>UFQX01000887.1:63880-242956 GCA_900497675.1 Arapaima gigas | reverse complement strand
TCAGTTATGTTCAACTTTTCCCAAGGTTGTGCACAGAAGTTAAAAACAAAACAACTGCTGTTCTGTGTCATGACTGAACTGAACAATAGTCTTCTAGTAGGAGTAAAACTTTAATGTGTTTAAACGTCCAAGAAACAGCCAAAACATTGTTTACATGCAGTCTTGAAAGAGTTCAACAACCGGGAAAGTTCGGCCTCTTTCCCCGGCCTTCAACTTGTCTTTATGACAGTGCTGTAATAGATTATAAAAAGAATATATAAAACTGCTACTGGAAGACAAAGCCATCTGTTTTTTGCTTACTGTTTATGTCCATTCTTTTATACTTGTCTTAGTGTGATATTTATTTATTCCAGCGCTATTCCAGTGCCCCATGCAATTTACCATCCCGATCAACGAAGCGTCTCTGTATCTCTGTATATATGTATGTATGTGTGTATGTATGTACAGCAGTCCCTCGGGATCCAAACTCTCTCTATCCGAATTTTTGCTGTAATGGCTCTTGAAAATGAACATCTATATATCGGTGTTCACCGTACAGTGTACTGTAATAAAATAACACTACATGTATTGTAATAAACTCTATTGTGTACTGTTAGGATTTTATCTGAAGTTGATCTTGATGAAATATTAGAAACACCCTATGGTTTTAAAAGTTAAACAAATTTGGGTATCATCTGTTCAGATTTGGAAAAATTGAAGTAAAAATAGCAGTGTAATGCATCTAGGGTACTGCTTTACTGTACTATAAAGTGACAGGAAGAAAATTCCTCCTTCTTGAGCTTCTGTTGAAACTCATCCGCAGGTTTTCAGACTGTACTGCAGAGGAGATGCAAGAAAACATCAACATTTTGGTATTATATGAGAAATTGTTCAGGTTTTAACTCTGACTTTACTTGCAGTCAAGCTCATATTACCAGGAGCTAGGACAGGGAGGGATGCAGAAGAAGCTGCATCTCTGGCTTAGCGTAAGACCTGAGATGCACTAGAGTAACCTAAGTTGGCTCAGCTAGCAACTGCTGGCATGTGGTGCCATATAATAATTAATGTTAACAATGTGCATGTATCTGTTCGGTAAATCATGTGATAACTGAATCACACGACAGAAAAACAGGAGGCAACAAACAGGTATGAACCCNCATGTGATAACTGAATCACACGACAGAAAAACAGGAGGCAACAAACAGGTATGAACCCTACATACAGTACTGTGCAAAAGTCTTAGGCATGCAACTTGAATGTGTGTTGAGAAGTACAGGTAGATTCTTATCTACCATCAGGGAGGTTTCTGGTTGGTCCCAAATTCATTCTGCAGCCTGAGAATGACCTCAAACACCCAATCTCACTCATACACAACTATCTTGAGCAAAAAGAAGGAATCCTGCAACAGATGGTATGGTCCCCCTGATCTCAACATGATCAAGTCAGTCAGTCACATTAAAGTTTTACTCCTACTAGAAGACTATTGCTCAGCTCAGCTCAGTCATGACACGGAACAGCAGTTGTTTTGTTTTTAACTTCTGTGCACAACCTTGGGAAAAGTTGAACATAACTGACCGCATACCAATCTTCATGCAGAATAATTAACTGCAAGGTAACTAAACACCAGAAACTGGAAATTTGTGTTTTTATTCTGTCGTTGTTATTATATAATACATTAACACAGTAAGAATGAGCTTTACGCCATTCGGTTGGATACTGATGGAGATTTAAGGTTTTAAGAATTATTTTAAGCAAAACAATTGGGAAGACGCCTTGTCCCCCACATGCGCGAAAACTTCTACGCGGCAAGGGGAAAAACCCCCACTGGCTTCACGTTAGGTCAACCTGATGAACTCAGTGGCTAATCTGACTTGTACAGCACAGGGTGGGCGAGATAAACCCTGAAAGACTGCGGTGTCCGGTCTTAATAGGGTTATTGTTTTATTCCACCAGTAAACTATGTACTCAAATCATAAATGTGCTGTAAACAACTGTGCAAAAGATTTTTTTTCTCTTCTCTAAGGGTCATGAAGCAAAACAATGACCCAAAACATATAAGCAAGTCAGCAAGTCATCAGAAAGGCTGAGGAAAAAAAAAATTAAATTTATGGAATTGCTCAGTCAATACCCCCACCTTTAATCTGATCGAGATCTGGCCGCAGCATTCTGTTCAGCTTCATGCATGAAAACCTGCAAATGTTCTGCATGGAAAAAATTCCTTCACAGCGAGTGAAACCCTGCTTAACAACTGCAGAAAGTATTTAGTTGCAGTCGTTGCAGCTAAAGGTGTCAAGACCAGTTATGGACTGTGAAGCAGCAGTAACTTTGTAACTTTTTCACAGCTGTGATTTCACATTTCATGTTCCAAACTATAAAAATGACATAAAACATTGATATTGCTATTTTTTCTTTCTTAGACTTCAGTCATATTCTATTAGATCTGGTCAAATTTAATGCCAAAAAGCTGCAGAAATGCATATATTTTGAAGGGGGGACAAACACTTTTTCACAGCACTGTATATTCTCTCTGACTTTTGTACAACAGGTATCCAAAAGATTTACAACATTTACTAAAAAAATAAATGCAGCCAATGAAAAGTGCATTAGAAAGAATTAATTGTATCATTCAAAAGTGTCCATTTCATCACAAAAGCTCATACATATGGGGGAGACATGCTGTCACACCCATATGAATTTATTTTCAAGGTTTACTCCAAACACACAACATTCTTTGTATTTTGTAATACATTCACTTTAACAGCAACTGTGGTCCATTTGAGATACATTTAACTGATTTTTATTCCTCTCTATTCTAGTTCTATGAAGACAAATGGGCTTTAATGAAACATGTTTAAAAAGCTCAGGGAAAATCCGCTGGTTACGTCACACTTCACACCGGCGAAGACTTGGTCGATGGTCAGAAACTGACACTCGGCTGCCAACAAAGGAATTTTTTTTTTCCACAGTATATAGTGGCCGGAAAGATAAGTCACTATCCTCCGTGTCGGTCTCAGGCTTCTCCTTCCTTCAATAAACACACGTCTTATCCTGGGCCTTATCTCCCTGTCATTACAACCTCTGGGACTGATGTGTCACAGATCAAGCTCTGGGTTGGCATTTGCTTAACCAGCTCAAGTTACTCCAGTGCACATCTCAGCGTCTTCGCTCAGCTACACCCGCAGCTACATCCTCGTTCCTCCTCTGGTTCACTAAAGGTTACTTCACACTTCGGGCCAAGAGAACCCGAGACACGTTTCTCCCATGTCAAATGTTAAATTCAACCGTTTTTGAAAAGGCTTTTATGTTTTGGTTTTATTAAATAATGTCAGCCAACATTTCTAACACTTCAGCAGAAAGTGGCCTTATTCAGTTAATATTCCCTCCCTTTAGATTCCACACGCAACAATTTCCATCGGATTTGAACGGACCTGAATTTAAAAATGATCCAGAGGCAGAGCCTGGATACAAGAATACTGGTTTAGTCTTTCAGACAAAACAACCAGAATTCATCTGTCACACTGCGACTCAAGCATACATTTTCTTGGAAAGAAAACGCCAGTAATAAAAGTGCTTTGAAGAATGATGAGGAGGATGAGGAGATGATGAATGAATGTGATGGAGGAGGAGGTAAACTGCAGTCATTTAGAGGTTAGTTCTTAGTTTATTAGTCTTGTTTCCTTGCAAAAACTGTCCTTGACAGTCAACAGTCTGAAAACTCAGTTTTTCCTGCTCTTTAAACGGCAGCCATCATAACCGCACCTCTTCGTCCGCATCGAAAAAGTAACACGTGAGGCGTGGGGTGCAGTCGCAATAAATCCTCATGCGGACAACCACGCAGGCAAACAAACAACCCCGCAATCCCGAATTTCCACCGAATGCCTCAGATGGGAACCTGCCCTGATTTTCAGCAAACATGTGACTCAATGACAGAGGTGTAACCCGAGGAACTGCCTACATTCCTGGACTACATTCAGCGATCATGAACATTCCCAACAATCCTGTATAAGACTCCTGCTCCCCACAAACACTGTTAGAGGTACAGTTTGGCACAGTCTAGCTGTACATGTATGATCACAAGAAATATTCTTATAAAGAAAAGCAAGGTCAAGGCCTCTCAGACTGTTGTAGTACGTCTGGAATAAAAGGCAAAACCCGTAAAGGATTTGTTTTTGTTAGCAGGTGGGATTCCTGTGCACATCATGTTGACATAATAAAAAAAACAGGTAATTCTCTGCCTTTAATTCTCTTCTCTTTCACACGTTCGTATGCATGCTAGTGAGGGACATCCTTCCGTTTGAGTCGTCTAAGAGGAAATTGCTCTGTTTTTCAGCGCAGTGCCATGAATTAACTGGGGATGAGGATGCTGCTCAGTTCTTGTCACTGTTCTGGTACTAACAGCTACACCCTGTATGTAAATGAATGATTTACCCTTTGTTTCAGAACAAAGAGAGTAAAGAGAAATCCAGATGAGCCCATATGATAAAAAGACTGTAGATGTGAAAGGCAAGGAGTGTTTCTTATGTGTCAAGGAGAAACATTTTAACAACAGCAAATTTTACTTTACAAATTTTTGTAAAAATATGTGATCATCGGAACAACCCAGTTTGTTATATGTTTGTTCAGAATTATTTAGTGTTACAATGAAATGGGGCAGGGCAGCAGGTTGTGGAGGCACCGACCAGCGCCTGGTTATGGGGTTGAATGTATGTGCCCAGGTCTGCCCATCTGGGGGAGAAGGGGGATTAGGTGACTCCCTGTCACCACAGGACAATCACAGACACTCGACAGTCACGAACTCGAGTTCAACAACTCATCTGAAACACATGTCTGGACTATAGGAGACCCACACCTGCAAAAAAGAGAATTTGATTCTACCGCTGATTTCAAATTGTAGTCCAGGAGTTGTGTGGCACTAGTGCTGCTTGCTGCACCACCATTTCTCCCAACCTTTCTAAAGTCACACATTAACCCTTTGGTTGTTTCAGTCAGACCTGACACATTTGCAAATTTTATTTATCATAAATGTTGTTCCTTTCCTTTGCTATAAGGCTTTATGAGCTCCTCCTCACAAGGCACTTGAAAACATGCAACTGAAAATAGGAAAGGGATGGATGAGACTATAATAAGTAGCAAACACACACACACACACACACACACAACTGGTGTCATTTCAGGTAAATGAGGTGTGGTCTATAAATCATACATCCCAAAACAAAGTATGGAACTTGTCATAATGTAAGTAAGAGCAGCTGATCATTTATGTTTTATAACTGCTTTAAAAACACTTATAATGGGGTGCCCGGTTTTTGATGGGAACACTGAAAAGAGAAACCTCTGTCAGACACAGCACAGGGGTTAAATATGTGGAGATGCTGAAGGTGTCGTGCTGCCGAAGGGAACGTGGGGATATCTGGAGAGGAACGGAGCTGCGTCCTCAGCTGTGTTCTGTGCCAGTAGCTGCAGAGCTGACTGCACCTAAAGCTCTATTTGCACTCGGTTAGTCATTTGTGATTTGCTGGCCGTCAGGTCAAAGTCTTCATTTGCTCTAGTCTTTAGACATTTTACAAGACGTGTACTCCTTCCCTCTTTTTTATCAGTTTTTTAAAAAAAAATTATGATCTTTTTTTGCTTTTCGGGCACTGTTCTCCAAAGATGCAAATTTTTTATCATTTAGGCACCTGTGCTTTAAGAGTAAATACGTTTATTGCTCAGCGATACTCCTGGACTGCACTGTATTGTAAAAAGGAGACAATAAATCCATGTTCTTAACCGCTCTGCTTCCCGCCTCAACAGAATAGCAGCCAATAGACATATAACCAGTACATTTTTAACCACGATGCCTTTATTATACATGTACATGTGGATAATGACTATAAAAAAAGATCATTTAAATCTGTATACAGCAGCACAATATATTTTAATGACACCTGAATAAATGTCCACAATGTGCGTATGTATGTTTACATGTTTATCAATCTATTCTTGTGCCCAGTGCTCCCACGATGAGCTCTGGACCCCTGGATCCTCCCGAAGGATGGATGTATAGATGGATAGATTTATATATTTATACATTATACATATGATTCAGCCTCTCCTCAGCAGTAGTTACTAAACAGAGCTGGACGGCTTTTGGGCATTGACCTGGCCAACATGGGCGTCACGTTCTTAATGGGTCCACGCAGTCTGTGGTCAGCGCATGACCCGACTTGCATCGATTCCTCCCAGGGTGCCTTGTTGGCAGCCCTTAGCTACACTTTGCTACATCTTAGGAAGGCATTTTGTTCCTGAAAGCTGAATTCTCATAAATCAAAAACACAAGTGTAAAGGTTCTCAGCACCAATTTATACTAAAACATCATCAAATTCCAATAAACTCTTCACAGTTATTTTAATAGTTAACATTACATATCATGAAACAACAGACAGACATGTCCAGCTCTTTGGAAGTGACACAGTGCATATTTATATTTATATTGAACTGATTATTCAAAGATAAACAAAACATATGTGCCTGACTTGTATTTTTACATGTTAATCGCAACCTTTAATGCTAAAAACAGAGCAGGAAAGATAAAAGAAATGAATGAAAACAATACAGTCGAAATCACTGAACAAGCTCATGTCAGTTGAATGACCCAAATGGGGGCCATAATTCCCAAGAATTATTGAAAATGGAAACTAGCAGATGAGGGCTAATGGAGGTCAAGAACTTAACTCGGCAAGAGATGAACTACAGATGCAAAGAAGACTCTTTGGTGGTGCTGGTCTCATGCTGCTCAGCTGTTAGGAGGAGCTCAAAATCCAGGTTTGGTCCTTGTAAATGTGAAGAAATGCTTTGTAATGCTCAGTGGGGGTATTAAATTAAATTCCTCCTGATGTCAATTTGTCTTGGAAAATGACATTTCTAGCTATGCGGCTCTGGTTTTGCTTAAATGGCTTCTTTGCCCAGCTGTCTTGCTCTTCAGCTTTCTTCCACCATTAAGCTGTGAACAAAGCTTTGGCCCATTCAGGCTTAGCTTTATTCCGCATAATTTATGCAACGATTTTAATGTTTGTTTCATTTCAGCACCTTCAACAATCTAACCTGAATGGTGTGGAGTTTGTATTTTCTCCCTGTGATCTTCTGGGTTTCCTCCAACAGTCCAGAGACATGTGTTTCAGGTGAACAGGTGACTCATTGTCCTGTAGTGTGTAAGGTAAAATTGAAGACTATGAAAATTTTGTGGAATTAATTCATGCTGAGGACGGCACGGGAGCACCGCACCTTTTTCTGTTCGGGCGTGGCTTCGAATCCAGCTCAGTCTGTGTGGAGTACGCATGTTCTCCACGAGTCTCCGTGGTTTTCCTCCCACAGTCCAAAGATGTGTTTCAGGATAACTGGCTTCTACAAGTTGCTCAAAGCGTGCGCTTGACTGTGTACATGCGTGACCACCCTGTGTTGGTCAGGCTTCACATTTAAGACATAATCTCTTAGCTTCATGCCCGCCCAGTGATTCCAGCGAGCTCCAAACTGCCCCGACCTTGACCAGGACAAAGTGGTTAAGGATAATGTCTGGGTAGATAAGTCACACTGGCTGGATTTTGATTTGCACATGGAAATTCCTGTTGCTCAGCACAGGGATTTATTTCATAAAGTTTGGTAAAGCCTTGCAAATACTTAATTCTGCCTGATGGCGTAAACGAACATGCTTGTAGTTCCACAAGTTTTTCATGATTCACCTGAAAATTCCAGACCCAAATTTCCTCATACAAGTGTTGTACCGTGTGACGTGCGTGCATCACATAGAGCCGCGACACACGTTGTTCATAATACCCAGGTATGAAGTGTAACGCTGGCCTACATCTTTCCAGGCTGCTCATGAGGTTGTGCACTTAGTTAAGGCATTAGATGTTTGTTTTGGCCTGTTATCGTCGAACTGTGAGCTGGCAGTGATCAGGACCATATACCGTCTGTCTCATTGCCTTCACAGTCCTTGGTAGCTTGGTACCGACTGCGTTAACAACAGAGACAATTAAGATAAGTGCTACTAAGTCCCCCACACAATGCCTCACCTTTTCCTCCATTGAACCGTTACTTTGGTTGCCTTCATTGAGAAAACCTTATCTCCTCCAGCAAGCAGACCGGTCCATGGCCAAGTTGTTTTTCAGTGAGGGAATGTTGTTTAACAAGACAGGTCAAGGTTGACTTGTTTTACACAGCATCGCCTCTATAAATAGAATCACGCTGGTTTGCGCTGCCACGGCCAGAGATATCGGCGAGCATAAAGCTCTCGCTTGGCTGCCTCTCAGGCAGAGCGCTGCGCAAACAAGGAGCGAGTTTTATTTCACAGCGTGTAGGGAGAAGGAAGTCCAGCGCTGCCACTTCAACGAGATGAATAGCGAATGCCACTGCTCCGCTGAGAAGCTCAGGCAGCCAAACGCCATCCTTTTCAACATTCTCAGTTGCCAGGCCAGCGGCTGCCAGCCCCGCGGGGACCGTGGCTACAGTTTGGTCCAGCCTCACGGCTGCCATTGTGAGGCGAGGAGGACCGTGTGCTTGAAGACTCCCAGAGAGACGTGTCACACGGCCTCGGGCGTGCTGGTCAAAACCGTACGCTTCATGAAGAGCCTGCCCTCCTTCTGCCAGCTGCCCCCGAAAGACCAGCTCTCGCTCCTCGGCGCCTGCTGGGCTCCTCTCTTTGTTGTGGGACTGGCCCAGGAAGGGATCAATTTTGAGGTGATTGACATGCCAGCCATCAGCATGTTGAAGAGGATCCTGCTGAGTGGACAAGGCCAGTGTGAAGCCATGGATGGGGAGAGGGCACAGCCAACCCTGGCTGGGGTGCACAAGCTCAAGGCGTGTCTGGACAAGTTCTGGAGCTTAGACCTCAGCCCTAAGGAATACGCATACCTTAAAGGAACCATTTTATTTAACCCAGGTAAGCACTTATTTAACCCCCCCATTAGTGTTTGATATTTGACGTCTGTATTATTTTACATGATTTTATTCAGCCTGCAAAGTGACATTGGTCTGAATTTCATCATCATTTAAAGTTTTTTTTTTAAAAGTTTTAATAAAGTCAAATGTAGGGTGCTGCCTTATGCTGAACAACCCCAGGAATAAGGTACTCATCCTGAATAGATAAAAAATTCCCTTTTTTATAAATGACCCAATGATTGTGAGTAAAACATATTGTTTTAGATATATTTAGATATCTGGCTTCTCAAAAGCTTATGACATTCAAGCTTTAACCATATGATTCCCTGCTAAGTGTTTCCTGTTTGAAGTGGCATCAGGTCTGAACTGCTCTTAATAGCAACCAGTAATAACAATATAACTTCAGAAGGGATGGAAACACCTGATAATGAAATGCTATGTTCCTGTTCCTGGAAGTGAAATTTAACTCCTTGAGATAAACTGGAGTGAGTAAGAGGAGCTCAGTGAAGTCAGGGGTGACAGACTGGTGTCACAGTTCAAAGCCGTCTGAAAACCCGTAGGCTTAAGCTGAAGTTATTGTGCGTAAACAAAGAAAAAAATGACCAGATTCGAGGATAATACTGCAAGAAACGAGGCAAAAATCAGTACAACCCATTGGCCTGGTGCGCAACTAAAGTTGAGGGGGCAGCAGGTGGCGTAGTGGTTAAAACTACTGTCTTCCACATGGAAGACCCAGGCGTGACTCTGCCCTCTGGATTTACTGCCCGTACCCAACTGCCTAAACGGGTAAAACACTGTTAGTTGCTTTGCAGGAAGGCGTAAGCTAAATAAATGTATGCAACTGTAAGAAAAAAATCTACCCAACACATAGCATATGTTTCAAGCTTCTTTTGTGTTTGTCTTTTCTAACCTCCATATGTTTTCTACTATTTCCAGATGTCCCGGAGTTGAAGGTGGCCGCATTTATTGAGGGCTTACAGCAGGAAGCCCAGCGGGCTCTGAGGGAAGTCCTCCTGCCTCTTCACCCTGAGGACTCCGGCCGCTTTGCCCGCATCCTCCTCACGGCCTCAATGCTGAAGACTGTCACGCCAGACCTGGTTACTGAACTCTTCTTCCGGCCTGTCATCGGTCAGACAGATCTGTTCGAGCTGCTGGTCGACATGCTCTTCTCGCAGTAGAATGCTGTGCTCCTGCTGTGACTTTTCAGGGGACAGTCTACTGGCTGAAGATGGTCTGCCTGAGTGGAGACCAAGGCTGATGGATAGGAAAAGGCTTGGGATGGTGTCGGAAGTGTAAAAAATAAGTGCCAGTGCTCACCTTATTGACATGATGGTGTGTGTATCGGTTGGGATCGGCAGCACACGAGTCGACTTGCAGTGTAGCTTAGTGCACCCTGGGTAATGAAATGTAGCTGTGAGGGCCATGTTTTACAGCAGTATTTTGCCAGGAGGGAATCTGGGTGTCTGTGGCAGCTTAAGAGAAGGTCCAGTACAGAAGGAAAAGTCACAGTAGAGTGCAGAGCGAAATGTAGAAGTGCTGGCACTGTGTCTGTGGAAAAAGTAGGAGTTCTGGTCGACTTCAAGCACTGGTCTGGGGGTTGAGACAGTGGGACGTGCGTTCATGGCTGAACTGAGTTGTTTCGTCCAGCTGGAGACAACAAACAATGAAAGTTATAGTTGCTTTGGGGAAAACAAGAGAACAGAGCCACACTGAAGTGCTCCTGCTGTCCATCTTGGACCACCAGAAGGAGGAACTATATTACTGACATACAGAACTGGGTCTGCAACTGCTGTTTACATCCAAATTAGGGGGTTTAATACATTTGTTTGTGCAAAACGGAAAATACCGAGTCCTTTGACAGTCTCTTCCAAGCTAAAACGAGAATTTATTTTGTCTCTGATTTCAAGAGGACAGTTCTGGCCAGGGACAGATGTTTTAACACGAACGATCTTAAGACTGTGTCAATAAATGAAAAATATTATTATTATTTTTTTTTTACACAAAGTTTACATATGAAGGTTGTTCAAATATTTTGAATAAAGTATATTTTTGTTAACAAAAACATGCCTCCTTTTTGGTTTTCTGAAATATGTGGCATTTGGACGCATTTGGTTTCTGGAACTAAAGCCGCAGGACTGTCCACAGTTTGCACTCATTTCCCTTTTAGAGTAGACAAGGGCTGTTATTAACTGTATACTGTGGCACATAATACGGTAGTAAATCAATCCAAATAAAATATCAAACAGAACGTTATGTATTCTACAGGAAGACAGAGAAAAAATCGTTTCTATTCTGGTTTAAAGCACGTGGCACAAACACGGGACGTTTGGTGGGAACTCAAAATTATTATTAGTTGTTAAGGTCTGAACGTCAGTCAGGCGGTTTGTGTTTTGCTCAGTCTGGCTCTCTGGTTATGATTTAGTAACTAGTCAGTTACTCAGTTACCTATTGATATGCACAGCCTAGTGCTGAAAGAGTTCAATTTCACCAGACACTCAGCAGATTCTAGTTCAGGTCATGGTGGCGTCTTGCCTGGGTTACTGCAGCTCCATCTTGACTGGTCTCCCCGCCTCTGCCGTCAAGCCTCTCCTTGTGCACCAGTTGTGCTCGACCTGCCAAAGTGTCCCCGTGTGTCCCTCCTCCTCACCTCTCTGCCCGTAGTGGAAAACTGTCCAGGGTGTACAGAACCTCATGCTGAGGAGGTACCATCTGGGATAGACACCAGACCACTGTGACTCAACATTAAGACAAGCAGTTACCAGTAATACATATGATAAATAACAGGCACGTTTTCATTTGGAGATCCTTCTAGGACACATGGCCATCGCCCTGGGACCTTGTGTTGATGCCCCAGCTGAGGGGCAGGGTGGGCCTGAAAATCAGTGAAACTGTACAGAAGCAATGAAGTATCAGGTGTGAAGCACCTGTGTGTCATCGACCCCACTATGTCAGCGCATTACTCCGTCACCACCACGATAAACATGCGATGAGTCATTGCGTCTCGGTGCTCCTCGTGCCAGGCACTGAAGGTCACGGTCACAGGCCAGGGTGCACTCGGGTCTTTTGCTTTCAGTAATTAGGTTATAGTTGCTGTAGAATGAAGACGCATGAAGGTAGAACATATGTCGTAGATGCCCCTTGATCCCATCGGTTATTTTATTGTTCACCTAGTAGCCCTAGTTTTATGCCACTCGACCTTGCATGTGTGTTATTTAGTCGCATGTCTTAGGAATATCGGTATCTGCTGATGAAGGTCTGTGGGCAAATTGCGCACGTGTTGGCATTTCTTTCCACGTTATAGTAAACGCGACTCCATGGACCACCCGCACTGCTCACGCCACAGGCAATTTGTAGTAACCCACTGAACTGGAACTCATATCATGTCTGCGAGAGGAGACCCACACAGAGACAGTGAGAACCTGCAAACCCCACACAGACTGAAGGATTCGAACTCACGCCAAACCAGCCCAGGTGCTGCTTGCCGTGCCATAATGGGACACAAAAATATGCATTTTAGTTGCTGTGAAAAATCATTTTTGGTGGATGTTAAGGTGCGACTTCAAATGCGAGAGAATTATACGTTTCTGATGGTCGCTGTGATTCGTTTTACTGTATATTAGAATCCCCGTCACACTGGTTTTGTCATTTTACTAGGAAAACTGCTGTTTCTCCAGAATTCGGGCTAAAGGTGTGGTGCACAGTGTAAGTGGGGCAGCTGATTTGCAGACCAGCAGACAGTTGTGACATCTGTGCAAGGGTAACTATAGATGGGAATACAGATGAGTTTTTGTACAGCTTGGTTACAGCGAATGAAAAGCAACAATTAGATCTCAGTGAAATATGATCCAGAATCTAGTCAGACAGCTTACTTATTAAAACATATTTTTAAAGTTTCTATTTATCTAGTAAACAAATATGCAGATATTAAACATAGCAATTCCGAAATGTGGAATCCAAAAAGTGATTAAAATATCCACTCTTCTTTTGAGACATTATGAGTTTCACGTGTTTTTAGATTTAGTCCATGCGGTGATAAGAACTGAGAACATTACTCTTATTATCATTAACTTTTCTTGTTATCGGTTAATTTAAGCTGAGATATTTCTCTTAGGCAAATGCTGATTCATCGCAGTGAAGTTACCGACAAGGAACACAATAAAATAGAAAATCTATACTAAACATGTTAAAAATGTTTAATCACTGATGAGACATTTCTTTGCATCCAGCTATGGTTTCATTTATCCATTTACCGATTCATTTATTACCTAAAACCAGCAGATGCTNTGTTTAATCACTGATGAGACATTTCTTTGCATCCAGCTATGGTTTCATTTATCCATTTACCGATTCATTTATTACCTAAAACCAGCAGATGCTGTCAGTCTTTTTCTCTGCAGCTCAAGGTCTGAGTGTGTGTGTGTGTGTGTGTGTGTGTGTGTGCGTGTGTGTGTATGTATACACACACCCCGCATACAAGTTCATTACAAAACAAAGTAGACAATGATGAAAAAAGGCGTGCACTTCAGAATGTACAAATCCAATATACAGCACTTTATTTGACATACAGGTACGCTGAATGGTTTAAGGTGACTTCACACATAACCTACTGATACAAACAGGCAAACCAGCACTCTGTTCTGTAGAGAATGAGCAAAGGTGTATGGAGCCGTGTCTCTTCTCACCCGGTTTGTGACATAAAACAACCGTGTTTATTTTTATCCTCATGCACGCGAATGAAAAAGTCCACACGCAGTGTTCTCTGCTGACACGGAGGCCACCGATACAGACAAGCATGCAGCTTCCTTTCGCTCCTCCGTTTATTCTATTTGCCTAGACAACAAAGCTAAATAATGTCATTAGACCTACATTCAAACCTTGATGAAATGTTGAAATCAGTCCCTTTAAACATGCTTGCTGTTTTCCTACGTGTCCCATTTTCTCCATCCACCCCTTACGGTCCCGACCAAGCACATAGCAAGGTTTCTTTCTCTCCCGTTTTGATGTGCCATCCTGAATGGACAGATGGAAAGAGAGGGGCCAGCAGGGTAAGGTTGGGGGTGGGGAGGGGTAGGTTCCTCAGGGCCGACTGCACCCTGGATGACACGTGCCCCAATCCCCAATGCGCAATTACATTATATATTCAAAATATACAGGTAGCAGCAGCAGCCCTTCCACAAGGAAGGGTGGGTGAAGGGGGTTAAGGGACAAGAAGCGTCTGGAAAGGCTTTAGCGCACAGCATCCCCTGCTGGCAGGACCGGGTCCCTGCTGTGTCCTCGCCTCAGCCGGTGCTCCGTCTTGTTGCGGCTTTCCAGGCCGTCGCGGTCGCCCACCTCCCCTGTTTCCATGTGCTCTTGTTGGCCATCATGACCCTCCTTCTCCCTCCTCTGGTTCCGCTGCCTCTTCCCGCCCCTCCGTCGCTCTGCAGAGTGAAACAGGATACGGGGGGGGGGCAACCAATGTTCAGTGTTGGCCTGCAGCGATAACATTTTCTTACATACTTTAATTTTATTCATTTTTTTGGGTGCTTTTCTCCAAAGCAACTTAAGTTCTTTGCTATGACTCACCCATTTAGGCAGCAGCGTATTCTTTATTGGCGTAATTTATGGTAAATACCTTGATCAAAGGTACTACAGCAGGGGGTCTTCACTGGGCCGTTCAGCGCATAAAACTGTACAATTTCAATAAACTCTGCTACTTGTGAACTTGCTGTGAGTCATATTACATGTTTGAGAGAAATTTTGTAGGTGCATTTTTGCAAAAAGAATATTCTTTTATTCTATTCATTCTTCAGCACTGAGCAACACAATAAGTAGCAAAAAGAATTTATTGTGAAAACTAACTAACAAGTCTCTGGTTAATTGTATTGCAGTTAATTTAAATGTCTTCATTTTGCAGTTGCTTTTCTCCCAAGCAGCATATGACTCAGGTTACCTTAAAGGGTCATAGTTTTGGTTAAAACCACTCAAGTGGCTGCTTGTAATAATGAGACTCAAATAACAAGTACAAATAATACACTACAGATGGTTTGGACTTATGTAGCTGTGAGAAAACCTGGGGAAGATATGTCAGAAAGCTATGGGCTTGTGATACCCTTGAATGCTGGAAGGGACTCAGCACATGGGGGCCTAGACTGTAAAATGGTGGGCTTTTGATTTTGGTACCACCAAGAGGCCAGAGGAAGAGAAGAGTAACGCTGTTCCCGGGGTTTGGGGAGTGACCAGGTCCTGCAGTTTAAGGGTCATGAGGGAAAAGGAAACGACCCTTTATAATCACAGCACACTAAAAATGCCTTTTTCTTATTCCACCAGATGTCGCTCTTGAGCTGCTTTTGTCTTTCAAAACCGTAATTTTATTTTATCACACTGATGAGTATCGAGTAAAAAAAGCAAGACAGGAAGTTTATATTTCATCAAATATAATATAATACCTGAAATTAGTCGTTACAATTAAATGTGTTGTGGTATTAAAGATGATAAGATGCCTCCGAAACACAGGGCAAAGAAAACTATGATGTTCACGCTTGCGAAGAAGTGAAAAAGCTTTAGGTAAGCAGCTCATCCACCCCCACACCGAATCACGTCCATCCATCAGGATGGCTCCCCAGGTCTGATCCAAGAAGCCCTTCGGCAGCCTGCTGTAACCTCACATTCCTGGGTGCAGCCCCTTGCGATACGAAGACCCCGTCAGCCAGCGTGTTTAGTCTGCCCCCCAGAAATAACAAGGAGAACTGCTGGTGGTGAGAAGACACGACCGGTGTGGGCTGCTGCCCTGGTCAAAAGAGTCTCGGCCAGGAAGCCCCGAGGTGTTTACTTTAATGTGGCCCTCCCCCGTCCCGCGCCCGTGGGGAATACGGGGAACGGGGTCTGGCCTTTGGCTGCTGGCTGTACTTGGACAGGGTTAGGTTACAGCCCAGACATGACACAGGCGTGCAGACAGATATGGGCATTCTGAGGCGCTGCCTATGCCTTCTTCCTGGGTCAATGGTTTTCCTTCAACCCCTGGTGGTCCATGCCGGGTCAGAGCCATATAATGGCGAACAGGTCAGGAAACATGCATTTAGGAGAGAAAAACTGATGTGGCATCAAGGATTGTAACGCAGCAGAGCTGCGACCCATGTTCACGCAGGTAGACAAACATCATAGTCACACAAGCTGGGTCACACGTGCGTCCTCCTGCAAAGTCGAGCGGCGACCGCACATGCGCTCCTGACATGCCGCAACTTCCTGTGGAGCTGTTGCGTGTACCTTGGTGGCCAGCTGCTTCTGCTGCTGGAGCAATAAACAGCAATCATGGGTCATCTGGGACCGGCTGCTGCTAATTATAAGGGAGATGGTGTGAGAGCAGGAAGCAGCTGGCGCCCCTCTGGGGAGAGCAGACATAGGGATCACATCCACACCTCCTCCTTATTATGGGGAAGCGGTGGGGGTGCTAGAAGCTGGAAACTCAAAGTCAAGGGTTTACATTAATGTTGGTGAGGAACCCCCATTTGTTCATGTGTTTTTATTTATTTCACCATACATGGGTGAACAGCAGGTACAAAATAAAGTTTTATGTAGGTTCTGGTGTAACATAAATCAACCTAGTGCCACAACACATAGAACACGTATAAATGGAAAATGCGATTCAAGATGTAATAAATACAAATAAATACGACAAGGAAACAGCAGCCAGTGATCTGTGAGGTAGTAGTAACTTTCTTTCATCCCTCCATCTATCCATTCATCCATTTTCACAAACCACTTGTCTTGATCAGGGTTATGGTTAGTAGCCAAACCCACACAGTCACACGCAGTCACGCACATTCACACACTACAGGCAATTTAGAGTGATCAGTCAAACTGATACATGTCTTTGGACTGTGGAACGGAACCAGAGCATCCGGAGGTAATGTTTCCCAAACTTATTTTCAGGTGGGCACAATATGTAGCATGAAGTTGTTAGAGTAATGTGTAGATGCCATGGATAAACAGTTGATTCTAAAGTGTAAGATGTGAATAATGTTAACAGGGAGATGCCAGAAGAGAGACTCAGAGGTGTGGAATTGCACTAATGGCAAAGGGTCACACTGTATGAGCGTGTGTGTGCACATGTGCGCGTGCGTTTGGGGGTGGTAGGGATGATGATTCAGGAGCCAGGGAGGGATTAAACACCCTAACCCTAAACTGCTGCAGAAATGCTGTGGGGCTCTGAAGGTCTGAGATGTCTGCTTTCTTTGGGGGGGGGGGGGCATGGGGGGCAGATAAGGGGGCGACACAGAGGACAAATTAGGAGAGGACAGTGTAAACACAGTGAAGAGGGCAGGGGGACCAGCGTAAATATTTACACCTCCCCAGTCCGAGATTAGGTTCACTCGCACAGGAAGTGGGGAAAGTACTGTTGCGTGGGCTAATGTGCGCTTGCACCTCGATGAGTGGGACACCGGTGGTCATCAGAAACGCTGGAACGGCAGGGGGTCCGAGCTGAGTGGCTCTGATTCACTCAGAATTTTGGGCAGTAGGAAAAGAAGGCTGATATGCGATGTCGGGGGTTGGATGTACGGAGCAAGAGATCTCCCAGGGGTCTTCTAGCGTATGTCAGGGTGGGCCAGATAATTAGCACTCAGTCAAGGGTTCTGGTGCTGTGATCGTTCTGAGGACAAGGTCGATGACCAGAGCGCTGTGCATGTGTGTGCAACAGACTGCTGGGGGCTGAGCTGTGCAGGGGCTTCAGCAGACACCACCATTTGCAGCCCAAACTACACATCATTCAGTGAGTTGCTTTACAGATTAGGGGGTGGGGATCAGCCCGAGTTAATTAACTGAGTTTGCTCCCACTTTCCTGTTCCTCTGTACTCCACAACGCCCACTGCAGACTCACAGGAAAGAGGGATGTCACCCTGCCCTGGTAGCTGCTTCCCTTTTATCTGCCCTCCTGTGTCTCGCTGTAGTTACAGCTGGGCAGCAGTAGTAGCAACTGCCCCTTATCCAGTCCATGTGTTGTCCAGTTATGTCCCCGGCCAGGAGCGGGCCTCCCATCTTGATCTAATGAATCACACTGGTCAGTGGGGAATCGCATGTGGTTTGTTGGATTTTAAAACTTTTCTTCCCCTGTGGGTTAAAACATTTGTGATTCATCACATTCTTTAATGATTTTAAACTATTTACTGGTTTAAGCTCGAATGAAGTGGTATCCGGGGTGGGGGGGTAGCCTGACTAGCCTAATGCCCTGTGCTCCAGCATAGGCTCTGGATGTGTGTGACCCTGACCTGGACAAGGAGTTACTGATAAAAGGAGAGTGAATGAGAGTTACTGTATATTTCACAATTTTACATGCCTGGACATCCCATCCAGGGGCAGTTTTAGTTTGCTTCTGGGACTGGCTCTGGACTGCCGCGACCCTACTATAACCTTATAAGAGGATAACGAAAATGGACGATGGATGGACATCTGCCGAGGTATCATAAACCGTCAACAGCAGCCACAAAAAATATTTATGCATTACTTATCACTCAATGGATAATTTGATCTTGACTGGGTTACAGTTGGGATTGCTATGATGTAGCGATCTTCTCTATGGGTCTCTAAAAGCCCAACACTAAGGACATCTTTAACAGGGAGAGTGGCAGAAACGGGCATTGAACCCACAACCTCGAATGCTGCACTATGTCTTAAGACGACAACTGCTGCAATAATCCTGCAATGGATATATTAAGGGGTGGAACCTGGAGATAATCGAGGCAAGGGAGTCAAAACCAAATGTCACTGCAAACTCCTCCAAAACTATAAGCGCTACAAATGTGAGTATGAACATTTCATAAATTATTCAGAAAAACCATAGGAATGACAGAGGAATCCGAGTTCTGGGGTGGGGTGGAGGGGCATAAAGTGTGTGGCAGCCCCCTGCAAACAGAGCTCATAAACCTCATTGAATCAATACCCTACTGGATGCCATACCACAAAAACAAAAACAAACCTTTTTAAACCACAGCTTATTTTGCAACGTTTGTTTATTTCTTCTGTGTTTTGAAAGTCTGCAGGCATCCATGGAGTAGTGCTATTTTTACCTGGTAGTGGCCACAGAATGCGTTTAGTCTCAGTTGTGTTATAATATTTTCACCTGATCATTTCTGCCCACACTGTAGCTCTGTGTTTATCAGATCATTTTGCCCTGTGTCATAGCTTTGTTTATTTGGGCATTTAGCCTGTACATTAGCGCAGCGGAGTTTGTCGACTTGGACTTCCCTGCGGTGGAATGAGCCCCCCCACAGCTGCTGGATCCTTTTCAACATTCGAGAAGGGTCTGAAAACAGATTTCTTTCAGTCCCACTTCTCTCCTGATCTTGCAACAGCTCCATAAATTTGTATCATATCATCTTTGCATGTCACGATCATCTCAGTATTTCCTCTTAGCCTCAGTTCTTTAGACAGCTACCTGTATATTTGCTGGTAAAAAGTGGTATTGAACGAGCTAACTGTCCTTAGATAATCACGCATGTGTATCTCAAACTTTTTGTCTGGTATGAAACAAGCTTTTTTTACTCTGATTTGCACATTGCTTTGGAGGAAAGCATCTCATAAGTGGATAAATGTAAATGTAAGTGCTTACCTGCACATTTCTTCTTTTTGACAACACATTTCCTTGTCTCAGTGGTGGGGGGGCAGGGATCACCATGAGGTGAGGGTGGCCGCAGGATGTCCCGGCTCCGAGTCTCTTCACCACGCTTGAACCCGCATGTCTTTCCCCTTCGAGAACAAGGGCTCCAATCTGCCCACTCGCCCGCTTCGCAGTGTACTGGTGGTTAAAACAGTTCAAAGAGGGATCGTAAGACATGTGAGAGACAGGCTGTCAAAGCCCATGTGTTGAAGGTTTCTCACAGATCGGCGGTTGGAGGAATGGTGTAAAACTGACCTTTGGGGATGCACTCTGTGAGCTGCTCATTGGGCTCAAACTCCCATGGACAGGTTTGGTGACACTTCCCCTCAAGGAGGTACAGACCTGCCTTACACTTGTTACAGGTGTCACCATTCAGACAACTGTCACACTCCGTTGTGCAGTCTGAAAGAGACATGTAACACATCATAATGTGTTTCGCCCCACAGAAATTAATGCACCGATGGCTGGTGACAACGAGGTCCAGAAAAACTTGATATCTGGTAAATTCTGCATAATACGGTGTTCACAGCAATCTTCTTGAAGCAACAGCAGAATAGAGTCTGGGCTGCTCGTTCACTGATTTTGATTAGACAAACAGTTCTTATTCATTCCTGCTGCTTTATTATGAATCTATATAGCTGGGTAATTTTTAGTGGAGCAAATCAGTGTAACTGCATTCTACATAGTAATGTAAGTAAATTCAAGGTAAACTTAAGGGTTCAACAGCAGGAGGTGGAACTCAAACCTTGTTCTTTTCAGAGTAAGCAGCAACCTTAACCAGCACGGGACCTGCTGGTCCTTTATTCATTTGTACATCTAATGTCAAGCGTAGCGCATTAAAGTGTCTGAGCCATGCACACCTCAGGATTATGTTGGTTTCTCTGTGTCTACTTACCAAGGACACATTCTCTCTGTGTGTCACTGGGTATGAGCCCCTCGGGGCAGGTCTCCTGACACTTGCCCTGCAGCAGGTAATACCCTGCTTTGCAGCGCATGCAGAAGTTCCTGTTGAAGCAGGAGTCACAGTTCGATAGTCCACACTCTGAGAAACAGGGACAAAGACGAGTTGAATGTGTCAGAGCACCAGGTGACAAGCGGACCATGTCGAACATGCTTATCGTTATAATGTGACTGCCAGCATCAAGGCCGATAAATGTGCTTCACCACTCACTGGTGCACTTGTTGATGTCGGGGGAGCGGGAGCGTGTGCCGTAATAGCCGCTGGGGCAGGAGGACAGGCACACGCCCACCTGCCGCATGCCGCTCCGCTCCAGGAAGAAGAAGAAGCGAGGCTTGCAGGACAGGCAGCCGTTGGAGTCCGAGCAGGTTAGACAGCCGCCATGGCAACCCCAGTTCACTCCAGGACTCTCTGCAAGGCAGGAAGTTAGGGTTACATTCTGTGTGTGTCTACGTGCGTATGAGTTCATGTTTTGTAAGAGTTATGCTTTATAAGTGGAGCAGGGGACTTGCCTTTTGCATGTGTCCAGGCCAGTGTTTTTGCACGTTTCAATTACCAAGTCAAATTTCTTGAGAGCCCAAGTGTACAGGAGAATTTTATATGTCCTTTTTCGTCAGAGACCAGAGACGCTGTCCTTTGCTGTGTCTGACTCTCCTCTCTCTTCGCCCTGTGCCACGGAGCCGATTCTGTACAAGCCCTGATCAAACACGTTGACCGCGACGTTGCACTGAGCCAGACCAACGTCCACATACTTCCAACATTCATAACGATACTAATGCATACCAGAAGTCTGCCTTTATAAGAGCAATGCTACAACCACAGCAGCACTGTGTGTTTATGCAGGAACAAGCCATAATTGTAACATGTTACATAAATTGAAAATGACACGTGAAGATACTTTCAATAAGCCCCTGCTACGGTTAGTGCTTGACACGCAATTCTGTGCTCCTTCTTGAATGTTGCTGGTGGATTGCAGGCGCACCCGCAGGCTGCAGGCTGAGGAGGGAATGACTGAGTTACTTTCACAGGGTCTAAGCATGCCTACTGCACCCCATGTGCACCCAGATTCCACATTGTCACATTTGCCAATGGCCTTGTACTTTATCTGCATTGTCCCTCTCATCCAGCTCCATGCCTAACAACTTAGTGGGCAGACGTGTACATCTAAATACATGTCAGTTGATGCACATGTTAGCTTGGTGACACTTTTTAGTGGGCAGAAGTGAGTATCAGCATGAGTAAACATGAGTATCAGTAAACGTATCAGCTTAGGTACTGGAATCGTCTTCAAAGTTGAACAGGGCAGTATCTTCATATTTGAACTGATAGACATTTTTATAAGTGCAGTATAAAACTGTAAACTTACATAAAGATTAGCATCAGTTAATTATTATCTTTCTTCGACCGAAACCGTATAATCATGGTGTAAATCCATCCAATCTATTATCCATAACACTTTGTGTTGGTCAAGGTCACAGCAGGTCAGCGCATATCCCAAAATCAGTGGGCTATGAAACTACACCCTGGATGGGACACCAGTGCATTGCAGGGTGGCAATACATGTGCAAGTTAGAACAACGAATTTACCTGAAACACGCCTTTGGACTATGGGAGGAAACCCACATAGACACACACAAACTCTATAGCTTAAGCGCTAAGTCGGTAATGTCATTCGATGCATCACCATGCCACTCAAAGTACAAAGACTGTCAAATTTTTATCAGTCCATTTTGTGTTAATCATTTTTCTGCATTGGAACCCAGAGGTGCCCATGGTAAGGTTGCCAGACTCAAGGGAGGGTGTAGATCGTTCAATTCGTCTCTTACGTTTATGCATTAAGATCACACTTTTCTCCAAAGCAAACTACAGCATCAGGTTTATATAATGAGCTGCTTAGAATAATTGATTTTTAGAGGTTGCTGAACTTTACTGTATCAAATAAGGGTACTGCAGATTTGAAAGTAGATCTTTAGACTGTAAGACTGTACTCATTTTGCTAACTAAAAAGAGATAAAACTGCGTGACCTCAAAATTAAACATGTATTGGCTCATAGGTGTTAAAACACAGACTCTTCCTCTTTATAAGTGCTTGGCAGTTTGGGTGAGAAATTTTATTACAAATCAGAAGACCATTATCACCTCATAGAAAAGTGGGTGAGAGGAAGGCCCATCAGTGAGCCTGGCTGATGGTTGATTGTGACTGGATGTTTCACGACTGACCTTGAGCCCTGGCTATTCATCAAACTCATCCACCTGAACTGCCAGTTTTCTCTTTGGTATCTGTTGGGTCTACAATGCTTACAAATGTTTCATTGTATTTTAACAGTGCAAGTCATTGTGAAAATTATAAGCACAGAAGGCTTATTCTCTCTTTGGTTTTGGGTTGGAAAAGTAGTAAGCTGTGTAGTATAACACAGCAGAGCCTTGTAAAGGGAGACAGAGCCTTTGTTTGCCTTCCGGTCATTCCCAGCGCAAGGTGAAGACTAACGTTTCAGCGGCCTGCAGCGAGGAGGCGATGGCTGCCAGTGTTTATTTGTTCAGAGAGCTGCGGATCCCCACAAGATCCTCCACTCATAACCTGCACTCGTGGGATTCCTCTGCACTTCACCAGACAGACATATTCTAACTTGACCCCCACAGAGCTGAACGTGAGAGCAATGATCATCCTTAAGGAAGAGTTCAGTCAGATTCCTGTTGATGGTAAACAGCCATCATGTAACAGTATAGAAAAGCCACGGAACTGACACACACTAAGGATTCTCCATCTTAAAGGGTAAACCACAAAAGAGAAAACAATAGATTAAATAAAAACCAATAGTTCAGTGAGTTCCTGTCTTCTGGAAACTTGCCATTTCCTTAGAGTCTTTATGTAACTGAAAACATGTGTATCAATTAACTAGAGGCCCTGGAGCTACTAACAAACTGCTGGCACCTGCCCCTCCATGATGCATAGTCTCAAAGACAGAGAATAAGCTGGGCTGAGCTCATGTCAAGTCAACCTTTGTTTTTTACAGGTAGCAGTGCTGAAAAATATTCAATCTATGAGGCTGAGCTGTTCAATTTCACATTAATTAAATCTGAAATATATGCATTTTAACTGCGAGGTACTCTGCAGCAGTTACCCGTAATGTTTTCATCAAACGGTTGTATGATACTTTTTCTCCCTTTGATGATTATAATGAAATAAAATTCTTTCACTTCAACACTATATATATATCGTAGGTGACTTTCAGGTAATGAAGCGCTAACTCTCACTGTAAAACTGAAGGGGTCAGTGTTGCACAACCTGAAAACTTTGACACTTGCAGGTGTGTTTATTTTTGTTACACTGGTTGCCTTGAGCCTTAAATTGTTGGTTGCTGTTATGCAGAATTAAATTTTTCCTCTATTAACTCAGGGTAGTCACCGTGATCAAGGGTAGTAGAGGTGATGGGGGGCGGGGGGGGGGGGGGGGTTNGGGGGGGGGGGGGGGGGGGGGGGGGGGGGGGGGGGGGGGGGGGGGGGGGGGGGGGGGGGGGGGGGGGGGGGGGGGGGTTCAGTAATAAGGTAAAACCTTCAGATTGCAAGGAGGCAATCTTAACTTCTAGAATATCTACTACTCCATCCAAGTTTGTACCTGCACATCCAACTTTCCATTTTACACTGCGACCAACAGGCTGGCATTTACTCATCTATCCCATCTGGTGCTCGTCCTCCTCAGGTACAGGTTTCCCAAGATGTTTTGTTACTTGCAATTTTATGATTTAGAGTATGACGGATTAGCAGTTAACATGGCAAACACGCTTCAATTTTTAATGTATTATGTCAACCTATTACAAGTCATTGGTGAGGCTATGCTTTTCACTACCACTAGCAACGCAACAATATAACAATATAAGTATGAAGGATTCTAACTTGAGCCCAGCGATGGAAAAGAATAAAACACCTTGAGAATGCATGCAAGTCATTGTGGAAGCACACAATGTCAGGCCAGATAACATCTGAGTCAGCAAATAAGGGCCTACGGTTCTAGTCTGACTTTTTGGCATAGCAAGGCCATGTGAACCACCTGGAGTGGAATTCCTGCTCTTCAAAGCCATGCAATGTTAGGAGATGTGCTTTCTACTGCTCACTCATGAGTACACACAAACACGAACACACACTTGCACACTTAAACACCCTCATGTCTCTGTTCCCTAATAGCACATGGCAGAGCTAGCATGGAGAAAAATGGGTTCAAGTCAACCAAAGGCTTCAGTAACTGCCCTTAATTATTCTTTATTATACCTTTGTTGTTATTAAAAGAAGTTGTCAAGAATTCCCTCCCATATACACACATGTGGTTTACCCACAGTTAGTGTCCCCAGACCCAGTTGGCCACTAGACTGTTTTGGTAATGTGCCACATGCTTGTGCTCACTGACAACAATCTAGAAAAATACTTAAAACTAAAAAGCATATCATCCATTAAAGACACTTTAAAACTGTCTTCAAAAGTTATGTTTGTACTCTGTTACTTAACCAAATGCTCTGTCGTTTTTGCGACATGCTGGATGACCCAGGCACGAGCAAAGCCCCTGTAGCGTTCCTCGCCCGTTTTCCGTGAAACCGTTAGGGATGTCTTGATTTTAGATGTCAGCTGTGAACTGTGGGTTTAATGGTTCAGAAGTGTGTTTTGGTTCAGTGTGTGTCTTTCTGAATGGACGCTCACTGGCAGCGGCTCCCTCCTCAGTTCGCCGCGCCTCGTTCTGTGTCAACTCCGGGACAGCGCCGGCTCCGCACTATCTGGCCAACACCACATAATCACAGTGCTGCTTTCCAGCACATAAACAAACAGAAGATGGTTTTGCATTCTCTTTTGCGGTTATAATCCGCTGTTTTTTTAGTCTGGCATTCATATGATTCACTAAATATGCGAACTAATGAAACACAGGCAGAGAACGCGAAATTAAGTCGCGGAGGATGCGCCGTACCCTGTGCACTTCCTCTTAAACAACTCGGAAGCGCCTCAGATGATTTACTAGAATTCTTAATAAAGTGGAAAGTAAAGCTATAATAAAATAGTCAACTACATACATGTGAATTTCATAAGTTATGGTTCCGCTCCTTCCCCGGTCCGCGCCGTTACTGAGGCGGGCTTCTAGCGCGAGAGTCACTTTGCGCGCGCCAACTCCCGCCCGCCTGCAGCTCACGTGCGCCGATATACAGTTCTAATTGTCGTCTTAACGGAAGAAGATTAACTGTCACTTCATATTTAAAAAAAACACACATCTTCCTCAAGAGTTTTAAAGTACCTATTAAAAGGACAAATCTAAAACCTAGGAAGGTGATACTGTAACGAGTGTTTGACACTACTGCACAGGCTGTCGCGCAAGTCACATTTCTATAAACTAAATGATATACTCTTGTCTTGCTTGAGTGTGTGTAGTCTGTTATAGTTCCAGAGCAGTAAGTAGTTGCAGAGAAAAGAATGTGTCATTTAAGGAAGGACAGAAATACAGCGATTATTGTTGGATGGACATGTGTCGTGGGCTGCGGTGTCCGATCGGGTGTCACGTGCAGTGCGAAGCCTCGTGGATTTCAAGGAAAAAGTGAAGCAACACCAGACAGAGCTGTGGTCCGGTCTCCCGCTGAACAACTTAAAAAAGACACAACGTCAGGTGCGCAAAAGCGACTTAACGATCCCCCAAGGCAAGCGATCGAATATAAACATGAACATGTTGAATATATCGCATTAAATATCTATCATAACTTTACTCCTCCAAGTCTACTCGCTAATGTAAAACATCTACATTAACAGATTCAGTATTATAGTTTTCGCTTCATTGTTTTGAATGCAGTGTTTTTAAAAGCCTGTTTGCATGGTTTACAACAACAGATTTCATACATCTGGTTCTAAGTCTGGAAGTGAGATAAGAGCACGACTGGACATTCCTGGATAGAGGCCACTGCTTGGCAAATCGAAATTCCAAGAATAGAACCACTCAAGTTTACAGTTACATATCAGAACGGCACTTACACCTGGATTCGTTTTTATTTCACCCCCCCCCCCCCCAACAAAACGCTCTCATTTTCCGGAGACTTTATTTTAAATACTTTTCAAAGGTGTTGGACTAGCAGATACATAGATGTCAGTGAGAAGCGAACGCTTGTAGGAAAACAGAGCAGGTGCGTAAGTGAGAGCATCTCCCACATCCAGACCACTACTTACGTTTGTTTTGCCGATGTCTGGAGGGGTGCTGCTGGCAGACAGTGTATTCCATATAGTGCAAGATCAAAATTATGGAGATCAGTTTTAATTGCATAGTAACCCGGAGATGATGCTTTCTTAACCGATCGTCAAAGTCCTTCACGGAGCTGTGGTTGGGGTTGTTGCTGGAACTGCAATAATAATAACACTTACAATAATAATGATAAAGATATTCCTATAAGGAGGAGAGCCCCCAAAGTTGTGCCGAGGTGAGAAAAAAGTGGCTGGAAATGGCCCAACAGAACCAGTGCCGTTTGGAGAGCACCATCCTGGAGAAGGTCCACGTGCGCGGTACCCAGACACAGAATCCTCGAGAAGAACTTAATTACTCCATTAAAAACCGATAGTTAACATCCAGCGGAGGGGACAGCATTCAAATGCTGGGAAATGAAGCAATGAAAGTAGGATGTGCAGTGTCACAGCTCTGAACATTCGTGTCTTGTACTCCTCGCACTCTCGTTGAGATGCTCCTCCAGGTACCACTGACACCTTCTACATCTTCAGGGTCACCAACGCATCCCAGACAAAAAGGGAGAAACGCAAAAAGCGCAGCTGAAGTGGCGAGTGACAGCGGTGTGTTGATCTGTGGTGAGGTGTGTGAGTGTGTGCTGGAGAGCTCGGGTGTGATGTGTGTGTGTGTGTGTGTGTGTGTGTGCGTGCGTGCGTGTGTGTGCGTGTGTTTGTGTGTGTGTGTGTGTGTGTGTGTGTGTGTGAGTGTGAGTGTGTGTGTGTGTGTGTGTGTGTGTGTGTGTGTGTGTGTGTGGGGGGCTTTCTGCTCCTCGCGGGTCCTCTGAGTGACTCCGTGCGCTTTCGCTCTCGCTTTTCCCCCTAGGTCTGAGATCAGGCCCCCCCGCAACGTCAGAGACCCTCCGTGACAACGTCTCCTTCCAAAAAACGCGCAAAACACACGGCTTCCTGGTAACAGGACACCCCCAAATGGAAAGATTGAGTTTCATTCAGAAATCTTACCGTTATGTTTCCTGTGTCATATCTCACTGTCCCGCATAAACTATTTCTTCACAAACCTCAGCAAAACTGCATTTTTAAGCTATATATAATGGCATATGTTTATATAAATGTGTGTGCTGATAGCACCTAATACTGTAATACCTCAGCATCAGTATATGTGTAAATGTGAGCATTGAGTAAGGAAGCTGACAGAAAGAGAACATTTTTGCGTATACATGCTCCTGCTGTGACCGCTTTTATCTGCGCCTCAAAGAATGTATTTAACCCGCTATGTGTGAGTGTGACAAAGGCAGCAGCCATTTATGATGAAGTTCCAAACTTCTTGTACTTCGTGGGAAGTGAAAGATAAAGTGAAAGCTCAGTAAAACTGGTTTTTGAAGGCTGAAGTTCTCCTAGCTTTGGACTTTTTCTCTCTCTCTCTTAGACAATTACAGCCCTAGTCTTTGTTTACAAATCAGTGCAATTTGGAGATAAAATAGAAGCAGCAGTGGATTTCATAAAGGGAAGGGAATCCCTGTTCAGGCTATGCATGTTCCTTTCATCATCCCGCTCACACTGGAGACAACTCTCCACACACACTCTTATTCACTGCAATAAGTAAACTAGCAATATTAAAATACTTACAGTAGACCACATACAAACTGTAGGAAGAAAGGTTGAAAATAAAGGCAACACAAAACTAAGTAACTAAAATAGATTAAATAACAAAAAGTACCTTTATATTGCATATTTCAACATTTGTTAAACTGCTGCAGTACTTTTGTTCAAGATACTTTGAACTGATAAGGTGAGAATAACCTGCTGTATATATGAATGAACAATGACAACAGTAATACTACTACTACTACTACTACTACTTATAATAATAATAATAATAATAATAATGATAATAATAATAATAATAATAATAATAATAATAATAATAATAATAATGTAATTTTGCTACAATCTACTCTTCACCCAGTGCAATTAAGGCCATCCATCCATTTTCATTGACCACTGCATCCTATTAATGGTATCTGGAACTGAAAATAATAAGCAAACTGATGACATTCCTATTAAACTCACACATAACTTGTTTTCAACTACTAATCTTCTTGCGTTTATTTTGTAACTGTTTGTAGCCTTTGTGAGCACAAACTGTGAGGCCAGGAAACAGACAATTTGTGTAATGTTAAAATAATTACTGGTTGTTAAAACGTGTGTAATATAAAAGAGCAAAACGAAGGATTTTCACTGTTATATTTTAAGTGCTCAGGCAAGATAAGAAGTCCAAAAAGCCTGGAGAAACCTTTTATTCCACAACATCCCACACCTACCCGGAGAAAACAATTCAAGAAATAGATCAGACTTTCCTTCTGCTAGATGATGATTTTAGACAACTCAGAGCATCACATGTTTGTGTAGATCTGCCCTCTGATTATTTAGCTCTGTTTTGTGGCTTGGAGAGGTGCTTCATCTGGTCCTGTGTTCGCCCACATCACCGCCACAACTGAAGGACTATAGCATTTCCAAGCACTTAAAGTCAAAAGCTTCTTATGGTATGAAGATGAAAATTTCATTAACTATATATTTTGAAACGCAATATTATTACTACAGTATGGCACATCATACAATATTTATACTGTGCATAACACATTATATATTGCAGATAACAATTATATATTACAATAGTATTAGGTATTGTTGCAATATTCATGAGTAATGTGGTTTCCTAAACAAATGTATCCCTTTGATCCTGGACACAGTGGACAAGGTCTGGGGTTCAATAAGTGCTGGCCATCAACAGGTCATGTATAGGCAAAAAACAAACAATGGGTGCAGTGGAAAAAAAAAACAATCAGTGGCGCACGTTTGTGGAAGGATCATAAAAAATCCTGTTTGACTTTGGTGAGGGAGATGGTGGGGGTGGGTGTGTGTGTCTGTTTGAAGGTGGAGAGGTGGTAGTGTGGTATGGGGTGTGTTTTTTGGAACACAGTTCCAGCACATGAGCTCTAGGGGGAGTCAGTGCTGTGAGAGCCATCATTGTTAACCATGTAGCACAGCATGAGCCTGCATGGAAACCCTTCCACAAAGCAGTCAAGTCTAGAGTGGGCACCATGTGTAGATAGTCACCTGCTTTACACGCTAACCTAGGGGTGACAAGGGTCACTAGTGTGAAGAAACATGTTCAGTGTGTGCCCCCACCCCGCCCTTTGTCTCGACTGCACCTCGTGTGGAGGCCTGCTTTTTGTAGCCAGAGCATTGATGTTTACAAGAGTGCAGCTGGAGCGAACCCTCCCTAGTACTGTGTTTGTTTGAGAATAAGCGGGCAGCAGCTGCCTTTGAGTGCTGCGATGATTTCGGTCCTTCTACTTATGGATTCCCATTATTTTAATCTCCACTGAGAATGCTTTGTGAGTTAATATCTTTAGTGCACCTCTTACAAATGAGATAGTGGCCTCTATCGGTCTTCACTACATGACCGTTTCTGAAGAAGGACGGCTTGAGAATAGAGCCTCTATTGTGCCACTCACCTTCCAAACCTAACCTGGGTCCTACTTTGTGTCCTAGGGATGACAGAGTGGGGAACGCCACCCGGCTGCTCTCTGTCACCGCCGCTGATTTGATCCGTCATCACACCTAAATGAAGGCGCCCAGGTGTGCAAATCAAACACAGAGCCGGAACCTGACACTGCCCAGGGATGTGAATCGAGTGCTGAGCAGGCTGACAAGTCTAACCACTGTTAGCTGAAAAGTAAGGCCTTTGTGAAATTATAAGAAGGGTTGGTTCACTCATCCTACTAGGTCAGATAGAAACGGCCCACTTCACATTGGGGAGTCTGTACAGGTAGACATTACATATGACTGAAAATTGGGCTTTAATTTTTGTGCTTAACCATTGCTAAGCGGGAGATTCAAAGCAATAGTTTTAACCAAAATGCCACCTGTTGCCCCACATGACACCTCTGAGTTGAGCAAAGTGACTGATGTGAACGACACCTTTGACCTTGGAGGAATCTTGACTGGTGGTCTGCACCTGCAGCCCAGTACTGCTGGCAGACACCCTGCACACGTTCTACTTTAATTATAAAAACAGGAAAATTCCCATCGGCAGCTTGTAAGGGTTTTTTCTTTTACCTTGATTAGCTGTGCATTCCTTTGGCCTGAAATTTCAAATAAACACAGTGCTGGAGGAAACGATGAAATTTCTCTGCAGTCTGACATCAGATCCTAAGTTTCCCGTCATAATTTCTCCGCACACGGCCCCTTTCTCTGACTCCCAATAAAACACGTCAGGGGCAATCGAAGGAAAGCCTGAAATGAATGTGCCCAAAGGAGGCATGATGAACAAAGACAACTACATCTGTTAAGCGCCAGCTTGGCTTCCTGGCTCTGAGAGATCTGCTGGGGAGGCAGATGACGGAGAGTGGGGGCCAGCAGAGGCAGAGAAGAAGTGTTTGGAACAGAGGGGTCAGACTGACAGCCTGGGAGATTTAATCACGGAGTTCCACACCTCATTCTCCAGCTGTTGCTGAGCAACCAGCAGGCCAGCCACGCGGGGCCCCGAGCTCCTGGTCTGCGTCTGTAAAGGCCAGCCACCATTAATCTGCACAGGCTTCGGGCCAAACGGTCCTGGTGATACTTTGATTAAGGATTCCCACACCCCCCACCCTCCCTCTTGACAGGTGGTCCGTCTGCTTCAGGTCCACTCTTTGTCCCTGTGTGTATGTGTCAGCGACCAGCTTCACTGACATGGCTGTAAAAAGGGGCCATTGTGCATATTGGTTTGCGCCCGCCCTCAACTTCTCCTTGCTTCTTTATTGATGCGTACGCACTCATTACAGGGGGCTCTGCCAGGGTCATCTGCTATTTACATGATATTAATGTGACAGGGTGAGAGGAACGACTTCCATGCAGACCTGTTCACCCACGCCACACTTGTACGGAGTACCTGTACTTATACCTTTACATCTGACACTTCTGTTGTTAGCAAATTGCACAACTGGATTTCTGCAGGCTCTCAGCTGCATATATATATATATATTACACTCTTTGTTCAGGAGACCTGTACAGTAACAGCGTTCAGCAGAACCAAGGATTTCCAGCGTGTGTTTCTCAGCAGTAACTGATCATGCAGTCAAGTCTAAGATTTAAAACCTACATTTGTAGAGCTATAGCTGTATTCCATGGTTGCAACATTTACAGATAACTGATGCATTTTAACTGAAAAGAGCAAAATATGGCATAATTTATTCCACAAACGAATCCACTGTTACTTCTGAAGGGATAATAAGATTCTGTTGGTTGGTCCAGGTCAAGCAATAATCCATGTTCCATCAATTGAACAGTTGGAATACCATTTATTGTATTCTCTCTAACTATCACTTCACTTCATTATTTTAATGAGTGGAATGTGTGCAATGTCTATTGTTTTTGTGTATTCAATGAGCACCTAACAAGTCAAATTCCTTGTACATACAACATAGTTGCCAGTAAAGAGTTATCTTATCTTCCCTATTAATGACCCTGCCACTGTTTAGGCTCAGAACCAAAGTTCAGAGAGTTTACCTCACCTTCTTTGATCCCTAAGATCAGCTGCAACCTCAGGTTATGCTGTTTTTTGGCAAATTTTTGAAGAGACTAGTTTGATAGTAAGTCACTTTGTGTTTCCTCGTGTAAATGCCGCAGGATTTCTACTGCACAATTAAAATAAGTGCTACTTCATTAATCTGATGTCTTTTGCCAGATAATACATTAATAATGGAAATATAGCATTAATTAATACATGAGTAAACTGTTGATGAAAATGGATGGATGGATGGAAATAATGTACAATGAAAAGAGTAGATCTATAACATTTTTTCATTTTAAATACATGAAGATATGGATTTTTGATCCTCATTTCAATACTATCAATGGACTCACTTTACATGATTTAAGCAAATAATACTAGTAACTTCCAATTTGCTGCTATTCGCTTGTTTATGTGCATTTGTTTTAAAGTAACCATAAAGTTTTACATTTTTAACGTCGCCATACTAATGAAAGAGAATACATCATGCTAAGGTCAAGAGAATTGTAAGGGGAACAAAGAAGGATCAGAGTTGATGGCCACAAGTCTAGGCATGACTTCTAGGAACCAGAATGGCTCGGGAAGATTTTCGATTTAGCTAAGTGGGAAACCTATGATACCCCATTGTGGACGTTAATTTTTTGGAACTATATCAATTCTCATAAACAGTTCCTGTAACATTTCTCAGTAATGGGAATCTTCACGTTCACTAGGGAACTTAATGATAATAATTAGTGTGGCCTAAAAATAAAAATATACAAAAATTTAAATGTATTACCTCAAACCCGTACTGTAGTGTGTGCTCATAGATATTTTTAGCAATCGGTATGTATTTATTGCAGTACAAGGGCGACACAGTAGTGCAGTGGGTACCACTGGTGCTTTACAGTACTTGGGCTTTGGATTTCCTCCCATGGCTCAAAGACATGTGTTATAGGTTAATAGGGGCATCTAAATTCTCCTTAGTGCCTGAGTGTGTTACAGTGTCCATAAATGAGTGAATAACTACAGGGAATTTTGTGTAGTGTATGTTGAATTCTAACATTATAACATTATCTCTATCTAACATTATATGTCTCCTTGGATAGAGGTGTCAGCTTAAGACTGATCAATAATCTTTATTTATTCTCTTAGAGAACAGTTGCTGAATGCATAACTGTAAATGTGCATCATCAGAGCGATTTTCCTTTTGCTCACTTGATGTTTTATTTGTAACTCAAGGAGCTATTTTAATGTTTTTAAACCTTGAGGACCAGTCTTTTCCAACGCAAATTCTTCAATCAGAAGTGCACATAAATTAGGTGGTCTTTTCTTTCTACTAGCATTACGTTGTGCAACAACATTTTTGAAACATTGCTCAAAATTAGACTATAAACTTAACCCATAACTTCAAAAATGAACAGGCTGTAAAATCCCAGCTGCGACACATAATCATTTGTGTAATTTTGTGATATCACTAACAGTCACTACACAAATGTTCGATTAAATTGGGCGTTCAGCTCTGCCAGTAATCTGGTGAATTAATATTATGTGGAAACAGCAAAGTCATCTTAGTAACAATTGCAGTACTAAAGATGTGCCTGTTTAAAAATCTTTCTTTGCTTTTTTTTTAATCTTGCTTCTGAGTTGTACAAACAGATAGAGGTGTCATATCAGCCCTTCCTAGGACTGACTTCAGATTTCTGTAACCCTAGTTGGATAAGATGTTTCTGAAAACAGATAGATAAGAAAACAAAAAATTGGGAACTTGACTTGAATCGATTACAGCTTTGTGCACTTTGGTAAGTGTAAAGCACAGCAGCTCTAAAAGGGACCTGCCTACTGGTGTTTTATAGGCAAACAGGTGGCAGTTATGGAGTGTCATATCCGTCCTGCTGCACTCAAACTCCAGCTGTACAAATGGCTTGCAGATTGCATGGAACTGTAAGAATTAGAGGTACCTACAATGGATACACCGAGCAGGGAAAACTAACTTGCAGCATGCAGTGTTCTTCAGTCAAAATGGAAATGTTCGCTTACATAAAGGAAAAAAGACAGTTACTGTCAGTAAGCATCCAAATTGGCTGGTGTTAATGAGATTCTACAAGGGCGCACTGGAGGATTTAAGAACTCTTCACATAAAACAGAACGAGTCCCGTAAAACAGCACGAGTCCACACTGTGGTTTATGATTAGACCCTGGTGAGCAATGAGAGCCAGGAATGAGAAGCTAATGATGGCTGAAAAGGTCCCCTAGATCCAGGATGGAGGAGTGAGTTCTGAGGGACCCGACTGGCCACTGGGTTTGATGCGGCAGCAAGTGGTCCACATGTTGGCCATGTGTTTGGCGCATATTCCTGCCAAGTGGGCACAGAGAGGTGACACTGTGCTGAATTCAAGGGCACTTATGATTGGGGCTGCAGAAGGGGAGATGGTGGGTGAGGAGGAGGGAAAAAAGATCTAATATAAACCCACACCTGAAGATTTTTTCTTTGCAGCACCGCCCCCATTCTTGTTGCCATTTCAGTCTCACTGCTGTTGCGATAAATTCCAGTGATCTTGACGTGACTAGAGCTTATTATCTCTGTTTCTGTTCTATTTTATGTTTTTATAAAAGCACAGTTCTTCTGCTTTTATACTCTTAATGTCTGAGTGTTGATTTAAAAGTGCTGAGACTATACCTGTCTGAAGATTTTCTGCATCTGAAGGTTCCTCTGGGTTGTGGACCTTTTCCTTGTCAAAGCACCGTCCTTCACCCTTTAAGCACTTCTTGCAATCCTCTAAAATCTTCCCAAAGACATGCAGCAATACACTTTTCACCTACTTATCAGATGAAAATTTCCTTCCTTGCAAAATTCATTATCTTTGTTTTATGTGCTTGACTCAACATTTCAATTTGACCATTTTTCTCAAACTTTACACAGAATTCAAACGCACATCTTTATCACAGAGTTGAGACGTCATTCCTGGCTGCCGTTGCAAAATAGGAGTTAAACTACTGGCCAGCTCAAGGACTAAAAAGAAAACGGTCCTACTACTAATGCACAGTTGCAAGGTCTTGACCACTGAACAGCACCAAACTTGATTGGAAATGGTGTAGTAAATATCAGACTGTGCGACGATGTGAAACTGAAGGGCATTTAAGGCATATTTAAAGATGTCAGTTTTTCCTGAAACATCCTATATGGGGCACGGCCAGATGAATGTATTTGTGAGTGGCTGAGAATAAGAAAAGTGTGTTTGTGACTCTACTAAGTAGAGGGTGACAGGCACAGGCACTGTGACAGGCAGTGTGTGTGGTGCTCTTCTTCAAGATGGTGACATGCTAATAAGCAGTGGCCTCTCCAGGATCAACAGTGGTGCACAACTTGTTTGTTTTTCTGCATTTTCTTTTGATTTTTCTTTATTGCTGCCTGTAGTTCTGTATTTATTTGTGTTCCAACTCATCTGTGTTGGCCTATGCCATCATGTTGTTTGTTTAGCATGTTGGGCACCATAGTTCAGGAGAAACTACAGTCTATTTTCTCTTGTCCATCTGTGTAAGTGAAGAAACAGTTTATCTTGTAGATTTCTACCTTTTGCATGGTTCTGGCATTACAAAGTGAGACAAAATGTTAGTGCTGAAAACTCCCAGCTGCATTATAATCAATCGGGATTGACCTCTGGGAGTCTAGGCACTGGGTGAGGGGTGGGGGAAGGAGTGGAACTCTTGCTTTCAGTTTGTTTTCTTTGTTTTAATCAGCAGAGCAATGGACCAGCTGCACGCAACGCATACAACCCACTGACACTGTGTCCCTGAAACGCTGAGTAGCTCCACATAGCTGTTCCTCCTTCGGTAGTTCACAATACTTTGTACGGTGAGTGGTTTCATTCTGTAGGAGAACTGACCCTGATAGGCTGAACCCAGTGGAAGGGTTCTCGCAGCGATGTAGGTGTGAGGAGGTGTATGATCGTGCTCACTTACACCTAGTGGGGTTTGTTTGCACATATTGACTATAAGTCAATAGTTGTGAGAATCAAAGAATCCCGAGAGGAACTTTCTGAACTTCTTTTTTCAAAATCTCACCCAATCAGTGTTGAGATTTTATTGCCGGTTTTGATCTGACTGGAATTCTTTAATCGCCAACAGGTGGCAAACACAGTGGAATTCCTCCGAGCCTGCAAATGAGAGATTAAAGACCTGATGAAAGTATAAATGTGGTAACACTTGAACACAATGGTCACACGTTCCTGAGAATGGTGTGTTCAGGCGCTGTGGGTAAGTCTGTCAAATACTCGCCATAACGTCTGACCTTGGCGCCAACCCTTGCCAACCCTTACGTGGTTGAGGGATCTACACCATGATGCTCTTAATTAAGTTCAAAAGTAATGCACTTCCAGGACCTGACTATAAATCTCACAATTGTGGAGAGGGGAGCAGTGGAGAACAAACTAATTTACACTTTACATCTGAGGTGCAGCATGCTGGTTATAAATTGTTATTTTACAATCAAGCAGCAGTAGCTGTGTACCAGCCAAGACCAACTTCCACATCTCCATGCCAAGCCAAGAGCTGTAAGGCCTGAAGTGAAGCCGTTGTATAATGTCAGCGAGTGATTTGTGGCCTACCTCCCTCTCAAAGTTGCAACCCTGCAACAAGTACAAAACTCAGCTTCTGAACCTTTCCAAGTGTGACTGCCTCTTATTTTTGAGTAACTATTTATCATGTTACAGAAACAAATTGTGATAGCACCAAGGCTTTGGAAAGCATATTAGAAGATTCATATGCTTGTTATTAGCACTAAGTGAAGTTATCACACCATAATCATTTTACTAGTTGAATTTAGTGGGCTCCTGGTACTGCTTATGAGCCCTAGTTGTACACACAGAATACTGTTTTGACAAAAGTGAGGATCCTGTGTTCCGTGTGAGCAGCTAAAACAGGGGCCTCAGACTTGCATGATTAGCTCAAGTGTTCCACGAATCCAAAAGCACCTATCCGAGTCTTTGCACTGTCTTCTCAAGTATACACACTACACACCCTCAATGCCGTGTTTTTGCTCAAGGTGCCTTAGGCAGGTTTCACCTACGTTATCATGGGTGAGGTTTCCTGATCTCCCTGTTCCTGTCCTCCTTTTACCCATTTAGTCAACACATAACAACTTCTCACCACAATGCTGACAACGTTACTTACTGCTAGTAAGTGTCTGCACTTCAGCTTTACCTGAAATGAGGTCCTCTGGCCCAAGACGAAGGCTTGGTGACCAGAATATGTATTCCCACGCCCCCCACACCAGCCTCAGCTGGGATGGGGGTCTTGTACGAGAAAGAGGTCAGTGAAGCAGTAAAGCACACCTCCTTGAAACTCCCGCGCTCAAACCGATGTGAGCGGCAGCCCCATTCACGTAGCGCTGAGCCAGATTGAATCAAAACAATGGCTATTCATGGAAAATACCAAACTAATGAAATTGTGGGCCCTGATTTGTGTCAGCATTCTTGCCCTCCACTGTGTTAAGCAAACAGTAACAGATAGTTCTGGGCTTGTAGTTTTGGGGATTTGGGGATTTGTGTCCTCTCCAGACATCGTCCGGTTCAGTGGTCAGGTTTTGTGTCCGATATGGCGTGTGGAGTAGCTGGTGCCAAGTACACCACAGCGAAGACCAAATCTCCAAGTCCAGCTTGGATGCTAGAATCTGAACAAAACTTTTATTAATATAAACTGCAAGCTGTAACACGGTGTTGACTCAAAGCTTCAAAACAAAAATTTAAACCCTAGTGTATGCTGATTGGCTGGTTTCCTTACAGCACGCTGAGGTCTTGGTCTGCAAACAGGCCCAGGCTAAGTGACATAGTCGAATGTTCGGCTGTGACGTGCTTCTGCCATCAGCCAACCATTGCCTAGCAGGACACAGCTGTTCATCTGGAGTATTCATGAAACATCACTTTTTGGTCCTTTACGAGTGGTAATGGTGTATTTGAATACAATATTGCCTTTGCGTCATGTGCCTTAAAGACGTAATGGCTTGCAAAGGGCAATAAACCCCAATATCTGGTTAGCAAACTTTTTCCTGCTTTTTGTGACTAATAAAAAACATACAAGGACTAAAGTTGAAGCATTCCTTGCCTGGTGAGATCACCTTTATTATTCACAAAGCTTTCACAGATCTCACAGACACTCTGGGTAAAAGCCTGTCCAACTGCAAGGACTTATTTTCACTTTCTAACATCAATAATAGAGTCATCTTCAAACTATTTAATCTCGCGACATTTTAATGTCGGTTGTTAAGTGGGAAAGATTTATGGCTGCTGTGAGGTGTTGTATGACAACAGGAAAACGTGACCTCAGTGACCTTCCCTGAGTCTGACCTGCAGTTTCCTTTTGGCTTTCTTTTGGGACTGTGAGGGCTGACCTTAAAGAGCTAAAACTACTATCCTTGTCTTCTAGTGAGACCTCAGTGAGATGCAGGCGCTACCCCTGGGAATGATTTGCACCATCTGACACACGATAGTAAAAAAACCTCAATATTCTGAATGACATAATGCAGTAAGACTGCTTAACTATTTACTTTTGTAACCGCATAAACAAACAAGTAAATCCACTAAACATCACTGAAGGCCTGTGTCATCCCACAGTGGGTTTCAAAGAAGTACTGGGCACATACACACACATACACACACACAGTCTGAGACAATGTATATCTACAGACATAGCAGGTATGAAAGATGTATGTATACATACTGTAAAAAATGAAAACAATGCATATTTATAGACCCCACAACAAACGATACACAAACACACACGTTAAAACCATGCATATCTGCAGTATATATAGTTTGCCGGTTTATGTCCAGCCCATCAGACTGTGCATATACATATCGTATATATCTGTTTGTATATGGTTAATATATATATTTTAATGTTTTCTTTTTTCTTTCAGTGACACATTTACTGGATATATGTATATGTATGAGTGTGTGTGTGTGTGTGTGTGTGTATATAGCTCAGTCATAAAAGTATAGTAAAGTAAAGCTAATGTATATATAGTCTACTGCATAAGTACTATTATCCAGACGGTTGTATCAAAGCAGCAGATAAAAATTTTAAGGCCACATGCCTCATACTTGCAAACTGTGAGCACAAGTCCTTGGAGGGATACCATTATAGCACAAAGTAGCCACAGTAAACAGCAAAATGTCCAGTTGCAAAAAGACATGAACATTTTAAAGCACACTGGTCAGCCAAGCAATTAAACTGTAATAGTGTGTGTGTAGTGCTGAGTTTTTATACAGGGTTGAGGGTTTTCTCGTGTTTAGTCTGGAAACTACGACTGACTCATGTTCTTTACTCATTTGGTCCTGCTCACTTTTTGTGAGTTCTTCATTCACAGTTTTAACCTGGTGCCTGATTCAGATAGGATGTAACTTTATTAAAAGAAAATTGTCTTGCTGACTCGTGGATATTCTGGAATTCTGTAACTATGCATCCTAGTTCCTAGTTTTCCCACCAGGAAAAATCCATCTATCCATATATTTTTGAAAAGGACTTACACTTTATACAGTGTTACATCAAGACCACCGCAGTCTTTGTATCTAGAAATCAAAGTCAAGTTGTGATTTATAAAATATTTCATTGATATTATTTTCAGTGATGAGAGATGAATAACCATAACCATAACGAACAGATGAAAATAAACTTATAGTCCAAACTCTGGAGGAGTTATGGCACAGATGAATACAAGGAATTGGAGTAAATATGTCCTGGTTAGGCGACGAAGCTGCTGAAGTCCGGAGCGTTCATGTGCAGACGGTGTTGGGAGGGAAGCACTGGAGGTTGTCCTTTTGAACTAAGGACTGGTCACTAAAAAGCCCCTTGAGTTGTGGGTCAGCTCTTAAGGCCAATAAACACTTCATCATGTTAGATGAGTCTGGAACAGGAAAACTCCCCCTACCACTGGTGGTCTGCAGGATTTCGCACAGTTAGTGAAAAATAAATAAACAACATCTATCCTGAGAAGGTTTTATAATGCTCCATATTCATTTTCAGACAGTTACAAATGTGATTATTTAAATAACACAACATTCTCAAAACATCTTATAATAATTTTTGTATCATCTGTTTTGTGTCCAGGATCTTGCAATCTTTATGTTAAAAAATAAAATGAAAGAAGAAAAATGGTAGAAGAGTGAAAAAAAGAGAGAAAAATGTAAACTTTGTTTAAAATGATTCAAGTTATATTTCAGTGAATACTTTGGCAACATGGTCTCCTGGATGGGCTCCTGCATATATTCCATGCTGAGCTTCCAGTGGGCACACAACATGTCAAAGTCTTGCCTAGTTCACTGCTTCTGGCTTTATTATTCTGTTGTGCATCCAATATCATTATAGCTTCGACTTTAGGTAAAACATGAGCTGTGTTATCTGCGGAAGACTAAGGAAATGAATGTGGACTTCAGGATGTTGAAGGTTCACTGTGCTCAGTGAGAACTGTAATGGCAGTAGAAGTAATAGGGTATATAAGTATAGGTATATAAGTACCTGGGACTAAACCTGGGCAATAGGTTGGCGTCTATAACCTCTCTTCAAGAAAATTACATCTATTTAGATATCCTTAGTGAATCACTGCCTAACCATGAAACTATGACATCACAGTGCCTGTGTAAAGTAAATTCAAAGACCACGGCTAAACATACAGTTTTACTTTTCCTTGGATTCTGGGTATTTGACAGGCCTTTGTCATTTGTTTGTTATCTAGATAATGTCGCTTTGTCTAAGTTTTCTATTACAGGACGAATGGTAACATAATAGATGCAGATAATCCCTTGTCTCAAGTTTGGCAGTTTGAATCCCACTGTATTGTCTTGACCCTAAACCGCTCAATTATAAATAACTTGCAGTATAAAGGGGTGAAGCAGGTGCCAGTCACTTTAGATAAACTCATAAGTTGAACGGCAAATAATTGTTCATTTTTGGCAACAGGTTGCGCAATAGCTACAACTCTTACCTTGCAGTTGAAGGATAAAAGTTCAAATCCCTGTCGCTTCTACTCTTTGATAAAGATATTGACCCTGAAATGATCCAGTAAAAATTGTACAGTTGTCTAAATGGGTAAATAACTGTACTCTAGTAGACACTTGTGATGTTCTAAGTTGCCTGTACTAAAGGCTAAAACAATGGTTAATAATAATATTCAGCAGATTGTGATAAACTTCAACATCTAATTTTAATGACATAGATATTTAATTTATTGAAAGGATGGCGCTGCTGCCTCTCAGCACCTGGGCTGGTTGTGCATGGGCTTGTACCTACCTCAGTTGGCGGGGAATTTGCGTGTTCTTACCGTGTCTGTGGGGGACTTCCTCCGGGTACTTCAATTTCCTCCTACAGTCCAAAGACACATGTTTCAATTGCCCATAATGTGCGCATGCATGTGTGAGTGTGTGTGGCCAACCTGTGATGGACTGGTATACTGAAGTATTTATTTTTAACATAACAGCTATTTTTATTGCTATTATCACCTCCGTGTGTTGACAACATGTTTATTCGATACAAACCCAGACAACAGTGGCAACTGCTGGGTGATTCGAAATATAGCTGGTGTTAAATACACTACCTGCACTGCACAGAAACTGATTTCTTATTGATCTTATGGTGAATGCAGTTTCATCACTATTCTTTGAGCTGCGTTATATATAATTGAAAAGATTTTTAATTCTATTTTTTTCTCTTCACAACATTTCATTCTAAATTAATTTCATGATTTCTTTCACTTGTTGAAGCTGTACTGTACATGCTTCTCTGGATCTAAACTTTGGCATTTGGCTCAAGTGAGAATTTATCTCAGTGGATATAATGGGATGGGAGGGAGTGGGATCTTTGGGAGGCTGCTGGGTGAGACCTCTCGTTGAGGACATTCTGGCCTGTCTTACAGGTTGCGCCTCATTGGCACCCAAACATCCTGGAGTGCAGCTCTGCTGTTTCATCTGCAATCCCTCCCCCCATCACCACTTCCCCCTGTAACCATATCCTACCTGCAGCAGATCCCTTACACGCATTCATCAACGTCAGCCATTAGGGCATGTTCCAGAGAGGGCAGAAACAAAACAAGATGCAAGGGAGCAGTCCACGAGCGTGTGGGATGGGCTGTTTCTGTGGCAGGTGCTGGCCAAAACCTTCTAAGCTGCCCCTGTCGTGTTCATAGATTTGTGATGGTGGGGGTTGGGCAGGAGCTTTAAATTTACATGGTTAAGAGGGGTCAAGTCACGTTCTGGACCTGTGACTATATCTTTTGACAAAGACTCAGAGCTATGGTGGTGGGCCAGAGATGCCAACATGCAGACAGAGAGAGGACTGTGCAAGAACCTAGACACCACCAGCAGCTGCAAGATAACTCATTTCCGGAATTAATTCCAACTTTTACCTTGACTGCACAGCTCTCAGAGACCCACAGAAGATCTGATAATGGCTGTAAGGTGATAGAAAAGTGTCAATCAGGAAATCAGCAGATAAGATCAGGAAGGTGCTGATGAAGGTGGATATATTGAGCTTTCTGTGGCAAGAGGAGGAAATGGGGGAGGGTTTGCTGACAGCTCCAGGAGTGGACAAATTCCTGTGGAATGGATGTGCAATGGTGTCTTTCAGTACTTTATTTCTGACAGACTCAGTAAGTTTCTTTAATGAACGCTTAGTGGCAGTATTACTGGAGTTCTTGCTTGCTACCATTGTCTCCCCAGTTTTCCAGGCTAGTTGTAGGAAGTTCATCATAGGGGCTCACCATGTTTGTCTCTGTGTGAATTTACTGGGACTCACAGTATGCAAAACTGTACTTTCTTTTTGTACCGAGATCCTCTCTCATGCTACCCATAACTCATCTGGCAAACTAGTGCTGGCATTACTTAACTGTAGTCTAGTGTTGTTCACTGCTTTCTGTTGTGGAATTGTGAAATTTTCGTTTTGTGAATCCAGACATCCTTCGTTGGAACATGTTTGCTGTTGAAATGCATATATTTCATAATCCATTTTTATACTTTAATCAAAGCATTACAGGATTTAATCATGGGACCTACCCACATTGCAAAAGCAGAAAAAACTTTTGATATTAGGCTCCTAATATTCTGACAATATTCCACATATACGTGTGTGTGTGTTCTGTTTTATATATATATATATATATATATATATATATATATATATATATATATATATATATATATAAAAGTATACCTGCAAACTCAACACATATATATATGGAGCAGAAAGAGGACTGTAAATATGGTGAGCATTTCCAGTCAAACTGGCCTAGGTGGGTTACGAAGAAATTGGGTTGATGTCTGTGCAGATGTACTGCTCAGAGCAGGGGGATGGGGAGGATTCCACAACCCCTATGGGAATGAAGCAGCTTATGGCACCCTCATCTGTATGCTTTCTATCCATACCTGGACACGCTGTGTTTCCCTGCCTCCCTAAACATCCCAGAAAATCCTCAGCAGATTCAGAATTGTTGTTCGTTGTATGACCATACTCTAACTTTCAACCAGGCCACCTGGATGTTTGCTAGACAGTGTGGGCCACAGCCATCCACACTTCCTACGCACTTGGGTTACTTTTTCTCTGACTGTCCGTCAAGCTGTCCCCACTTCTAGCTATCTAGGTAATACTAGAAGGTTTACATGCATTTGAACCTGACCCTTTTGCTAGGCAGGCGCTTGTCATATCACAGGGGAAAATGTGACAAGGGCCAATAGAATGCGACTTATTAGTTACATGGCATTTTTGGCCATTTATAAAACCATTCATTAGCTGGACAACAGACTGTATAGTACTTAAGAAAGCTACTGAAATGGTGCTATTTCAGTCGAAATGGCTCCTGCTGTCATACTGTTGAGAGGGTGCAGAATGTTTTTTTAAGTACAAATTCTTAAAGAAAAAATAACCTGCTCTGGATAAGACCAGTATATAAGGCTTGTATATTCAGTGAGGGTTTATCAGTGTTGTGCTCAGGGCTGACAAAAAAGATCAGAGGATGGCAAGTTCTCCAACCCAGAAACTAATGAGTCTTTGTCTACAAGCCTTCAAATGCTGCTTGCCTGGCTTGCTTGTGCTTCTCGGGCTTTTGGCTGTCCTTGGCGGGGAAGATTTTCACCTTTGACTCAAATGTCGTGACCTTTCAGCAAAGGGGCGTCTGTGTTATTCCCCTATTCTTGGCCTGGGCTTGGACTGAATCCACTAGCTGTGGTTTTAGTGGACCCTTGAATGAATAATGTAACCGCTGCCTATAAATTGTGGGCAACGTACTGACCATAAACAGGAAAAGAACGAGTCATATGAGCTGTTATTTTCAGCATTTCCCTTACTAATGCCACCCAGACACTCCAACTGATGTCCCGCACAAATCCCACACCCTGTTTCTTTCTGGCTAGGTTAATGCTGCTGACAGCAATCTGAACAGGTACACCACTATCAAAATCATTTTGTTTCATCATTTTTGCAAAATGTAAAAAGGAACCTCAAGGGCTTTTTTGGGTGTCAGTGAGTTGTTTTCATAGGATCAGGTTCTTACCAGGGGAATTCTACATAAAATTCTATATAATTTTTAAAATTCTATATAAATAAAAAATATTTTATTTATTTATTTATTTAGTTAATATGTGAAAAAGCAGCGGTGAACAAATAAAACAGACCAAATCTGTATCGATATGTTTTCAGTTTTCAAGAAAGGTCTAAAAGCATCTCCGTTGAACCTTCTTTTCTCCCGATTTTCTAACAGCTCCATAAATCTCCGACACACCATCTGTCACAAACACTATTTCTTATGATATTCATTTGTATACGCAGCTATTTGTGTAATGTACAGCACATGGTAAAACGTGGTATCAAACAAACTAACAGCTTTCACAATTGCTCGACTGCATCTAAAGCTCTTCGAATGTTGTGAAATACACCTTTTTTGGTTTCCTCTGAGTTGTATGGCGCTTTGGAGAAAAGTATCTGTTGAATAAGCGTAAAGCTAAGTAACATTCAGAGAGCTGTTCTAGGCAGCAAAATATGCACATACACAAACAGCCAGAAATACTTATCTTAGACACCTTCTGAGAAACAAATATTTAACAGTCTCAAACAAATGTACACTTTATTGTAACTGTAGAAAAATTCAAAGCTGACTTCAGATTCATGCATCATTCATTATGCAGAGGTACACAAATAGAAATGCATAATGATGCAGAGGATTAGACCCAAACAAAAAAACATTCTCTCTATCAGAAACAGACACAAGAAAGGCTTCCCAAGACAGTGAGAGAAGCAGCACATGAGCTGCAAAAAACCCACACCGCTGGCAGAGGCTTTCTTCATGATTAGCTGTGTAAAGTTCAGCAAATTCTACGCTGGAATAATTTTCTGATTGGTAACTTAAAAGTACTTTGTTATACTAGCTATTATTCTGAATATTCTATCATTCGGAGTGGTGGTTTCATTCCATAGTAGCCAATTATCATCTTTGGTGATGTTAGGAGTTTGCTTATGGATTCTTACCAAGGCCTAGCCAAGCAGGAAAACATCTAACATTCACCCAGTATTAAAGAAGTTGCAATGGATTTCCTCCTATGTAAACAGATCTGCATGAGCCAGATCCAGAAGAGAACACCGATCGAATATGTCAGTGGGGAATGGAGTGTGTGTGTGTGTGTGTGTGTGTGTGTGTGTGTGTGTTTGGTGGGGGTTACCACAAAAACCGACAGGAAATGAAGGCTGAGCTCTGAGATGTAAAACATTCCAGCTCAGAAAGCAAAAGTTAAATAATGGCCCCAAGGTGTAAAACAATACGCAGCATTCCCCTGTGTCCCAGACAACAAAATACAGTGACTTTTCCAGAAATCAACTGGTATTTACTTACAGTAGATGCAGTGGGAGAAGGAAACTATTTCCGAAGAACGCTGCTTTGCTCTTTCAGTACAACTTCCTTAGCAACAGTCCACAATGTTTAAGTTACTCTTCAAATAATTGCCTAAACTTCTCTTAACCAGGTTTGACTCCTTTCACAAAAGTCTGAAGAGAGCCTAAGGCAATGGTACAAGGACTTAAATAATTCTTCTTATACTAACCTTCACACAGTGAGACACAGTCCACTCCATCTGTGTTATATCTATGCACTCTTAAGACAGAATACATAATGTGCATTAAACAATGACTGAATATACTTTATAACTGATCAGTCAAATGAGGATAAATTAATCAGAAATCCAAAAACCCAAGTCTCTAGCTTTCCTCACAAAAAAAAACAGATCCTCCCTTCACTGGGATCCATGACGACAAATCTGTGAAGGATCGATGTCTTAGTGTACCAGACTATTTTGGTCCAAAAGAATTAAATTGAAGGGCACTATTCAGCAGCAGAGATAGAAAAATAATTGATCAAAATTCTGGTGCAGCTAAGATTTCTTATCCTTTGGCTCAATTTCAAAGACATCTCTACGTTACCCACTCTTACTGCATTTATATTGGGTTTATCTGGAGAGAATGAGGTGGGGTGTAGGGGGTTCACTGGGCAGGCAATGCTAGTAGAGTTTTTACTTTCCAAATTGCTAGCAGGTGTTGGTCAATCTCCTACGCTATTTTTCTGTAATTGTGGAACATGAGTTCTCAATGTACAGAATATTTCTCCTTCCTGTGTATAAACAAATGAATGTTCTTGCAAGCAGGGAGGTAGAACACTAACAGGTAGAAACTGAGTACAGGCTCCTGCCGATCTGAGTCTCAGAAATACTGTTCCAAGTAAAAAGAAGAGAATGTGCTGCCGTGTGATTTTCTGAAGCTGACCGGACTGAGAAGTTGAGACATGGATGAAAGAGTCTCCCTAACTTTAACGCCTTGGCCCTGACTCCTGCAGTCCCACAGGCACAGAGGCAGCATGGGGGTGTGTTAATCCTTCTGTCTCTGCAGATGCAGGCTTTCAGACAGGCATCATTGAAATGCATGTGACTGGAGGTGAGTTTGTCCCCACCACTGGAGGGAAACATGCAGAAAGAAAAGGGGGGAGCTAAATTCTGGGCATAGAGAGAAATCATGGGTCACCGAAGCATGACTGAGAAAGACTAGAGGACTGACAAACAGATTCAGAAAGACTAGGAGAGGGTGACACAGACTTGGTTGTGGGAGTAAAGTAAATGTGACCAGACTAGCAGAATTGTTATAGGCTGATAGATGCACAAAATGGACCAGATAGGGTGCTGCTGGAACAAATAGTATACTGAGTGGCAGAGGTAGAGTCTGAGATAACATGCAGTGCCGTGCAAAAGTATTCAAACCCTTTTGAAAATTATCAGCATTGCCTAGATCACAAATTATACAACATTTTCAAATCAGTTTTTTTGTGAACTCATATTAGTTAACATAAATTGTCAGAAGCAAAATAGGTAATTTGTTTGTACATTTTTTAAAGAAAGTAAAAACTGAAATATGCTGTGTGCATAAGTATTCAATCCCCACCCATTGCTGCAATAACAGCTTTACATATTTTGGACTAAGTATGTATGAGTTTTGCACACTGGTCAGGAGTTATTTTCATATCTTGGAAAATCTGCAGCAGGTTCAGGTTGTTCAGGTTGGCTGAATAATGCTTGTGGATTGCACTTTTCAAAAAGTGGCACAGATTCTCCATGGGACTTTGACTGGACCACTGTAGGACCTTGGATCCCTGGATCTCCCAGTCAACATTACTGGATCAATAATTAGGAAGTGGAAGCTGCATCACACCACCCTGACACTGCCTAGACAAGGCCATCCCTCAAAACTCAGCATCTGAGCAAGACGTACACTTGTGAGGGAAACCGTAGGGAGGTCAACGATCACTCTGAAGGAGCTACTGAGGGAAGTGGCTGAAAGCAGCGGAAAGGTGTACCAATACACAATACCAAGAGCTCTGCATAAAACTGACTTACATGGGAGGGTGGTAAGAAAGAAGCCATTACTGAAAAAGAATCCTATCAAAACATGCCTGGAGTTTGCCAGAAGTGTGGAAAAATGTCCTGGGTGTCCTGTGGGCAGATGAGACCAGCATTGCACTTTTAGACCAAAATTCATAGCACTCACTATGTGTGGCACAAGTCCAGGCCTCAATAAACACCACGGTAGTGGCATTTTCATACTGTGGTGATGCTTTTTATCTGCAAGAACGGAGCATCTTGTAAAAATCAAAGGATGAATAGATGCAGTAAAATATACAGAAATACTGCAGGAGAATCTGCTTTAGTTTGCTGATAAAAAGAGGTTTCAGAGAAATTTCACCTTTCTGTAGGACAATAGTCTCAAGCACAAGGCCACGGCAACCTTGGAGCGGTTTAAAAACAAAACAGTGATGTCCTACGACAGCTCAGTCAAAGTCCTGACCTTTCAAAACTATGTTCCACAAACATCATCCAACCACTATGAACAACCTGCTGCAGATTTGCCAAGAAATAACAACCAAATGGTGCACAAAGCTTGTACATACATACCCCAAAAGACTGCAAGTAGGAGTCACTGTAACAAAAGATGTTCTAGGGGATACAAAATCACACAATACACACTGGAAGGAGCAGTAGGGTTGGGTTAGTAGAAAGGGATAAAGTTAGAGTAGGGCATATTGTGGAGGACAATGGAAGCAACGGCCGATCTCAATGAAGTTGTAGGTCTTCTTGTGTCTTATTTTTTGGGAAATTATGACAATTCACTTATATCAAGGGCATAAATATTATTCCATAACACTGCAAAAAATATTCATTCATTCTCTGTAAACATTTTCCCCCTCTTCCAGGTCGTGGCACACCCAACCCAGGTGATGTAAGGTGGCTGTTCCCCTGTGTCCCCCTGGCATAATAAAATATGAAATCCATCTGCTTAAGGCAAAAGGACAAGGTTGTTACATGGATGACGTTTTATTCTTCCTCACGCTGTCTCCTACCAGGGGTAACGCTGCAGGTAGACCAAGAGGAATCATCTTCAAGTCTCAAAGAGGATATAAACTAAGCACTTTCTTCCACCCTTCTTTGGGATTCCACACTTCTTTTTATGATTATATTTTAAAAGTTTATTCAAATGCTGTAGGTTCCAGAAATGCTCCTCTCCTAAGACAAGTATCCTTTTGAAGTGCTCTACTTTTCTGAAGTTATGAAATGAGGAAAAGACTGAAAAGAGTGCCTAAGTGCTAATTTGAGCGTTGTGTGATTACCTGTTAAGTCTGGGCTCCATGCTGTTGCACCTGTTGTCCTGTGAAATGGTTTTTAATTGGTGTAGAAAAACCACCAGGGGGTCTGCAAGTGGGTAGATGTGCATTTAGTTGCTAAAATAAGGCTTTCTCAGTAAGGGCTCTCTCAAGCTGCACTCAAAGATGACATCATTTGTACAGAATGTGAGGATGAGACAAACTGTCCGTAAGTATTCAAATGATTTTTAATACAATGTTTATTCATAAGTATGACTTTTTGGACTCCTACCTTGGTTTTTGTAGTTTTCTGGCACATGCTATGATTATCGAAATTGGATTAGGCATGGTGTAGAAAGAGCAGCACGCAAAATCCAAGCTATGGCAATAACAAAATTGATTAAAAATGAGCAGATTAATTTCTCAAATATTTTAAGACAAAGATCAATGATGGGTTGCAATACAAACATCACTCTTACCCCCTGTCGCCGCTATTTAGAGCTACAACATTCTTATTAACCTTCTTTTGTTATTTTCTTGTAACAGTATAGTACATAACGGGTCATGCAGTTAAAAAAATCTGAACATTGAAGAGAATGGAGTCAATAATCCAGACCTGACGCTTGAAAAATCAATTAAATCAATGGATTAATGGGAATGTTAAAGCATATTACACAGATGTTTATATTTTAAATTTAATTTTAAACAGAAGTTGGTACCGACTTATGTTACGGGTTTTACTTATCTTGGTGGAAGCTGAATCTGTGCAACTTTTCAAACTGGACCGCATTACAATGGCTCTAAGAAAAAATTTCATATTATCTTTATTCAGTTTAGACTTGTAGTTAAAGAGTGCAATAATGCTTTATGAATAAGGCCTTGTGTCAGTAGGAGCATCAAAATTCAGTGTTCTTAATTTAGAAAATGTATGCGCACATTTTAGACTGTGGTTTTCATCTCCTGGATGTCATACATCCCTTAATGTTCAAAGAATGTACTTTATGGATTTTATTAAAGTTCTCAGGATGCTTGCCCTTGGCACTGTGCAAACATTATAGTGTTGTGCTTGATCGGGTTCGCTTGGTCATGCACACACTCACGAACACACGGGCGCATGTATGTAGAAAGACAAAAAGGCAACCATATTAGTTCCATGTGAATCCTGCTGGGCGCCCTCTTAGACTATCTACGCAGCCCCCTTTACGGTTCTATCATCGCTTTTTACAACTACTGCTTCTTCACTTGGCTGGAAGCTTATTGAAACCAGTGTATGTATGTGCATCTGTGTATGATGTACTGTACGTGTAGCCTTTTACCTCTTTTATATTATCAAGATGTTCCACAGTTCATAGTCATTTGCCATCTGCCAGTACTTTGTAAAATATTTTGTACCAAACTATTTTCTGTGATCATTTAGAAACATCTTATAAATAACGCAAAGATAAATAAAAAAGAGTTTCACCAAAAAAGGGCTAAATATAAGGAAGGGGGACACATATGCCTCCCACTTCAAACGCAACTATGCTCCCGGTAGAAGTTGTAGTATTATTGTCTAATCGGCTATGGTCAAAGTGGTCTTTTTTTACAAAAACCTAATGACCACAACACAGTTTCAGCTGTGTTTCCCTTCTTAGTTTGACTTAGCAGAAATTCCCCACACAATCCCTGCTTTTTGTAAACTCTGCACATGGATTTTTCTTGGACACATTTGGAATTTTCTCCTCTTTGTTTTCTTTAAGTATTTATGTATCCAGTACATTAAATAAATGCAACTTGGCAACTTGTGTTTTTACAGGCCTCCCTTGGAAGACCAAGCAAGTGAAAACAAAAGAAGGCTTTGCTGAGGTGAGGTGGGTGCACAGCAATGTGCCCATGTGGGGAGCAGAAGCTGGGACAGTTCAGATGGGCTGCATTGGCTCTGTGGTGGGCAAAGGCGGTCAGATTTTAGGGGTTTCTTTCTGTCCTCACACCCTGACAACTTGAACCTTACTCCTGCTCTGCCTAACAGCTTTGGTTCAGTCTCATTTGCGAAGCATAATGCATTCTTACAAACAAGTTTTTATTCAGCGCTGCACAGGTGTTTTTTTTCAGGAACAATCAGAAACAGAAATCAACATCATTAGAAATATTCCTGAGATCCAGAGCAGAAATGTATTTGGGCAGGGACTGAAAAATATGCAGATGAATGCTGTAGATAGAGACGGCCTTAACATAAGTAGATACAGAAGTCTGCTGAGCGCAGATGAAAATTTTTCGGTGGTGACTATCATGATTAGGGGATAAAGTTGCTGGAGGCAATGATGGGAGGTGATGATGGGGTGAAAATGACTATACAGTATAGCCTCCCCATTCTCAAGCACAGAAATCATATACTGGAATCCAGTACTTTACCATACCGGAGGCACTCGGGGGGCTACAGGGGGGTTCTGATAGTAGAAACACAAACTTGGCACGGGTACTGGGAGACAGACTGGCCTGAAAGAATTAGTCTTCAAAAGACTAGAAATTCAAGGTCAGCCAAGGGTCACTGCTGTGCTGGCTGTCCATTGACGGGGCAGAAGTGGCCACTCTGTTGGCAGGAAACAGAAAGCACCCATCAGCAATGCTGCCTCTTAGAAAAGTCATCAAGAAAGAACAAGCTGTCATATCTTGCTCTCTACCAGCTGGATGGCAGACAGCTTTTCCAGGCTCTTGACGTGGAGGCAGCCATGTTCCAAGAGCATCCTAAACACATTCTCCACCCTGGCCCCAGTGTTTAAGAAACCCTGCCTGCCTCTCTGACTCACTCGTACCTGATGTGCAATCTGTGCTCCTCAGTGCTGCAAACTGTGCCTTGGTACTGTACCTTTTCCTAGGCATGTCTTACTTGCCCATGCTCGTACCACCCAACACATAAACAGAATAGGTGCTGCATAATTTGCCATTTGGTTTCAGGGATTGCAGTGTGCCACTGCCAGGAAGAGGCAGAGATAGAAAACAAAACAGAAGAGAATAGAACATAAGACGACAGAATAGAAAGGAATAGAATAGCACATGGAATGACAAACAAAACACAAAGTAAAATCAAATGCATGTAGGTGCAGGTAAGAATAGCACAAGGGCAAAGGGCTAGAGCAAGGATGCACAACATTGGCCACGTAGCGCTATCTAAAAAGTTCCAAAAAATTTGAGCAAATCTTCCAGTTGTCATTAGAATTATGATGCAAGCCAAATGTTAACTTTTCTGGTGGAAGTTAGATATTTAAGTCAACCACATTTTAGATTTATTTTACTCTCATTATTTTTAGTGAAGCCCTCATTTGCTGCTTGTGAGGTGGGTCCATTTTTTTTCTTTTCTAGGAAAACAAGACCTAAAGAGTCAGTCTACGTTGCGTTATTTGAAAAACAACATTTGGACTGCGGTGCAACAGGAACAGCGAGGGGGACAAATCAAAATTTCTGCAAAAAGGCTTTTGTAATGTTGAACAAATATTATTGGAGCGAATTTATATCCTTTCAAATTCTCAAAATAAAATGTATGAAAAGTTCATGGGCTGACTTTGCATTTAAAACACAGGTGATACACTGAGTTGATAGTTTATTAGGTACCCCCCCACGTTCACATAAATTCTACATTCCAAAAAGTCATACATCACATGACTGCAGTGCATGATCGAAATCAGGCAGACCAGCGTTTCTAGCATGAAGCGTTCTGCTCTAGCATGAAAGCCAGCTAGAAACAAGTCAAAATCATGCTCTTGGGTCTTCCTCAGTGCATAATAGGAACAAGTATTTTTAGGTTATTTTGGCTACGTCAGGAGCCATCATTAGCCCGTGTAACTAAGGGCAAGAACTGCATGCACAGAATTGGAATATAGGACAATAAAAATTTTATTTACCATTGATTGTCGCCTTGTGAACCAGTCAGATACCAACAGGAAACAGGGATTATGGATCACTGAAAAACCATCAATAAAACAATGAGTCACTTTCAAACAGAACTTGGACAGCTATAGTTGTGACTGCTGGAGGTGAGTGGGCATAGCGTAGTATGCGAGGGTAGTGTTGCACTCCTCTGGCCCTGACATCCTTGATGTCTTCCATTTGCGCTGGCAAGAAGACCGCCTGGCTTCCACATAATCAATGCTTCAAAGGCAACCGCTACATTAATGACCCCATCTCCCACCACTGCCGGGCACATCCCACACGTTGGCCCCTATGCGCTCTCCCTGATGTGTGTGTCTCTGTCGGGTGGGAGCCAGAGAGGATATTTTCCAATCAGACAGAAACTCAACCTGCTTTGCTCCCATTTTTGTAGTCTGCTAGCCAAGGGAAAACAGCGTCATTATTTTTAGTGAAGCCCTCATTTGCTGCTTGTGAGGTAGGTCCATTTTTTTCTTTTCTAGGAAAACAAGACCTAAAGACAGATATTTAGTTGGTTCTTGACATGCATAGTAGCTGAAAAAACTCCACGGATGACAGTAAATGTGACACTGCTCAGTAATGGTTGTAGACATTGATGGTGCCACTGAGTACAGTCCTCACTTTTTGCTGCTTGTGCCACGTGAGGCTGTCTGAAAGATGCTGCAAATTTACTCTGGATGCATTCAGCCTTGAAAAAGACCAAATTTAGTTAGGTCATTAAGCCTCTTTTTTGGCTTAGAGAGGTGACCCTGTACACCTGGAGGAGGACAAACCAACACATCAGGGCTCTCTGGGAGCGCTGGTGTGCGCCAAGTAGCATTCAGGAATATGACAGGCATGGAGCGGGCATTCTACTGCAGACAGAAACCTATTGATATTGCTCCACATGCTTGCTGAAGCAATCACTGTCAACCCTTGACCCCACTAGTCTATTAGTACATATCTGTCTCATGGTGAAAGGGCATTGGTCATCAGTGGGTAGAAGAACATCTTCCACATGCTTTTTCCGAAACAGAATCCCACAGAATGAATACCAGCTGCATCCAATAACAGTTGAAGTTATCCATGGATAAAAAAAAATTAAATCCTCATTGTACATTTCCTAGAAATTATGCAAAAGGGGAACATTGTGTTGGAGTGAATGAGACGACAGTCAGGCCAGTTAGGTCAGAAGGACCACAGACATGTACAGACACGGAAAGGGAAACCTACAGGAGCACAGGGGACCACAGCCCTACTAGAACCTAAACACAAAGTCTGAAGATCTACACTGGACTGAAAGTTGTAGCCGATTAGCTGCTTTTATTGAATGCATGACATACATGCATCCTGTATAGACAAACTATACATTTATACATGGTTGTAAATGCATCTACTTGTCTACTAGCATTTTACCCACAAAAAGAGCTGTAAAGAGAAAGGTTGAAGAATGAGACTAATATGGTCACAGGAAGTGTGAACTGACAGAGTTATGAAATGTCCACATCTGCCCAAACTGATGTCTGATTCATTTTAACTTCAACCCCAACACTTCTCTGGTTCATCTGTTCCACTTGACTGCTCAGTAGACTTCAGGATCTCTTTGTTCCCAAGGCTCCCAAAAGATGGATAATAAACACAATTTCAAAGTCAAATTACTGAAAGTGCATCTTTTACAGGAATCCAACAAATAAACAGGCTTCGCCTTTCATTAGGTGTTCTGATGTTCTCATATTAGCGGACGTGCCAAAAAGAAGAAGTATAATTGATGGAAAGCGGTGTGCTCATGCAGGAAATACCAGCTGTACTTCAGCTAAATGGGCCTGTTTTCCTAAGAGAAAGCACTTGGGAACACTGATGAACATAACAATACACTTGGGAAACCAAGTGTCCCTTTCATAAAGAACACTCATGTTAGAGAATTTGCGCTGATGAGCCCATGTACTTTGTGCCTTAACATTTGCATAAAGATCAATTAACTCACAATTATGAGAAACTAGTTGAGTTACCCAGCACTGCTTGGGTGAGAACGAAAAGGTGAAAAGTTATAATACTTTATACAGCACCAAAATGCATGACCTTTAAAGTGGAATGAAATATTTTTACTGCTGTTGAACACATTTACTTTATCACTAATGCAAGTGGTGCCATCTGTGTGTCCTGTAAAATTTTGTATTCATTTCTATGTTTTTTTTGTGTAAAATCTATATAGCATGCGCATGTTCAAATTCGTTCGTGCTGGCCAGTCATTGGACGTTTATTTTTCATATAATTGACTAAATTGTATATGTGTATGTATGTATGTATGTGTGTATGTATGTGTGTATGTATATATTACAGCACCCACTTTATTGCATTGTATGAATTAGCCAGTAATATGTATGGTGCCGCGAATGTGGGTGTCTGTGTGTACATGTGTATTTATGTGTGTGAAGTAGCCTGTTGGTCTCCATCTTGACAAATCAGCTAGAAACTGCCTGGAGGCACAATTCACCAAATGTATGCAGAGCTGTTTGTGCACATGCAGGTGTGTATCTGTGAGTGTGTGTGCATGATGTGGCCTGTGTGTCTTCATCCTGACAATTCAGCTGGGCATTACCTGGAGGTACACTTCACTTATGGATTTATCTGTATAGTAGACCATGAATTTCCAGTCAATGTACAAGTCTTGGTGTTTTACAGAAAATGCTAAAAGATGTTTAAAAGACAAAGATAAGCCTTACCCTACATCCACTCATTCATTCACGAATAACTGTTTGTTGAGTGTAGGGTTGTTGTCTGGAACTGATCCTGAAAACATTCAGTGTGAGGCAGGATACACATCAAACGGTGATCACATTATCTTTCACTTACACAGTCACCGGTTCAACTGAAATGCATGCCTTTGAACTAAGGGAAGAAACCAGAGCACTTACATAAAACAGGATAGGGCAGGATAGGATAGGGTAGACAGTTTTATTCCTCATTGTGAAATTCTCATGCACTGCAGCCTAACATAAGATATATGACAAACAAAATTCCACATTCCAAACAAAATCAACCAAATTCTAACATCACCAAATAAAAAGTAAGCAAGCAAGCAAGCAAACAAACAATAAACAATTTCAAATTACAGTAATACTGCCAAATAAGTTTAATAACTCTAAGGTCTTAAGTACCAATCAGCGTAGAAGAGTTAACAGTTAAGAAATCCTTTGTTTGTCATGATGCAAATAGATAACTCTTGGAAGGAAGGACTGCCTAAAGCAGTCCTTCATGCAACAAAACTGAATAACTTGGTGGCTAAAGGAACTTATAGTGATCACTTCATGAAGGAGTTGTGAGTCATTTTTCATGATGGATTGCACTTTCCATCTTATCCTGGTCTTTGCAACTGTTTCCCTGATTTTTTTATACTGTTACTTAATTTATTTAAGGAACAAAGTTATCATATCACCTCTATGAAAAGGTAATTGCACCCTTAGTTACTCAGTCGACCAAATATAATTGACAGTTAGATCCAGCTAATTGAACACCGCCAGGCTTGATGGCAGAAGTTCTATTGAATCTAAACCCCCACTATATATTGAACCTTACCATGAGAGTGAAGTAGTCAGCACAAAGGTTACATATGAACATTATGTTATGATCAAAGGAAATTCCAGAAGAAATTAGGAAAAAAGTTGAAGTATATCAGTCTGCAAAGGGTAAAAAAGCCATTTCCAATGCTCTGGGACTCCATCAAACTACAATGAGAGAAATTAACATTTTTTACATTACTGTATACAATGCTTTAAATGTTCCAGTTCATACTAATAATCTTGCAGAACCAAAATTTCTTTTTTTTCAACTGCAACAAAAGCGACACGGTTAAAGAACGATGGTGACAGAAAGACACTGACAACCCAGAGAAACAAGTTGCAACAACTGCAAGGCATCCAAAAATGGTCAAGTGGGAAGGATAAATGTAGACCATAACATACCGCAACAAAAGAAAAAGAATGGTGCTAACAGGTCCTTATAAAACTTCAGTAGGATATTAAAGGCAGACTATCCAATTTCATTTTAGTACAATATAATGTTTTAACTTATTTAAGCACTAAAACGGTAATGGTTTCTAAAGGGATAAAATAAGTGGAAACTCAGTTTTACCGTAAAGCAATAATAATCAATCAAACAGTCTCGCACTGAAGACAAGTCAGTTTAGATCACATGACCTGGTGTTTTACAAAAGAGAGGGCTAAAGAGAGCGAACACCATATAAAATGCAGAGCTAAAGTATAAACAAGAGCTGTAATGCCTTCCCTTCCTTGAAGAGCCCATCAGCCATTAAATGCAGTACATTTACATGTGACAGGCAGGGAAACCTCCTAGGTACAAACTAACTAGACATCCCTGACTGCACTTCCACCCCAAGACCCAATAAAGGTGAAACAGAAAGAAGAAAAGAAGAGGAAAAAGCCTGAACCAATAAAAAAAGATAAAAGATGATAAAAAAGATGGTAAGATCCACAACAGTAAACACATTAGTATTTAGTATTAAACAGTATAAAACACGTTACATAATCATATAAAAACCAAACAAAAATAAACATTATCGGTACATGAATGGACTGTTTTCACTTCAGTTCAGCCAGGAAAGTGGTGGAGGATGCAGTCAAACACACGGACCTTCTCTTCATGCAGACTTCTCAGTTAGACTGGGTAGGTAAAACTCTGATAGATTCTCTGCTGTTTAAAAGCTCTGATTACCTTGTTGATCTCGCATCTGTTACTGATGATTTCAGTTGGCAGACTGGGGTAGAGCTGAAGGTGGCAACCAGAGCCAGGTTTATAGCTCATCATTTAGTTTCCTGAAGCCCTGCTTGTCCTGGTGAGGGTCACAGCGGGAACAGGCTGAGAAGGTGGGCTCACACCCTCCTGTTCTCTGCAATGGCCTCCAGCTCCTCCTGGGTGATCGCCAAGCACTCCCAGGCCAGCTGAGAGACACAATCCCCCCAGCGTGTCCTGGGTCAACCTCGAGGTCTCCTTTCAGTGTCATGTGCCTGGTACAACTCCTGAGGGAATTGCCCTGAGGTCATCCTCACAACATGCCCCAACCACCTCCACTGGCCTCTTTCAATCCAGAGGAGCAGCAGCTCCATTCCCAGGCTTCCTCAGATCACAGAGCTTCTCACCCTGTCACATAAGGTCAGCCCAGCAATCCGGTGTAAAAACTTAATTTCAGCCGCTTGTATCATGATCTCGTTCTCTTGGTCATTACCCATAGTTCAGAAGGTGAAGATGGGAACACGGAATGAGTAGCAAACAGTGAGATTTGTCCGAAAACTCAGCTCCCACTTCAGCATCACAGGCCTGTACAGTGCCTGCAAAACTGCAGATGCTGCATCAAGCTGCCTGTCAATCCCCTGTTTCCTTCTTCATCACTCTTGAACAAGACCCTGAGATACTTGAACTCCTCTATTGTGCCTCTCACCAGATGTGATGTCTCCCCTAACACACAAGAGCATAAAAGGTAACACTTGGAACAACAATTTGGTAGAACATGTGGAGAATGTTGATATACAGGTTAAAGAACGTACATTTTCAAAGAAAGTACTGCCTGCTCTGTCCTTTGGATGGATGGAAGTGCCATCAAGTTCAGTCCCATTCATATCGACTAGTGTGATTTTTTTAGGTGAGGGTGACAACAGAATTGTGTTACCATTGCCTTATTCCGTGCATGTTTCAGTGGCACAAACATGGGGAAACACATAAACCCAGCATACACTGAGATGAATCCAAACTGACATGCACCAAGCAGCTCAAGGACCATGAGATACCAGCTTTATGCTCTGTGTCATTGCATCCCAGAGCACCTGGAGGTACCCACTATTACTCTTATTATACTTTATTCAGTTGACACCTCTATCAAAGACTTATACTGATAGGAAATGAACTTCACAATGATAAATGAATTGTGTATAAAGGGTACTAAGGTATGAGGGAGAACTTAAGTTGGGTATCTTCTACTTGTAGGTGAATGCTCCTAAACACTACGCAACCTGCTACTCATAAACACAGCCAAACACGCTGGAAGATTTTTCAAAAATCACGTGGACACCAGGGAATACTACTGAACATAGCTGAATACCACTACTAGTCTAAGCTGGTGTTGGGGATACTAGTGAACATTACTGCAAACAATTCAACACAGTAAAATGTTGCTTTGAAATTAGGATCAGACGTGAATGAATTCTGACAAATGGACAAACACACAAGTCATAACAACAATGATAATAGTAATGCAGCAACTTTTTAGCACTTCATAAGAATAGAAGCCATGGTTTACATTATGAAATTCCTCAAATTATCCTCGACACAACCAAAAAAGAGCAGAACAATTGCCTACTAAAAGCAGCCTGACTCCAGATGTCCTAGCATACAGATCAGACAAACCTCAGAGGATGTGGCGGAGCTGTCCCACACAGGCAAAGAACAAACATATCACTTTACATTCAATGCGCTCCACTTGTACAACTCAAATGGCAGGATGGCACATCAGAGGCCCGCTGCTTCTCACAGAAACCCTCCCAAGAATTCAAATAAGCGCCAGGAGAACACTAAGTGGAAGGGACAACTTGTGGGTTCACTGCAGGAGTTAGGAGGTACAGGAAATTTCTGAATTACGAATGGCTGTGGACAGTGAGGTTACTGTTCAAATCTGTAACAAGCCTTTGGAGAAATTTTTTTTCTGTGCACAACGCGCAGTTTCTTTGCCATTGCTGTATCTGCCGTGGGCTGAATGAGGACCTAAAATTGAAACAAATTTCACTTGAGCTGCCCCATGTTAAAGTCCTGGGAATAAGCTGGAGAAAAATGTAACATATAATTTTTTCATTATTTTCACAATTCTGTACAGTAGAAGAATCCTTCTATGAAACACAGTTTAGTCTGTCTTGTGCAAAAGATCACAGTCAATAAGTTATTTAAATAATTTGCCTGATACCAACTCAGCTTTTGCGCTCTGATCTTATTTCACCTCTGCTCTTTTCACTTATAACAAAAATGTAGGCACGGAAATAACCACGCAAAAAAACCACAAAACAATTCAAAAAAGTATGTTTTCTTTCCACTGGGACCAGAGTCTCCATAGATAAATAATGAGCTGCAATAAAGGACAACAGGGCAAATGACTGAAAATGATTAAAGTTTTACATTGTAAGGGGTGACGTGGTGGAACAGGAGTCGTGCTGGTGCCTCACAGCTACTAGCTGTCTGTGCAGAGCGTGCAAGTTCTCATGTGATCATACAGGCTTCCTTCTACACACCAAAGACAGGTGTTTCAGCTGAATGACTCTAGGCTGCCCATAGTGTGTATGCCTGAGTATATAAATGTTTGTGATTGTCCTGAGAGACAGGTGTTCGGTCTGAGCCGTAACCTGCCTTCCTCCCTATGCTTCCAACTTGGAGAAACCGTTCATGATTGTGAGTCAGCAAACGGGGAATAGATGATGGATTTGATACATATGGAGTTATATACATACATATGGACGCTGGCAGCAAGTAAAATTATAGAATACAATACTGGCACAAGGCACCGAGAATTTATCTACTGGAGCCAACTGCTCCATAAATTTAGATACGACTGTACTTATATCACTTCTGACTTTATTAAAATAACTTCTTCTGTGACATAGATTTTTAAAGTTATACCATAACAACGAAAACTGCACTGCGGATCATCCCTGGAGTAGTCATCTTTTGAAAGCATACATGCCTGCATGACTTTTCATTCATCATTTAAAACAGATCAGACATTTAGAGATCCTTCATACACATCATGCATGCCTGAACTCCGTGAAGGTATGGTTCCATTTATAGCAACAGTCAGCTGTGAACAACTAGGGCTCCTCCATTTGTTTTGAAATTCTACAAACGTGGTGTGTAGAGTTACAGACCACTCTGTGAATGTAATTGCACAAGAAAAGCCTTTCCCTTCGAAAGCAGCTCAAGTGTGTCAAGAGTAATTATTCTAAGTATGTATATCAGTTCTGTATGCATGACTTTGGATGTGAGCGAGAGTAACCAAAGCAGAGGCTGGGCTAATTTGTAGCACACGTCCGTAGAGTTCATGTAACTAACTCCAATGGGGGCGATTTACAGAGGTCCATTTACCTAAAGCCTCAACATCATCCAAGACTGTGTTCCTCCGTTTCACTCAATACAAAGGACAACAGATCAAAGGCCTGAAACGTTCTACAATCATGCACAGAATTTTTGTCAGTTCTGCTAGCAAGTGTATTCATCAAAAAAAAAAGACTAGAGGGTATCCAAACCTTCCTCCCAGGACTGAAGTTGGGACAGGCCCCTGTGAAGCAAGAAAACCATGGACTTATCCGATATTCTCCATACCTCCGAAGAAAGGGGCTGGAGGAACAGTGCGGGCTTGTTGTTCTGACTGAGAGGGGTCGCAGTTGGGGTCATGGGGCGGGGTCGCGTATGCCATCCAGGCTCTTGGGAAGAAATCATCATTTATCACCTGGTGATTCAATGGGATCGAGTTACTGGAAAGGGAGTGGGAAAAAGGGAACAGCGAGGCCTTTGGAACGCATGGGCCACAGATTGTTATCTCCCAGAAACCAACGCGCAACACTTCTGTCTGTGCAAAAAACAACAAATGAGGCAAACGGAACAACAGCTTAAGTAATGAACTCAAAAACTGCAGGCTGAGTGAAGACAGCAACAGTTATTGAGAAATGTGGATGAAATGTTCTTTGTTGAAGTTATTTTCATCTTATTCACATGCCACCATTGGGTGCAGACGAGATATAATCTTTTTGGTTGTATGGTCAGCATGCATTTTATTCTCTACAAATAGGCTGTCCTCATCATGTCTTCTCTGATGATGACCGTCCCACTAATCGTTTGTGGACATCATCTGATCCAGATCAAATTAGGTTGACTTTTACTTGGTGTGACTATGGGCACCTCCTCGGGGTGGCACCATGAGAAGAACGGACAGGTCACTTATATCCAGTCTTGCTGTGGAAGTGTTCTGCTGACTGAGTCGAAATCTGATCCGAGTCATGGGTCAGCTCAGGATTCCCAGCTCTGAAAGGTGTTGTTGCTCACTGACCACGAAAGCGAAGGTTCACCAATAACCACTTCAACGCTGCCTCACCCAGCTGCTTCTATCGGAGTAAAAATCAGTTTTTACTCTCTTCTTCCATTAACTCCCATCGTTCTTTCTTGTTTCTTTCTCTCATCTCGTCTGGTCATCCAGAACAGGGAAATGTATATTTTTTACACCGCGACTTATCAGCTGCAGAAGATGCAGAGCTACAGGTAGCTTTTCCAGTAATTTCCATCATGTTTTGCAAACGTCTCATCTCCATTTTATTTTAGCGGTGAGACGGTCACTGCCACAAAGCCATTGTCTAAAGAAACAAACAAGTCCATAATGATTCAGTTGAACCATCAGAACTGCTGTGCCTACACCAGAGGTTTGTGGGAAATGTGCCGTGCATTGCAACTCATTATACTCAGCCACAGGCAGTACTTTGTGCTGTGCGTCCGAACCTTAAATTCCTATCCTGTGCAGTATTGGATTACAGCCTCATAGCAAGGAAAGTAAATACCTACTTTATTACTGCTCATCCATTAGGTTTATGCCTTATTAAATTATAGAGCAGGAGGATTAATAACAGGTATGTCAGAAATGTGTTTTTTCCTCTAGTTGTAGAGCTTTCTTCAAGCTTTGTTTTCATTTTATTTCTCACTGAAACTGGTGATATTTTTGTGCCCCCCCTCCCCTTCTTTCTTTTCTCTTTTGTGGTGACTACCAGAGGTTGTAAACTTTGAATTTAGCGAGGACCTGGAAAAGAAAACCCACAATATCGCAACCTCATGGTGACCCCTGCTTTAGTCTGTTACAGGCCGTTTTGATGTTCATTGTTCTGCTCCTCCAGCGGTCGCGCAAGGCTTTGGTGTTTGACACCTCTGTTGTTTGGGAATGTCTTTTATGCTGTTGTTCTCTCAGAAGTGATTCACCTTCAAGGGGCCCCACACTCCTTCCAGTCCAGTTAAGGCCCCAGGAACGTAAACATAGGCACTGGCACGCACTGGCTGACATGCACACGCATACACGTGACTGTGGAATGGACATTAACAAGGCATAATTGTTCTCATCCAATGTGGTGCATGTCTTGTGCAACAGCATTAAAAACCAAAACGGGGCACCAGCCAGAGCAAAACAAACCTCATCCAAAATAACTTCACGGCATATTTGGCTTCGGCATTCCTATTGACGGAAAGGTTCATGGTGATGACGGCAGCTCCACCCGCGTGGAGCCCCAAATGCCTTATCACCTGCGCGTTTGCTGTGGTGATGGCTATCACAGCTCCTACGTGTAAGGTGTTGACTCTTGAAGCACGAATCTGTTTCCACAGGTGAGCGTACCTACGCCAAAATGACCAACAGAGTTTTCTTGGCGCAACCCCTTTCCACAGTCACAAGGCAGAAGTTTCAGAGCCTAAAGGTTCAAGAACCCCTTGTGCACAGACACACATATACATGCCAAATACTTTTGCACCAGCAAGCACTGCAAAGTCAGTGCAACTGTGAAATGCAACGGTTAACACGTCAGGAACAATCATGAAATGGTACAAAATGGTGGAAAACAAAGCAAAATGGGAACCAGCTTAATGGGATGGCACGGTCACCTACTCTCAGAAACAAGAAGTAAGCTGTGGCTTAATATAGCTCAGCTTATATTTCACAAAAACCACAGTATGGCCAAGGGTATGAAGTTTTTCAGGGAACAACAATTTTTATTTCGGATGACAATTTCGACGTTATGTGAACTCTCGGTTATGGCAAGGGTAACGGAGTACATTAAAACCATTCATTGTTGAAACATTGCACTTATTACAATGGAAGGCGCACATTTTAACAACAGATAAGGTAGTAAAGAATGAAAGAAGTCCAAAAGCGTTGCGGCCTCATGCCATCTGCTGTCGCATAGTTGCCTTAGCTTATAGAACGTGTTCTTGCGACATACAGCATTTAATTCAGTTCAGTTCAGTTTATTTTCATAGAGGCTTCTTCTCACACAGGGACTCAGATCAGGATAACAGAACTGATATAACAGGTATATAGTGGAGCTACAGATAGAGGTTGAATGTTAATAAGAGCAAGTATACAGGGTATGAATTAAGGACCACCTAAGTAGCCTAAACATGGTTAAGACTGCAAAATAGTGGCATTTTGAATGCCATTTAGAGTGGAGAAGCCCACCCACATCATTTATGATTTAAAATGGCGAAAAAGGTGATGGCCAACTGACCATTTTCTATGAGAAAAGCAGTCTAAAAACATTTTGCAGCTGATAATGGCATTTGTGTGAAAGTAATCTGAGTTTTAATAAACTTCTGGTTCGACAAACCGCCCCCATCATTACAGCACAGGGCAGGTGTTGCCACCCATGTGGAAAAAATATGACATTACGTGGAGAGCTATCAGAGGGTATATTTTGCTTATGTGAGTTTTTTTTCCTCCACAAATAAGACCTTAAGTCACATGTGATCCAAAACTTGGCACACTGGTGCATGTTTATTTCAGCTGTCCTCAATCTATAAAATGTAAACCTGGCGAATGCTTTAAAGAGAAGCCCGCGCCCTGCTGAAGAAGAGGAAGGGCAGGAGTCACTCGAGTTCCTCTTGTTCTGTGACACTGACAGCGTAGTAAGCGGGGAGTCGATACGTTAGTTGGCTGCCGTCTGCAGGAGGACTGGAGGAGTGTGTGGATATGGATAACACACAGTTAAAGGACCCCCGTCTGCTTGGCTCACGCCGCGCTCCGTCAAGGCCTCTCAATCACAGCCCATTGGTGCATGGAAGAGGCACGCAAAACATGGCGGTGGGAGATGAAAATAAAGAAGACTGTACGTATGTGTAAGACCCTATGTGTGAGAGGAAGCTTGAGAGGGTGTATTTGAAGTTAAGTATTTACACAGCTGGTTTTACATGCCTTTACAAGCTGCTTCTATCAGTTGGGTTCAACCACTCGTCTGTGGCATTTTTTCTTCTCAGGCTGTGACCCGGAACCTAGCTCTTGTTTTACCCTTTTAGAGAATCTAAATTATAATGTTTTAAGAAAAATCTACTTTGCAGTAACTTTGACTTTTACAGAGGGGTACAGATCATACCCACTGACATCCAGGAGGTAGCTAACTAGCTTAGCCTCCTTTTTCCATCTCTTCTACTTCAGATCTGCTCGTTGTCTTTTTCCCCACTGGTTTCCATCTCGTCTTCTGGCACTAACCATCTTGACCAACTAATAGAGAGCATTGTTTCTACTACACAACTTGAATGGATAAGCTGGACAAACTCTCGTCTCTGCTGTCAGTTCTGCTGAGAGGAGCAACGTATCAAACTTGGACTATAAAGCTCTAGAAATGTAGGTCTCTGAAACCCTTTCAGGTTTCAGTAATCACTGCTTCATTGCTACTGGGGATACGGCTGACATTCACGTGTCTGTGGTGTAAAGTTCCATCACAGAGGTTGGCCTTGACATTGACACGCCACTGCAGAACCTTATTCAATCCGCGTCTCAAAAGACAGGACCTTTAACTGAAAGGGAAACACAAACACTGTGTTTCAATTATGTTTTTTTAAAAAAATTGTTTCAGTATGTCTTTACATTAGGCAAATCTTCACGTTTGAAACGATCTTGCAGTGGTGTCTGAGGTTAAGCCAGATCACTACGAGACATCCCGGAATGGTAAATGAGCGGGACGCACAAGCGCTCAGTAATCGCTTGCAGAGACTGCTTGACAGAGGTCGTGATTCATTCGGCACACAAAGAACAGTATACAGATAGTTCTGAAAGGAAACAAGCACACATATACAGTACTGCAGCCAGCAGACGCACACAGGGGGGCTCGGAATTAACAAAGTGCAGCAGGTCAAGGAGAACGATTTCTAACATGCATACTCCTTTTACTCTTTGGTGGATGGAGAAAGGCAAATGACCTCAAAGATCAGAGGTCAAGGCCCTGCACCCTTCCTTACAGAGGGTCCACTTGAAGCTGCCCATCTGCTCCATGGGCTTGCAGACCCTCCCTTCTTCACGCCTTTTCTTTGGATTACAGTGCAAACAATGGTGCCTCAGACAAACAAATACACTTGTCTATGTTGCTGTAAATACATCATGAAATTTTCCATTGTGGTTTGAATCCGGTTCAGTTGTTTGTAGTTTGCGTGTTCTACTGGAGTTTGTGTGGGCTTCATCTGGGTGCTCTGGTTTCCTCCCACAGCTCAAAGACATTCTTCTGGTGAATTACTGACCATAACATCCCTTCATTGGACAAATGGTTGATGAAATGGGGACTGGAAAATTTTCCAGTGTTTTCAGTTTCATTTGGTTATCAATGTCAGCTATTTTTTTTTAATTTTCTTTTTTAGATAATGTTGTGCTGCTTTGTAAACAGCATTACGGCCAAGCTTAGAGGTGGAAAGTTAAGAATTGGTGTCATTTTATTGGGATTTTGTTTGTTATCTAACATAGTAACTCACCTTTGGTAAAGATGTCAGCTAAATGAAGGTTAATAACAGAACAGTTCTGAAACACCGTGATGGGACTACGGATGGTCAGGCACCTCCTGGATGTGCCAAAACCCCGTAGTAGGTTGGATGGTAAAGAATGACTGTACAGCCACGATAGCTTACAAATGTAACGTTGCTGTCGTATTTTTCGAGTCTTTAAAAAAGAAAACGTGATATAGCTGACACAAGGTAGCTAAACTTTAACAGCACTGAGTCGATCATCTGGGCAAACAGAAACAAATCAGTTCTGTTACAAATCGACACCAATGAATCCTGTTATCTCCAAGTATCAAGTATGAATCCAAATATCTCTCAGTATCAGTTTTACTTCAGTAAATGTGGACACCCACAAAACTTAACGAAACTGAAATATTCAGCTCCAAAATATTCGTTTCACTAACTGTCTGTCTGCGAATTTTTATGGAGGTGTGAACCTTGTTCAAGCAGATTTTTTTTTCTGCAAACAGTAATATGATAGAGCTCAGTATTTGTTTTAGAAATGTGGGCTTAAACATAGTTGAGTGTTTGCTTTGGCCATGGAAATTCAGGGTCCCCACGTAACAGATGTTCATCCTTACGATTTGTTGGACTTTATCTCCTTGTGTTTGTTATACTGGCTCATTATGTATGGTTTCTCATAGAAACTTGGCAGTGGGCCAGTAGAAAAAAAATGATGCCATTTTTGAAAAATGATGTGTGATAGAAGGTTTGTGTGATCGGGCATTTTCGTTTTTGGACTGTGCTCCAGATCCTTTTTCCGGAGGTTATGCGTGGTGTTCCGGTGTCTTCTGCCACATCTTCCACCTGTTTGCCATCAGGTTCCACTCACTTCATTCAACACTCTAAGCTGCTGTGAGTCACAGGACTCTGGTACAACACACCTTGTCACAGACCTCAGCTTGGGTTTACACCCGAATGTCATGAATGCATTTATTTCTGAACCTAGTTTCCACGGACATGTCCACTTGGAGCACATTACAGCTGCAAGCTGACAGATTGAGACGCCTGCGATTAGCTAAACCAGCCAGATGTACACAGATTGGCATGTGTGATGGACACTAACCAGCGCAAAGTTAGAAATCTTCTTCTTTTCTTAGGAGTCTTGTGTGGCAGGCCAAAGCCCGCTGCTCATACCTTAACAACTGCACCAGGGACAAAAAATAGGACAACATCCACCCTAGGTTCAGATGTCCTTCTGCCAATCCATCAAGTAGGCAGAGCGATGGACCTGCAAGGTCCACTGAAAATGGGAAAAGCTCTCAAAGGTGGTTTAGACCAGTGAGGATTCCAAGAGAGAGTGTGGTTCGTAAAACGCTTACCGGTTACCAGTTAGGAAAAGCTTCCTATGAGTCACTGACTGTAAAATATAATGAAAATTAAAAAAAAAAAAAAAAAAAAACGGGCATACCTTTCTTTGTGTGTTTGTACAGAAATGCTGCTGGTGCAGGAGATGTTCCCATATGTTGTTAATGAAACACACTAACAAGTATACACAACATGGGCTGCGCTGCATCTTGCTGGCCGTACTGCCTTTCTGATGAATCTCTGTGCTCCAAGTCCTTAAATCTTAATGAAAAGAACATTAGTGGAGTAAAGTATAAGTAGAACAGCACTCACAGTTGTATCTACTGCAATATGAGAGTCTGACACAGACATATTTTGGCCCTAAACCTCCTTTAACATTGGCAGACATGATTAAACATAATGAGCCACGGTTGGTCAGTGGAGCTTTGCGATATGGGTGGTAGGGTTCAAGAAAGGTACCACTGTAGCACAGATCAAATGAGGAAAACACAGCTTGGTGCATGAAACTAATAGTTTTTAGTAGTGAACAGAAGCAAATAAAAAAGATTCTGACCAATGTGACACGATCACGTCTCCTGTCCCATCTGGTGTTCAGAAATTTGACATCTCTTGTCCGGCCACACGTCTTACTGTATGACGATTCCTGTCTGCCAATGTACTATGATATATAAGGTCATTTGAGGTCATTTGTTGCTTGTTCTTATATATCGACCTGCGTCCTCAACGTTCTACAAAACCTGAAGAAGGCTTTAGACTGGAACATGTTTGTGTTACAATCATATTACGAGAAAACACATCTAGAACATCTACAAAGGGTGCTTGCGACATACTCTTTTTTCCACTTGATCTGTCACCCGCTGGAATTTTTTTGTGTGATTTGTTCCAGTAAGAACATCATTATTTCTTAAAAATATAACAAAGACATGTAATTTTGTACTTTCTTTTACCATCTTTATTGCCTTCAGCTCCTGCCATTTCATCATTACAAGAGTATAAACAGGGAACATAAAGAACTGTCAGCCAAAATGACAATGATGTTTTCTGTGGAGTTTTCTGTCGAGGGGCAAGAGGTACTAGCTTCACCATTGGTACATGTGTTTATATTTGTGGAACATTTTTTTTATTCAGGCCAGTAAATTTCAAGATGACTATAAACAGGATGTTCTTTAGAGGAAGAAAATAAAATTTGTTTTCTTTAGTGTAAACATTTGTTTCTTATTTCTTTATTTTAACCTACAGTGAGCCTTGTTTCCTATACCAGGATGACCTTGTGGAGAACTGTCAAGGAGCTCCCGCACCTTCTGACTTGCTTGACCGTGACAAAGGTAAGAGAGAGAAAATGCAGTGACTGTCAAGGACTCCTCACCGAGCTTCGGTGTGTGACACAGAACAGTGCAGAGTTGTTTTTGCTGGCCTTCCTCGGGAGTCTAGTGACTCAGCATACACTTTGTTACTCACAGATTTGTACATTGACTCAGTAACTGTGACGCAAACAGGATTCCCCAGCAGAGACAAATACAAATCAGACCTTTTTTTCCCTCCAGATTTATCCCTATACACATGTTCCAGGCCTCCTTCTACCGGTGAGTCACGTCCTAATATGATATTGCAAAACAGTAGATCCTACATGTTCATCTCTGATTTAATTTAAGGTGGATCTTCTGCATCAGCTTTGAATTAGCCTTTTGGGGTAATGAGACAAAATTAAATGATGGTTCCTAAATTTTTGGGTGTCATGGAGGTTGTCTGGAGGCATGTTTGCAAGGCATACAGAATTGTAAGGTGACTGTACGATGAGGGCCGTGTGTCTGCTGCTTGCCGAACACTGATTTCTGTTAATGTGTACTGAGTAAAAAAAAAAAAAATGAGTGGATTTTCTTTAATAAATTTTTAGTCGTTGAAAAGTAGGTTTCACACAGAGTAAGTGCATTTTATGCCAGAAGTTGGCTGACAATCTGAGGTCAAGAGTCACTTTAGAGATGCAAACCTGTTCTTTGGCGATCTGACACTGACAGTGTTTTTCAACTATTAGCTCATTACAGCACGAGATATTGGGTTGCTGGACATTGTTCATGTCACTTGTCAACTGGAGGCCAAGGTCAAAAGTCAAGCAAGTCAAACAATGTCAAGGGAACAGGCTCTACAATAGGCCAGAGCTGATGCTGTCACTTTTAGTCATCCTGAAAGCCCAATAAAATGTTGAAGATGATCTGTCTCTCTCCCAAGGTTAAAACCCTGCACAGATAGTGTCTGGTTTCCACCGCTTGTTTTGTTTTCTGTTCTTGGGTGCTGTGAATTTTACGTGGTTTAAAAAGCGCGTTTGTGTAGGTCGAAAGAACTGTAAAAGTGGAACACTTACCTCTCAGCCGTAGCGGTGGTATGTCCTGAGTGAAACTCTATACTCCCATTAGGCTAATGGTCCACTCTGTCAGCCCTGGCGGCCTCCTCACCAGACTTACAGCCTTAATACTGATGTAAACATTGTGCAACACTTAACATTTATGAAGCATCAAATGGACGTCCATAGTTCCTTTGAGGTAAACAAAACGAAACCCAGGTGTTAGCCATTATTTCCAGAAAATGTAAGCAGGGAACTGTATGTGCTAAAAGGATTAGAAAGGAAACGTCGAAAGGGACGCCGCATTTCTGCGCCTCTGCATCATACCTTATGAACCACTGCTAAATATTTCTCCTCGATATCAGCTACCTCCTTGCTGAGTGAACAAAACCTATCAAAGTAAGTCTGAATCCTTGGAAGGTCTAGTTTTTTTTTTTACTTTTTTTTCTTTTCATCATATCTTACTTTCTTGCTCACACTTGACTAAAAAAATCCTCCTACGTCGCACCACACACTGCCATTACAGAAAGGTTCAGCACTATTGCTGCAGCACATTTTACCTTCTACTGTGAAGAGGTTATATTTCCTTTGCTTGTTAAAGGGAATAGTTAAGTCAAAAAATTACAGCAAGGAGATATGTGTACAATGAGCAGAGGAGTAAAGCCAAAGGTGGACGAAGCCCCTGTTTGGAGCAACCACAGTAGAGGAGCAAAGATGTGCAGTAAATTCTGCGATACAGAGCAGGTCAATCTGCTTGTCTTGGTAGTTAGACAACTAGTTAACTCAGCTGAGTTTAAAGGGTCTATTTGAAATGATTTCTCAAGTGTGCTGCTGTGGTACGTTTGGATAATACTGTGATTCTATGAATAAAAAAGAGGAAAAAGTAAAGACTTTTATTAATATCTGAACAGTTTCCTTTAAAATTTCAGTGTACTTTTACTTGGTTTCCTTTGCAAAAACGTTTTAATATAATAACCTCCTCCTCCCCATCAGAATTGCTGAAACCCTTCTGTTGGAATGAAATGTCCACATAAATAGACTGTAGCTCAGTGCTGTACTATACAAGTATTATGTCGTGAAGCCGCAAGGCTCTTATACAGGACCCAGGGTACGAGCCGTCTGTAGTCAGGCTGCAGCCTTGCGGTCCTGTCGCACATCACCACGATGGGGGACCAGTTTGGCTGTAAATGTATTTAAAAAACTACGCGAGGCTGAATGGCAGGAACCTTCCCCAAAGCCAGAAGCAGGGAGGGCAGACAGGGTTTTGCAGTTATGTCAGCATAAATGGTAAGTAAGGAATCTCCCGTTAGGCAGACAGTAGCATCTACTCACCCCAGACGGTTCTTATCCCTCGACCTACCGGCGCATTTCATTTAGCCAGTCATTTTCATCATGTCAGCCATCACCTTGAAGCTGACCTTGACAAGGTCACAAGACAAGGAGCTGGAGGGTGCATATCAGTTTAAGCTGAAATAACTAGTTGCCCACTATTTCTAAAGCCCAATTCATTCAGCCCACAAAGCAACTTACAGCGTTCAACCAAGCCAAGTCCGACTCACCTTTTTCTTTGCAGTTGAGTTGACTTAAAAGAACTGATGCGGTTGCTCTCTTGGGTGCCGTTCCATGCAAGGGACACTTTTGTTCCTTCTGTCACACACTTTCTCTTCCTTTCAGCTGTTCTTATATCTCACTGAATCACACTTTGACGGATAATACGATGAGTCTCACAAAGACCTGGGAGCAAAACACGGCTTGCAAGGCTACAGACTTCTTACTATCTGCTTTACTTTAGGGTCGCATAACGTGGTGCAGGTCTAAGGAGGAGGACTACAGCTTTTTTGTTTCTGAGCTTTGAAAGTTTTAACTAAGCCAGGAAAGCAAGCACGCGTGTATTACAATATGGCCGTGAAAGCTTTTTTCATACAGGGGTTATGTTTTCCCTTATATTTATTTAACATCTCGTGACATTTTACATATTAGACTGGTGATAGTGAAGGGAAAAGTTGTCGGTTCATCATCTGCAGGCAGATGCACTTCCAGTTGAACGAATATATGTAGATGAACACAACATACTGACAGTGAAATACACCCATCCATTACCACAAGTTATGTATATCCGCTCGCCCGGTGCAGGTTCATGGATGGTCTGGAGCCGGTCTTGGAAGCCCAGGTCATGAGGCAAGGTACAGCCTGGATGAGAGACACAAATTTACTCACTCACACAGACACACACTTAGGGAAGTTCAGAGGTACCAGTTGAAGCCGCAGCCCAGGAGCTGAGAAGTATCAGCACTACCTGCTGTGCCACAGAGTAACCCTGGCAGTGAAATACTCAGATAATCATGCAGAAGAGAACACAATAGTTCTGCAAAGAGTTGAAGGTACTCAGAATAATATCTAAGTCCTTAACCTAAAATGAGCAAAAAGGTTTCTCACATTTACTGAGAACGATAAAGGAGAACAGATTGTTTGGGGGCTGCAAAGCCAGCTTCATACAGTTGATTTTCACTACAACTCCCTTAAAAAGCTGTGCCTGCCAGGTACCTTCCCCATATTATTCTTTGTACACCTTCTGTTCCGGACAAGAAACTTGCTTCAGCAGCTCTTGGCTGGGAAGTGAAGTGGGGGTGGGATGGCGGAGGGCTGGTGGGGGGTTTGCTGTAATTATCTTTCCAACAATCTTTTAATCTGCAAGGGCATGTAGGAGTGAGAGCAGAATGAGATTCCCATCGCCGTGCTGTGCTGTGTTACTCCAGTTACCGGACCCCCGAGATGAGACTGCAGAGCCGGGGGGGGAAAGCCACACACAGGAACAAGTTTCATTCGGGGTCTCTGCCCCCCCCCCCCCAACCACTGTGCCCAGCAGAGGCAGATATGTGTCTGCCCCTCTTCCAGAGAAGGGTGGGGGTCTCCTGACTCAGGACTGGGGGTAAATTCCAGTGGCCTGTAACCCTCATGGTTGCCCTACCCCCATACCGCCCACAGCAGGAAACCCAGAAGTAATGAAGGTGTGGCGGCAGGGGCAGGATTCCAGTCAGCTTCTGTGGAGAAGGTCTTTTTGCCCTCTCCACAGGTGCTGGCTGCAAGGCTGGGACACATGGGTACCCCGGATTCCTCACTTCTCCTTTGGCGACCACTTTAATCCCACCTCGCAGAATCAGGAGCACTACTGCCCTCCACCTTGCAGTGACTGTTTCTCTTCCTCTCTGAAACCATCTTCCTTTCCTCTTCTCTCCTTCATCTCTCACCGACACACATATCCACTTATACTATAAAACTGAATTTTTTTAAATCCTGTTCAGAAGGGGGGCAACAGGTGGCGTAGTGGTTACAGCTGCTGCTCCTGGATCCATAGATGGCACATTTGAATTTGATCTCCTGCTGCAATACCCTTGAGCAAGGTACTTATCCAGAATTACTCCAATAAAAATTACTCAGCTGTGTACACTGGTAACTAAAAGTAGACAAAAGGTTGTAAGAGAGATGTGTCTGCAACTAAAATAATTGCAAATACAGTTTACAGCTAAACTTCTGGTTCATTTCAGCTTGATGACCAGTACTGACAGTTTTGTGAGACAAGCTTCAAGCACTTTGTCCGGTTAGAGCGTAACACGGGCCTGGTGGGTCTCACAAGGTTGCCCTGCACTCTGTCCCACTGCCCATGTGCTCCAGACGTTCACTCAGATGTTTAATTAGCATTCCTTCCCACCCAGGTTTAGGGGCTGGGGTTTTCCTGGCGAGAACTGCTTCAGATGCCCAGCCCAATAAAACCTCATTACTGCTAATGTTCCGCAAACATGCCACTCGGAAGGGGTCGCGGAAGGTCAGGGGCTGGTACGTCAGGCGTTGGCAAAGTTAATTATACTCTCCCCAGTGATTCTCCCCAAGCCACTCTTCCCTCCACAGGGATATGGGAACAACCTGGTGTGTAGGTCCTTCTAGCTGAACAGTCCCAGCTCCAGAGAGGGTGGGTAGCTTAGATAAAGGAACTTACTTTGTAAAGAAAGATTATGTGTTTGGTCCTCAAGCGGGACCGTGCTATTCCCATGAGAAAACCATTCAACGTATTGTCCTAGTAATTAAAAACAAAGCCTTAAATCGGACATTTTCAGCCATGTAATCGGTCACAGTAAAGGGGTACATTGTTATTTTGTACATCTCAGCTGCTTTCCCACATGAAGGACACCGAAACAAGGTGATAACTTATTCATCTTTGCACAGACACAGACTTTAGTTCTTTCTTCAGTACCAAAACAGGGACTTCTCTGAGTGTTGGTTTGCTAGGTCAAACAGCGGCTAAGGGTCTAGATGTAATGAGTGCTGCCTTGTCAGTATGTGGATGTTTGTGTCTGTGTGTGTTTTCTGTAGAGCAGCAGGCTCTGTGGGGGATCGGGGGGGGTCGACTGGAATTTGTTGCATTTACTGTGGCTTCCAGAAAAATGGACGATGCCCTCCTAGATGGCTCCATCCGAAGCCAAAGACAGTGATGGTAAGGGGGAAATTTTGAGGGTTCTGCTTCCATCCCCCCCTCCAACCTGAAGGGGCATCACACAGACCCAAGGCTCTGCAACAAGCTGAAGCCCATGGTTTTGAATGATCCCAGGTAAACCCTTCATCGCACGCGGGTGCGAGACTGATTCTAATCACCAGATATTACTGCAGCTGAGTTGGTCAGAAGCTCTCCTTTGCCAAGCTGTGAAACAGAAGGGAAACATCCCAGTCATACATCTACATATCCACTCTTAATGCTAATTCCTTGTGAACAGATTTATTTGTGGAGGCATTGCAGGTTAATCCTGGTGTACTGTCAGGTTCACAGGGCACCAGTCACCCTTGCAATAGGTGCCTTTCAGCATCTGTTAGAACAGAAAGTAAACCTTCAAGGACAGGACGCAGAGCTCGACCACCTGAAAAGTCATCTATCTACAATCCTAGGCTGCTTCAGACTCGCACTCTCCTTGAATCTGTCCTCCAGGTTCACCCCCATTTTTTTGCCCAGAAGCCAGGCTGAATTAATCAGCACTTTAAATCTCTAAATATGGTAAGTAATGGAATTATTTTGTCTGCTCTCCCTCTGGATGTCAGTGTTCCCAGAAACTGAGTATTTTTTTTTAAACGAATATATCACTTGCTGGTAGTGCATCCTGGAGCAGTAAGAGAAATGTGCTCAATTCCAGCATTTGGCCTCCCCGGTGGATGTGGGGCTGTACCCCCAGGGTCGTATGTGTGTGGCCTCCATGGTCAGATGTTCTGTACAAAAAACATCCAATGAAAACTTGCGCAAGGGACCAGCGCACGGTCATTTTTATAACACATGGTGCAAACATTGAATCAACAACAGTGCATAACATTTGCCTGTTGCTGTGTCTACTGTATGTGTGTCACTGTTTTATTAACATCTTTTGCTACCGAATAGATTCTGCTTTATTATATTGTGTAATACAGGGACAGCGTCAGCGGGATTACGTTTAAACCTCAGTGAAAACATTCTGAACCCATTTCATGGTAGGATATACTCCTAGGGAATCTGCAAGAAATTGAGGTTCGGGGCTTATCCTGTGTCCCAAGGCAGACTGAAAGCAGGCTGAGGAAACTTTGAACAGAACTAGATTGTCTTCTTTGTCCAAAGCTTTACAGTGACCAGTGTTCTACACTGACAACAGCTCACTCTGGATTACTGCTCTGTAGTGGCTTTTGGTCCCGTTGTGGCCTGTACCCATGGTCATTGATGTGCTGACATGTTGTACAACATTACTATTTCCAAAGTGTTTGTTTCCTTTTTAATTCTTTCCTGGTAGCCAGGAGCATTAATCGGGAGTTCCGTTTCCCTCTATAAACCATTTTCCTTTTTATTTTTGCCACTGAACACTAGTCTCCCATTCATCCGAGCTGTAGCAGCATCTGAACTGAGGGAGGAAGCTACATTCACTTTTCACGATGCTCAAATAACAGATGCTTTATGGTACTCGAGTTCCGTCAACTGTAGGTTTGAGTTGGTCTAACGCACATTAACAACTACAGCCCTGAAGAGCTACAGAGTGTGCTGGTTTTCAGTGCACCTTAACTGCCACTTGCTTCATTGATGTAATGCATTTGATTGTAAGCTTTCCTGGGGTTTCGGATATGATCAAACTGTGTTACCTGGACACAGTGACACTGCGGTGTAGGTGCCTTAATGAAGTTCTGATGAAGATCCAAGGAGAATTCAGAAGAAAGATTTAACATGATGTATGACATGTTTGACAGGCACAGATGGAATCTCTCTACAAAATGTTAATCAAAAAATGAAAGGTCATAAACTTTTGATGTTATGATTTGTTTTCAGAGTTGGCTTCACTGCAACTTTCCACCTACTCACACAGAAAATGTATGCAAAAGTATGGTAAACGCAAGCATTCATTTTCAAACAGAAGTCATTTGGTGAGGGGTAAAGTTTGTAGAGATTACCTTTGTCTTATGAGTTATTTGGGCCTATTATTATCAGGGTTAATGAACATTCTTCTGGGTTTCCATGATCAAACTCCTTCCTCTCACTACTTTCTGGTGTTGTTTTCCCAGAGAGGGAGAAGCAGGGACCGTGACATTCCCCCAGTAGAGTCGGCTCTCTTGCCTCGCATGAAAAGGGCTATAACCAGGTGCACGTGTTTCCAGACAGCACAGGAGGAAACGTGTGCTTGGCACTTGCTGTGAAGCTCAGCACCATCAGCCCCAGGGATCTGGCGAGACAGACTGGTTCTGTGAAACCTCTAACCATATAAGGACCTCAAACTCACATACAGTTCCTCTGTCACAGTCACAGTCTCCTAGTCAGACCTCAGCATCACCTTAACTGTTTACAATTCTTCTGTGCTACCGATGAGGTGCAATTCTTTGCTCGCTTATGGAAGACATGAAGCAAAATGCTGCATGCACTGTATTATGTGTATTTTTGGTGTTCGTCTGCATAATTTGAAAGTGGATGGGAATTAAAGAAGCGTTTTCACAGAATGTGAAGTGTAGCTTTCAACGTGTTCCTTGTTCCAAAATATAGTGGTTTCAGAGTCACTGCAATGTGACCTCATCAAGTTATGAAAAGAGACGATTACTTAGGATATCATCTACATGTGAGTAATAAATGTAGCATAGATGGAGGCAGAAGAAAGGAATTTGTGGAGGACTTTGGCATGTGCTTTGAAAGGGTGCTGTGAAGCATTCAGCCACTCTGCCACCGTGTGAGATGGCGCTGACAGCGCAGTGAGATGGCATCCGCAGATAATGCCCATTCATCATCGCATTTCTTTTACCAGCTCCAGCAGCCGCTGGAACCATGATAACGCACCTATACCCAGCTGGCCTACAGATGACCGGCCTAAAGACCCCATCAGCAACACTGGCTCTGAAAAACTTGCACTCACACTAAAACACAGAAATAGGGATGACAAGTGGACAACGGGAAAGAACGTTTTGCAGTTACAGCTAGAATTCTGCAAGAAAAAGTACCTTTTAGGCCACAGTGGTTATTCCTATTCGCAGTCAACATCTGAGTCATAAGAGCTCAAATTGACTACAATATTAGAATTAAATGTTAATGAACATTTGTGTGCTGATTTGTCGGATTCAGATGTGCAACTGGTTTTCATGGCTCAAGAATAACCTAAGGCAAGAATTTTCAGGGCCAAAAGGGTATTAGTATTGCCACTATTAGTAGTGGCATTTCCAAAGGGTTTTCCAGGAAGGTATTGGATCCATCCGCATTCTATTGGTATGATTTTACAGAACTGTTCCAAGGCCTTCGCAGGGACCTTCGTAGGGCTTCCCTTTGGTAGAACTGAGTCCCAATGGGAGGCATATGGTCAATAGGCAGCTAGAAAAATAAACACCCCACCTAGTTGCTTTCGTTGGGAATCAAAGCAAACTTTTTTGCCTTCATAACCTTGAACTCAACACTCCATGGGACACTTTTCACCCCTTCTAATTTGGTTCAAAAAAGTGAAAAAATGTCAAAAAAATGTATATAAAAAATAATGAATTCATAAAGCAAACTTATTGCAATAGTTTATGTGAACTGGCTCGACGAACACAGTGGTTTTAGGCAGAAACAGGGAAGCAGGAGATAGAGGAGACTAATGACAGTTTCTGGTCTTGCTTTTATTTGATATCTTGTAGAATAAACAGCTCACTGCAGTTTTAGATAAACCTAATGCAAGAGAAATATTCTCTTTCAATTTCTCTTTCTCTCTTAGACGCTTCAACACTTCCACCTTCTTTCAAAAGTATGACCCACTTCTGCATGGTTTTCCATCATCTCCACTTTATCTAACAGTTTCATTAACTTTTTCCTTCTTTAGGAGCCATTTTGGGGAAATAAAACACTATAATGCAGGCTTACCCTATTATCTTGGCCCCCACCTCTTTATTCAAGATCTGGCGTTTTTTTAGTTTCTTTTCTAACGATTTTCAGAAAGATGTCAGCTAAATTAAGACAACACAGTGATTTATGCACCTGCTCTTGGCCATAGAAAACTTTACATGGTTGCCTTCCACTTTTTTAAACATCCGCATTTTGTATCACTGACCATGTGAATCAAATAGGATTTCCTTTCTCTGTATCAGTATTTCTGATCTACCTCATTTCATTCGTGGTATTATTTTCAATTGTACAATGCATAACTGTATCTATCTATCTATCTATATCTTTTTCACTATGCATGGACTGTATAACTGGCCCTTATATCACCTAGGCAATTTCCCCCCGTTATGCCGTCACATCAGACAGCCCAGCACTGACTGTTTAACCTGGCCCTGTATCCTTGACATGATGCGGACCACTGACAGGTCAGCTAGCTTTCCTCCTCCCTCAGCACCACACCTCTGGCGCCCCGCTAACAGCGTGATGTCGGCTAATGTCTTTTGCATGGCTGCCGCCGCCCGCTGTGGATGCTGGACTCTTATTCATTCAAGTTGTGCTAAGAGCAATTCCATGTCTATCTCATTTCTTATCATCTTGCAGTAAAATATCAGGCAAATGGAAGCTGTTTTGTCTGGGTGCTGAACAGAAGACAGATCTGCATTAATTTCTCTCTGTATCACAGCAACAATACAGTCAAAAGCATAGTTCAAAGCCAAGGCTGTGTCAATCACTTTTAAAGTTAAAAAAACTGAATTCTAGTAATAGGTTGTAAAATCAGACGCATAGGAAAGACTTATACCTGGAAGTCCAAAAATTACACCCAACACAGCGAAGCCCAAAATATTCTATGATTTAGCCCTAGATGTGTCCAAGTAAAGGACAGAGCAGTTTTTAAGAAATATATTTCTCTGTCCTGTTTTGGCAGCCTGCTGACACATGTTGTCCTATATGGGTTAGTGGCTCGACGCTAAAGTGAGTGGGGGCTCAAAAGTTCAAACCCCTGGACTGTGGCCTTGAGTCAACATGCAGCTACTGTTTCCCCACAGTGGAGTACAGGAGAAGTAGAGGAGACAAGCAGCTGTGTGTTCTCCCCAATCCGCCCTGTTTGCAGAGACAGCAGTCTGCAGCTGCCTGGCAGGTGTCTGTGCAGTGCAGCTGGGCATGACCACAGCCACCCTTCAGGCTCCCTGGATATTGTTTCCCTCACATGAAACAAATAATACATACAAATTACAGAGCATGCAGGCAGGCTACTGATTCATCTGAAATGCTTCCAAAGCTATTTCTCCAAAAAAAAGCACATTAAATACGTGTAATGACAAAACCGCGTTTGTCATTGCACTTTGTTCACCATGTGGTTGTTTGTTTGCTCTGCATTATAGCAGCTCACTATTAGTTCTCTTATTTTTGCTGGTAGAATGTCACGATTTACTCCGCGTCTTCTGATAATTATAATTTGACATCTTTAAGCCGTTTCCCACTCTTCTCAGACTTATATTGTGCAGTTTAGCTGTGTATTTTTATGGGTTTTGCAAGCGTGGTGTGGAAAAGTGTCAGAAGTAGAGAAGGTTTCCTGTTCAGGAGATAATGTGTCACTGGGGGGGGAGCAGAGATGACCACAGCCCACACCATGCTGCACTGACTGAAGTGTTTAGCTTGTGCTTTGATCACTGGTTCTGTTTTGTGTTTCTGTGGGATTTCAGCTGCTGGATGTGAGGATCGGGGCATAAATGTGCACAGGTTGCCTTGTGTGCGGTCATTTTTATTTGGTGCAGGGCACCGTGTTTCAGTATCTCGACAGCGATCAGGAACTCCACCCTTCGAGAGCTAGGGCGTCTTTAAGAAATGAAACGAGTTATTACCTGCGGCTCAGTGCGAGTTAGTAAATGAAAAAGACTTTGAAACCGCGCAGCTTACGAGAGCCATTGTTCCTTTGTATGTGGTACTTATTCGTGACATCAGAATCTCTGTAAGGTACTTAAATGTAGGTGTCACTAGGATTTCACTCAATAGAATATGCTTACATGTTCAAATCGCATTGTACCGAGATATTAAAATTTTTTTTCTAACGCAATATTTTATTGAAGTGCTGCCTTCTAAGAATTGGTCAGTTAACCTGAAGGTAATCATTCTGGCGGGTTTATCCAGTATATTGGAGTGATGCAGGAGGTCAGGTGATCTATGGCACACCTGTAGAAGCTGGTGTTAAGTAGTCAAAAAAGTGTCAGACAGTAAATGTTCAAAGCTAAGTTAGCAGACATCTTGGCGGTTAGCGATGCTGCTTCCGGATTCAGAAGTCACAGGTTCAAACACCGCTTCCTCCTTGAGTAGCCTCAAACAAGGTATTCACCCCAAGTTGCTCTGATAAAAAACTAAATCACTTTAGATAGCTTAACACTGTAAGTCACTTTGGAAGGAACTGCGAGCTAAAAGAATAAATCTGTGCTGTGCCATTCACACGCCACAGAATAATGTTTGAGAATTCTTCAGCAATTTCATATGCTAAGTCGGCATGTCTTTCTTTCCTTTAGCTCGTGTTTTCAGACGTCTTTCACCGTACACGAGGGTAGTCACCATGGCTTTCATGCAAATGCACATCAGCTGGATGTCAAGGCATGAAACCAATTCAGTAAGACAAGCCGGGGTTTGCTGCTCTACACAGCATCCCCGGAACTGTGCTTATCTGCACCAGGAGGCAACCATTTGGTACTTCCCTTAAGGATGGACTTTTAACCAGCAGCCATGTTCTGAAATGCCAAAAACAACATTCAGTAAAGCCTGAACATGGACTGGGCTTTGTTTCATCCCAGAAAAGTTGGGCCAGTTCTTTCCGTCTGCTTGGACATCCATGAAGAATTTTAACATCTGTATCCAAATGCTCATAGATCTCCATCAATACACTGAATTGTGGAACATAAGAACCTTCAATGGCTCATGTTCATGAATGTTCTCAAGTGCAAATATCAAGATGAAAGTGGTCAAGAAACAGGGGCAAATACAAGTGTCTTCCAATCTTAGAAGTACAATGAAGCAAATGGGTTAAAATGAATTTTTAAAAAAGAATAAGGTTGGTGTGAAGTGCACATTCATTTATTCATTTGTGACACCTGCTTGTTCTAAAGCACTCTTTTGGTGGTCTGGAGCCGACACTGGAATCATATGGTGGGATACAGATACACCCTGTATGGAATGCCAGTCCGTTACAATGTGATCACTCACATTCAGAGGGATAACTGTCATTTTCAGTCAAATGTAATTCAAATTAGCCACCAAGAGGCCTATTGCAACTTGACAGTTGCAATACTCATCCATGACATAGATATGAGATTTTCCATGAGACAATAGCATGAGTGCTCCACACACCTGCAACCACACCAAGCTCTTCTCTTGTGCTTCCTCTATCTCAGGGGACGAGAGTAGGAACAATATCGAGTTCTAGTGCTGTGATTCCTGCGGCTTTGAGGTTATAAACAATGATCAAACTAAACTAAACTCCTGTGGTTCCTCAGCCCCTGAGGCCTCCATATGAGTAGTGTCCACAGCAAGCTCTGCCACTGTCATTTTTTGCCTCTGGGCAATGAGAAGCAATGAGCAACACTGCCCACATTGCTGTTGCTGCCAGCAACTGAGTTCTTCCATCGTAACCTCTTTCCCTCTGGAGCTTTAATAAGCAACCACATTGATTATTGTGAATGTTCTGGCTCTGAGGCTATGAGCAGCAGCCATACCAGGACCACAGGAACATTTAGCTGTTAATTTCAGCAAACCTTGACAACTTTGAAGGCCAGGGACTTCACTGCTATGATGACTGCGGAAGTGAAGAACTCGAGACCCACGCCCCCCCCCCCCCTTGACGTCTGCTCTTCTGCTCCCCTGAGCGACTCTAACTGCACTCAGACATTCAGCACAGGTGAATCTGTATTAACACTAACATTGTCAATTCTTATTTTGAGTTATGGACAACAAATTGTGGATACTCACAATTACACTTGTACACACTCCTGGACATAGCTAATGCCAGGAGTACACACTTGTTCCACACTTCCCTACTGTGCAGCCCTGCACCGGTATTCACTCTTGTAGCACCTACCAATTCACACATTACAAGCGTGTGATAAACTAATATGTGCAGGAAAGAGCCAGGCACCCCAGCCCGGCAGAAATGCATCCCAGCTGTGAGACATTTTAAGTCAGTCCAGGGTGTGTAGGGCTGGGTTTCTCGTGCGTGACACCAATCTGCTGCAGATCTCGCTCCCCTTGCCAGCCACCAGATGTTTGGCTTCTGAGAAGCATCTGGGAGTTTTCGAAGGTACTACAGGAAAAAAGAAAACAAACTGAAAATTAAGAATAGAACAGTCACTTATGAGAAGCACCCGTCAAGATGTAGGCACACCCAAGGATCATGATGTGCACAGGTGTACGGTTCAATCCAGTGGATAATGGACTTGGAACCCAAAGATGGCAGGTGCAAATCCCAGGAAGACCAAAGCATTCAGAAACATGTCCAGTTGCAAACTCTTGCTGTTCATATGAGTGTCTGTTCACTCAACTAGTCCTTGTCCTAGAATGGTTTTCATATTCATTTCATGTTTCCTTACTTCAGTAAAGGAAATGTAAAAATGGTGGCATCTCAGCTGATCCTGCAGGGTGGAGTTTCTGGGCAGATAAAACTCAAGAGTGTAGCGTGCAGTTTGCTGGTATTTCCTGTGTCCCTCTTGCAACACATACTTTGATATCTTTAAAAAAAGCACAACAGTGTGAAGAGCATTTCCAGCCCATGAAATATTTGTGACTGAATACAAGAAAGTATGAAGGCCAAGTAATAGTGTTGGAAGCACATGAACATCTCTTTCAATGAAAACACTCTTCATGATTCAAACACTTTGCAATATGAATATAACTAAGCAGACGGAAAGCAGTGTGAGGTGTGATAAACACACGAATTTAATATACGACTGTTAGGTTCAACAGGTCAAACTCTGTTCCGTATATTTGCTTGGCCTACAGAGAGGAAGTAGAGAGGATTTTAGCCTGGTGCAAGGACCACAATCTGTCTCTCAGTATCAACAAGACCAAGGAGATGACTATTGACTTCAGAAGGACTCGAGCTGCTCACACTCCTCTGTGCTTTGGTGGTTTGGCAGTGGAACTACTGCACAGCTTCAAGTTCTTGGGAGTGCACATCACTGAGGACCTCTCCTGTAACCACAACACAAGTCATCTGGTGAAAAAGGCACAACAGCATTTCCACTTCCCAAGGTGACTGAAAAGAACCGGATTTAGCGTTAGAGTCACCAGCTTCTACAGGAGTGCCATAGATCACCTGACCTCCTGCATCATAGTCTGGTGTGGGAACTACACTGCCTCTGACCAGGGAGCTCTGCAGTGGGTAGTGAAGACTGCCTGGTCCATCACCAGGACTTCATTACGTTGCCATCCAGACCACTTACAACATTCCGTGTGTCAGGGAAGTTGACACCATCACCATGGATCCCCCTCAAACTCTCCACCATCTGTTTTCACTGCTGTGGCCCAGCTTCTCCCCACAGGCTGTCAGGTTGCCAAACTCCAGACAGTACAGACCGATCACCACTGATCACCACCCACTCTATCATTACCATCACCACTACTGTCTGGTTGCACTATAATCTTTGCCCTGCTGCACCTGCTTACTGCAAAAAATTATTTATCTACTTACCTATTTATCTTCATTTTCTCATCCCTTTATTTACTCATCCTACCAACTACCTCATTTTGCTGTCTTTTCTACGGCCGTCTGTTTAATGTATTGTGAGCCACGGTCCGAGAGGAGCTACGTTTCACTCTCTCACGCACATCCCCATAAGGCAAAATGACGATAAAGTCGAAACTTGAACCTTGAACTTTGCTTAGAACAGCACGCCTGCATCCTGAGAGCACCAGATGGTTCAGACAGCATATCTATGGCAGCATAAACACACAGACAGGCCAAAATTAACCCCCAATAATCCTAAGGAGGACGGTAATAACTCTAATCGAATGCACCTGAATCGTGAGCTATGTTAATCACACGAGCCCTGTTATTTGGGGATAGGGTCCAAAGAATTTATGACTTCTGGTTACAGCACCCTGGGTCCCCACAAGGCCAGAAAACTTGTTTTCCTCTTGGTGCTATGGCCTGAAAACCCGACTCACATGTGGAGAGTCAGTCTCTGCCAATAAAAAGGACACCACACTTACTGAGAAACATCTGCACCAGTGGCCTCCTAAAGCTGGGTTTTTTCCCCTCAGTCTGCAGAGTTTTGGTGTGGTGCCCTTTGCCTTGAGTCCATTAGGCACGCAGGTCCCAGGCCCACTTTGGTGCAAAAAAAAGCGGGCCGGCATCACCGGAGACTTTCTTCTTTTCCATTTCTCACCAACTGCGGCTAGATCGGGTCTTAATAACCTTCGCTTATGAGGCTGTCAGCAAGAAGACCGTAGAACATCTGCTCATGCAGAGGTTGGGCCTCAATTTGCATCATTTATTTATTAGGATTTTCTTTATTCCCTTATATTTCAAAACCAAAAACAAAAAGCAGAAAATGAGTTTCCCAATATTCATTTAAGATTCTGTGGGAACTTGTTTCTTGCATTCAAAACAGAAAACATAAAAGCAATCACAGCAAGACTTTCATACTCTTTTTCCAAATGTACATCCCTAGTAGTTACATCACATGCCACAAACTATGTCACAGTGACTGCTGAGCCCCAAAAAAACAAACATCAACATCGGTGAAACATCACCGTTGCTGTATGGTCCCTTTAACTCTTACCTGCTAAGTAGCCCTGCATCTGGAAACCTGTTTACAAGACTCCCAAATCATTGACCCTCAAATAAGAGAAACATAACTGTTCTGCAGACACCCTCATCCTCATCCAACATAAGACACGTTCAAATGTTTTTCCATTGTGCGCTGCTGTAAAGACACTGATGTCATGCGCTGGTCCAGACTAAGGCAAATTTGAATTATCTAACATTTTTAATTCAGTTACGCACTTAAATTATCCTAGTTGGTCGACAGCATTGTGGGTTTGGACAGACAAAACAAAGACCTCACAAAGTAAAATTAGAAGCAGACTCACCATGAGATGGATGGTGAAGCTGAAAGGGCAACAACAGGGCATGATCCACAACAAAACTTTGTATTTCCTTCCAGGGGTGCCAAACCTAAAAACAATGTGCAAATCGAAATTATGTATACCGGGGTCCTATTTTACATTATTTTAAATGAGAAAAATATTAATGGGTTCCCAGCCCATCTGAAAATCATAAACCAGCTTTCCCCGATATCACTAAATCACTGTAAAATGCCTTGTACCGTGCGCAGCTCACCGGGGATCATCGCAAAGCACGAACACACGTGCACACACAGGGCATCGCTCCGTGCAGCACGGCACACACCTCAGTACGCAGTGGGAGATCAGACCTGTCCAGAGATGCGGGCGAGAGATGAAGAAAGACATTCCAGAGTTCATTCAATAAAGAAATTTTTATGTTAAAAAAACCCTAAGTAGGTACAATAATTTTAAATAAACAAACAAAGCCATTTACTGTAGTGAAGTGGAGAACAGGTGAGTGAGCTGAGGTTACTGGGACTGCGTATACTGGGGTTTACCTGTTCAATCAATCTTCAGAGGTTCACAGCAGCACTACACTCATGAAATGTACCACTGCCATCACGTCGGTAGATCTCTAGCCGAATAGCCACATACCCAAAGTATGTAACTTATTCTTCATGGGGCCTTGCTCCAGCAAATAGTCAAGGGATAAAATCTGAGTAACAACTGTAAATATTGCAAAAAAAGGTAGACTGTTCAACTCTATATCTCTCACTATCTACATCTTCTCTAGAAATCTATGTTGCTTTAGGAACTCACCTTCTGGGAGACAAAACTCCTTTTGAATTGATTGGTATTGTAGAAGAATAATAATAAATGGGACATTGACAACCAGTCCAAAGCTGTTGTCAATGTCCCATATAGCACAGACTCATTATCTGAAGTTTCACTTCATGAAAGATATTTAAATGTTGAATTTCAGGACAGAAGCTGAAGCCTTTATCGGCACAGGAGCAGAGTATCCCACGAAAGAACATGTGCACGTTAGATAAAACCACTGTAAGGAAAGGGGCACTTAGACTAGTAGCATTTATAAAAGCTTAGAAAAGCTTTAAAAATGTGCACATGACAGACACAGCTGGTACTAGCTGTCACAACTGTTTTACTGTAGCTGTAAAGCAAGTTGAATTTCAGGATCCATATCCCACAGTTATTCCATTCCCAACGTTCAGCGCTGAGAATTCTGTCATCACAATTTTTTTTTCTTTTATTGAATTTATTGCAAGTTTTGTGGTCTTAGATAAACAACACGCATGTATATTGAGCGTTCACACACACCCTCAAACGGCCATAAGCTGATTCCGACCGCAGTAGCTCTAGTCAGGTGGTTTGGGTCACTTGTGATGGGAAGAAACGTTATGCCCTTCAGGGAAGGGTCACACTGTGCAAGCATTTGTGGGTTCAGACACCCCGAGCAGATACAAACCAAATAAAAACTTTTCCTAAATGTGGGGAAGAAGGACTGGGTGGAAAATGAGCACAAAACCTGGAAAGCGATGGACCTCAGAGGCTTGAAGAAGTGGCATTGCCCCGTGTTGGATGACCTGCGGTTTCTTGCGTAAAGCTGAGGCATGGGAGTAGCGAACGGAGTCTGACCCAGATGCCTGACACTGGTTTTCATACTAGTTGAGGAGCAAAACAGGAAGGCGTTTAGGTCCAGCGGGCACCAGCCGGAGACTCAAACTGCCACGGGCCAGTTTCCATTCCAAAACAGAGGCACCTTGTCCTCAGTGTTCCTCCAGAGCATGGCACCCAGCTGGCATTTGTCCGACATGTTGGCGGCACCGCACACCGCCAGAAGCCATTAAAAATTAGTTTCTGCAAGACCTGTCCCACGCTCTGATTCATGCATTGGAGCTCCTCCATGGGCACCCAGGTGGTGGTGCCACCTACACCTCCTGAGAAGTCTGTTTGTTTCTTAGCAACATCACCTCACACCTTCGCAGAGAGTGAAGACGGAAACTGAAGCTCAGCGTTTGGCACCTGCTGATAGCTTTGCGGTGCTGACTGACCCATTTCCACCTGGGACTTTCAGATGGCGAGAAGCCATGCAATTAGATCACGAACTTGCAACCAAAACCCATGACTAATAAGGCTCAACAAAAAAAAAAGAATGACAAACTCTGGCATGGTAGCATCTTTTTGATGAACGGAGTGATTTCAGTGTCTGTTTCATCTCAGGAAGCTGGGTGGTTTTATTTTTGAGTCAGTGAAAATTCAAGCTCTCTGAGGCTGTATTTCACACCACGACACATCTACTTCCTGTCAGAAAGCAGATAAATTATGGGTTTCAGGACCTGAACGTTGACACCATTAATAATATTTTTTCCATCCTGTGCCATTACAGCAGGCATTGTGCATAAAAACAGTGGCAAAAGCACCACCTGTTCCATCTTCTGCAAAACATCTCATAACACCTAAATTACTCTTCTGTATTTGCAAATTAAGCTAAAACTAGGCCAGGAATTGGGAACTTATAACACGAGTGTATTTTCTTTTGTGTGTACCCAGGATGCAGAAGGATGTGGATGACAATGGGGGTTACATACATCGTGGAGAAGGTCTGATCTTGTTTTTGCCTTTTTTTTAGCTTTCAGTATGACCAGCTCCACATTTAAATAGTTACCTACACATAATAGGTCATAAAGCGTGCAACCTGCTTATCTACAGAACTGGAGAACAAAAACAAGTAGCTAAAGGGTTGCAGAAAGGGGAGCAGCACTACTGCCCTCTTCTGGAGAAAAAAATATGATTTATGAAAGGCAGGATGGTTAATTGTTTCAGTGCGAATCCATGTAAACCAGGTCATTGTGCACTTGCTTCACCTGAAAGATGTATAGCACGAAACCTCCACTCCCTTAAAAAAAGGCAGCGTGAAGGTTTTGGATCCACATGCACCTCATCCTGCCCCTGGCAGCAATAAATGCGGCGGACCTGTTTACAGGATCTAACGCTTTCTTCAGTCAGTATGGGTTTCAACAGGGAAGAAAGAAATGGTCGGGATGGAACACCAGAGCTGAACCAGTCTTTTGAATTCATAGTCTCAAAGGAAAGGCAGGTTCTCTTACACACATTCACTTGAGTTGAAATCCAGATGTTTAGGTTCCCAGGGCCTTGGGGAAGGGAATGCCATCTTGGATTTTAAAGAGTCCTACACCTCCCAGAAAGAAGCTTACATATGACTCTGAAGGTTTCCAATTACATTTGGAGATGTGGCAACACTGAGGAGCAGAAATAAGCCCAAACTGGACAGAGCTCCTCTTTTGTGACCTCAAATGCTCTGAGGTAGAAGAATGTGACCACTGACAGGACCCGAGAGCTGCACCACCTGTTATGTAGTGCCAGGGGACAAGGAGCACCGCTGGTCTCAGATAACTTGGATCATTACATCATGTTGTTACCACAGACAGCATCAAGGTCAACACCAGAGAATGGGACTTTGTCTCAGTGAAGCTTCCCATTTAAAACTGTTTCAGAAGCCCAACAAATAATGACTGTACTGTTTTTTTGTGGCAACTGGCCAAGAATTCAGGCCCATGTCAAGGAAAAAGAAGAGATTTTGCACGGTTACTCAAATATATGTCGGGGTTACTGACGGCTGAGGCATTTCAGACAAGTATTTTATCAACAGGACTTAAGTAAAAGTAAAATGTACAAGGTGAGATATCCGGAGATGCTTATTTGTATCAGTCCACATACACACAAATTCCATCGCACCTTTCAGTCTCTCACTAAATACTTAATATTCTACTGTTCACAGGTTCAGGAGAATGACCCTCTTTTGCCGATTTTGTCTTACGAGTGGTGAAAGAGGAGCAAAACTCAGCATTCTGTTAGGATGCAGGATATTAAACTTATTCATTCAAGCATATTTTATGTATAGTTCTACACTGAAGTTACATTTATTACAATACTTCTAAATTAAAAACAAATCAACATTGCAAAAGTAAGAAATAGAAAACAGAAACTCCAAAAGATATTCACTGAATGTGGGGGGGGGGGGGTCCAAAACTTTAAAAGCACCTTTAATCACTGATGTAAAGTCTGTGTTGAAAAACAAATGTTGGATTCAAGATCCTGGTTTCGGGGGCTGTTTGTCCGAGTGGAGGTGTGAGTGTGCACGCGGGGCTCTGCTGCGCTCAGTACATATGACTGCAAACATCTGCACAAAGTCCTGAATGTTCCACTGAATGGGCATCATATCCCTCTTCATCCTCTGGATCTTTTCAGAAGTTTCTGCAACAAAAAACACGAATCTAATTATTAAAAAAAACAGACAAAAATAAACGTACTCTTCCTCTCATGGCGGCTTTTCTACCCTCTTTCCTCCATTCTAGACTTGCTTTACTTTTAAATTCACTGTCCTCATTTCATTTTTCCTCCAACTCTTCAATTAGTTTATTATTCCTGGCTCAACCTGTTCTAAGGGAGTCTGTATTTACATATCCTCTAACAAATGAGAATAACTTGTCTGCTCTTTTCAAAAATGTCCATCAAAAGTCTGTCTTTCTAAATGAAACAACCGGTCTGTTCTGGGCTGATTTCTGTACAACTACACCAGTGCGAGTGAGCAAGGCTCTGTTCTGAATTACCTTTTAATCAAATAAGCTCCCTTCATTATAAAATAAACTTTGTGTTCATTTCAACTGGCCGGATGTCTGCTTAGCGTTATCATGGCTTATTTATACTTGGAATATCACACTGTTTAAATCTTTACAGCCCAAGACCCCTATTGCAGTCGACATCAGCTACCAGTGGCCAAATGTGTTTGTGTGCATGTTCGTGTCAGCTTACAAGCACCAAATGTGTTTTTATGCATTTTAGCTGGCACACGCTGCATTTTTGTGTGTGCATGTATGTTCTTATGTGTCAGTGAGCAATGATGCATGCGTGTATGCACAGGGTGCATATAAGCAGAAAATCATTGCAAGCACGTGTATTTATAAACACATGCTCAAAAGTGCTCCGAGCACAGATTAAATACCAGCCTCCAAAGGTGTGTACATACGGGCCACATATGTGAGTGCGGGTCTGTTCCAGCTCTCCAGCTATGCTGCTCTGTGAGACCTCTAACTGGGCTGAACAGAATGGACACTGCCCTGCTGTGTGCATCCCAAGTAGCAGGATGATGATGATGATGATGATGACAGGGGCAGGTGTAGTCCTTTGCCCCAGCTTTGCACACCATAGCCTCCTGGAAGTACCTCCTAATGGAAGAATTAGGGGCCACAAGTAGATTCATCAGACCAACAGATCTGAGATATATATATTTTTTTTTTTTACATGTTGCTTTTCCTTACATTATTCTTGAAGACCAGTTTTGCTCATTGTGATCAAAATGTATGAAAATCCTAAATATGAATACAGCTGACACTACGCTGAAGAAAACCTGAGCATCTGGGGTGATGCAAGCACGCTTGAGGAATGGTGACCAATAATGGTCTAAGTTTTGGATTTACAGATGAATTTTACACCTGGTAACTAAAATCATTGGATGTAGCACGTCACAGGTAAAGAGTGGAACTTCAGACCAGTTGGACAGAACGTGAGGCTCTCTTAGTGATCTAAGAATTAAGCAGAAAGCCCCTCCTACTAACAACTCCCCCAATGCTGTGCATGTTGGTAATGAGGGAGGTTCGCTGTACAGCTAACATGTGTTAGCAATGCACTCTGATTAAATGAACATGCAGCAGAAATTCGACTGCCCTCTGAAAAAGGAGCCCCCTGCTCACAAACTAAATGCCATTTGAAGTGCAGCATTCTTGGACTGTGAGCTCACAACACTGTACACCCAGCTTACTAATGATTTTAATGCTCACCTATGAGCCTGGGATGTCCAAGGTCGCTCCCTGGCTCTTTAGCCATGTAATTTAGGCCAGAAGAAGCAGGTATCAGGACTGCCTTGGAACAATGCACTTTGAAAAGTGAGCGTGCAGGCCAGCAGTAGATGTAAATCTTACCTTGGAGACAGCTTTGACATGATGGGGCTTGATGGTGGCTGTTCTCTCCTCAAAGGCTTTGGCCCTCGACTCCTCTGCTAGGCAGCGCAGGAAGAGCAGCACATTCAGCTGTACCTGAAAGTTTATAGATAGACTTTGACAGCATGCAGGCGGGGAAGGTGCAGATGAACTCACCTCCAGAAGCACTGTTCAATGCTTCGAATCAACCTGCAGCTCCTACAACCACATACAAGTCCATGGATGTGCACCCTAAACTATCCAGGCTTCTGGATACATCCAGGGTTTAAAATCAAGCCTTCATAAGAGACAACTGGCGTGGGGATCTAGCAGATTTCAAAGGGAGACAGAAGTAGGACAACTCTAGAACGACTCTGTACTGCAGTAGGTGGACCAGATGGATTATCCTGTCAGCTTAAACCAAAAAAACTGCCTAACTTTTTGCCTATCATTACTATTCTTGATCTTTGCTGTGTCAGAAGCACACATGCTGGTAGGTCCATATCTTCAGAGTTAAGCAACACAATGAAACCATCCACTGCTAGAGTTCTGTCACTGAATGCTCTACCAATACATCTGCTGGCAGTTTGTGGGTGTCAACACTGGAACAAACCATGGGGTAACTGCAGAGATACAGCAAACTAGAGTGGCAGAATGTGCTGAATCGTTTCCAGGAGAAGAGCTGAGAAAGTGTCACCTGGACCAAAACATGATGAGGATGGGTGCAGTCAGCTGTTACTGTTAAAGGTATTAAGGGCTTCTAAAGGAGCATGCAGGAGTGTGACAGCAGAACTGTCTCTTCATCTGTTTGCCTCCATTTTTACAGTCCCTCTAAGAGTGAATTAAATGCCACCACAAGCTGTCTTTCAGGGTCGCACAAAATGCAAGCCGGAAATGCCACACAACGCACTATTGACGGACTGCTTTGCGCTCGTTGTCCACCTCGAAATTTCCACAGCCCTCAAACTGCCGAAATGATTTAAATAGGGAAGAAAAGCTTTCTTTTGCACAAACCACATGGAAACAATTTTAACCCATTAATGTTTCATTATATACTGGCATATCAGGGTTTATCATTCCACCAGCAGCTGGAGTGTCTCCTTAGAAAAGGTTTATACTGTGCTGTGAAAAATTATTTGCCCTGATTTCCCATTATTGCAAATTCGTCACACTGAACAGTTTCAGTTCTTTAGACAAAATGTAATGTACAAATGGAGTCTGAGTAAACATATAAGTTTTTTAAATTACTACCTCATTTATTTATGGCACAAAGTTATCCCACACCCAGAACACCCACGAGAAAAAGGAACTGCCCCCTTAATTTAACTGGTTGCATAAAACTGCCTTGATTCAGACACATTACTAGGTTTTCAAGAATGAACTGCTCATTCCAGGTCCGGCCTGTTGAGTTCCAGCCAGGACTTTGAGAGGCCCCAGGAAAACTTACATTTTATCATGTAGATGTATTTTGGAAACGATAAGTAGTTACGTTTCTGGTGTACTACAGAATTCATGGTTCCGCAAATAACGATAGATCGTCCAGGTACTAAAATAGCAAAGCATCTCCACACCATCACACTACCACCACCACGTTTGACTGCTGGGAAGTCACCAAAGGGGCAGATTCTTTTTCACAGCACTGTATGTGTAAACATTCACTGCACCTGAATTCTGGCCAGTGGCAGATTTCAGACACAGAAATTAGTGGCAACTGAAACTGTGGCTGCAGGCTGGAGCTTTGAAAATTTACCTGAACCTGTTAAAGAAACTTTAGGAAATCACCCCCAAAAATACTGTACATGACGTGAATAAGTGCTAAATGATGTACTTAAGTTCTAAATGCAACCGCTGAAGGTGAACAAAAGTTTGGCAACTATATAATGTTATTTCTTTTTACCTTTGACCTCAGCACCTCTGGGTAACTGCACAAGTACATTTATAATGGAAAGCAAGTTAAATTCCATATATATTATTTTAAAGGGGGGAGAAAAGGATACGACTAAGTGTATCAGGCTGGAGTTGGATCCCTACCGAACTCTACATTTTCAATACTTTTAGAAACAATAACATAACAATTTACTATCCAAATGTTATATAAACACCCAGCCTGCTTTGCTTCTATGACTTTGAGAAGGAGCAGTAATACAGTAAACTGATACTGCTGAAAAGCCATTATATTAAAGAACATGACGAATTTCTCAAGACCATAGCTGTGCTATTTTGTCTGACTAAATTAATAAATCAGCAGCAATATGCTTAACATTTTGATCTTCACTAAGGGAAGGAAACCAAACTCCTTTTTAAGAAGTAGTTGCCAAAATTGTGGTACTGGGAAGGTGAAAAAACACAGATTAGCACTTTAAAATGTAGTGAGCTGTGTAGGAGTTTGACTTCAGTGAATTTTCTTTGTCTAGGACTTTGTCCTCTTTCCCATCTTCTACTACAGTTCCCTCCACTGTGTCTTTCAGTCTCTGCAATACTGCTTTTAATGCCACTCTCATGGACAGGGAGATTAAATAAAAGTAAAGGTGGAATATTAATGCTGTATGGTTTTGGGGGACTTCTTCAGTTTTAATTACTAGGTGTGCCGCCATCAGTCGTAAATTAAAAAGTAAGTATAATATAAACCTTTGTAAAAAAGATGCTGCATGTGCCAAACTGTTTCTTTCTTTTGGAGACATCTGACAGTAAGAGAACACCTGTCTGGTGAATCCCCCACATAGCTGTGGTTTACAAGTTCCTGGTCTGGGCTGTAAATTCTCAATGGTCAACACCTGAAAAGTGAGCAAAGATGTGATATCACTTTATGGTTATGCCACGTCATGATACCCTCTTAATCGAGGATATTTTGCTACACATTAAAAAAAAAAAAAAAAATTCCCTGGTCTAAACGACGACAAAAGACAAAACTTACTCTCGCTCCCAAGTAAATATGCAGTTCTGAAACGATAAACAATCCAAAGCACTACTGTAAGTAACAGCGAGCACATCCCTGCTGTGATTATAGAACAGAACCAGTGGTAACGGGTCGGCCTGATTTGTTGTTCTTCCTTTCAGTGTCTGTGACCTTGGGGGCAGAGACCCAGGAGTTTGTGGGGGGTGGGGAAAGAGGGTGTCTAGCCCAGATGCATTCAAGGCTTCCACACAGGATGCAGTTGATTATTTTTATGCTCAATCATCCATCCAACACTGCACAGGCCATCCCAGTTTAGCCAGAGAACAATCAGGCACTCTTGTGGCTTTTGAGCTGTAAACACTGAAGCTGCCATACAGTCGTGTCCTGGAGCATCAGGTGACGTGACCCACCTCTTCAACCTCACTTATCAGCTCCTACAGTGGAGTAGACATAATAATCGTGTTTATCAGCAACACGCTGTAATTTCTCAAAAATAAATACAAAACACCCAAAAGCACTACACTCATACCTCATTTTTTGGTCTCCCACTATCCAGTTTTTCCACTTATTCGGTCCATGAATATTAATAAAGTTTATGATTAATTTGTCAGGACTGTCATTTATCGGGATTGCAACATTTGGTCCGGCATGGTAAACTAAGAAAACTGCGCCAAATACCTTTGTGCGAGACTGTGTGATCCACTGCATTGTGGGGAACTCATACTCACTTTTGGGACAAATTTAGGTTAGACTAGGAATAAACTAGAACTGTCCCCATAAGAATTACTGAACAGGCAATTTCATTATTTATTTTTTATCAGGAACAAATTAACACATAACAGCAGGAAAGTGTAAATTTCAGCAGGTAACTGCAAGATACTTCCCCCTTTTCACTATTCTACACTTTCATTATAGAAAGGCATAACATTGGCTTCACAACTTGCATGGTGAGAACCACCATAGCTCAGTAGTGAGCTTAACTGAAGTGGTAGCTTCACAAGAATTATACTTCTGTGGAAATCCATTTTACGTATTTCTGTTCCCCGTAAAAATGTGGGGTTGCCTGCATAAAGCTGAGATAGTCCAAACCAAATGTGTGCAAGATGTGACTGCTGTGCTACTACTAGACAAATGAATTCTTTGTTAAAAGGAAACAAGCAGAGGGAGATTAAGGTAAAAAGGCCCCTTTCCCTTCAAGGCAGTCTTCAGGTAAAACTGCAGCACAGAGACAGTTGCTCTTAACCAGTTAATAATCTTGTTGCTATATGTCCGCTGAAGTTGTTTGAAGCTTTTATATTCATCTTAAAAAAGCTTTTGTTATCAAAAATGCTTGCTAACAAGTGGGTAGCTGTATCCATATAAAAGGTAAGGGAAAAGCACTGTGGCACAATAGCATATTTTAATCAAAACAACTTAGATTTCAACCTATTCAGCACTCAGTAACTGAATCAGAATGTCCTTAAAGGTGTTTTTCTCCAAGCCAGTTCAATCTCAGCCTCCTTAAAAATAGCTTATTACTATTAAGGTCATCTACTGCAGTGCAACTGCAAACCTACATATATCCATACCAAAATATGTAAGGTCACTGACACAGAATTAAATGATTTGTAACACAAATCACAGTACTGTAAAAGGACATAACATTTATTTGAAAATGGGTTTAGCAGCTAAAAGCATCCATTTTGGTTTCTTCTCAGTAGTCCTACCACTCATAGACAGAATGAGTGAGAAGACATTAGAACTCGTCGTCAGCCCAATGATTAGCCATTTTCTGAAAGTGCCAATACAACCAGCATTTCTGAAGAACTGATCCAACATAAATTCCTCACGCTACAAATCATCTAACTGACGTTTCAGGCATCAATTAGCCCGTGAATAACACAACATACATCAAGAGCCTTCTGTGATTTTGTGACAACCAGTGCAAATTCCTCTAAGACTGAAGTGGCTAGCTAAGGTCTAAGAAAAGCAGACCCAACTGGCAACTTCCCAAAAAGTAGACCAAAACTTAGTAATATTTCTACTGACCACTTTAAAGACTAAACAGAAATTACCATTTTATTTCCATCATGTGTCCATTACCCACAATTCAAATGACTTTTTCATACAATCACTCAGCAAAGAGTTGTGAATTCACGCCAACCACATCCTAGCAGTCTGGACGTAGTAAACACATCCCAGGAGTGCGTGGTGCTTTGATGGCAAGGGTGGTGTGTGTGGGCATACATGTATGTGTGTGTACACGGCATTCCCACTAGATCATTAGAGACCACTCATATGGGTTGGTTTCAAAGTTAAAGAGACCATTTAATCATGAGACACAAAATGCTTCTGCTCTAATTATGACTCAGTCTTCAGTCATAAACACGGGCATAATTAGTTTAACAGATGCTACAGACCTACCTCTTATTTCTTACACACATCAGTTGGTGTTACTTTCAAGCACTGCACTAACTGAGACCCTTTATAAACAGTTTTCATTTAATGTAGAGACAGTAGTGTTTAACTAGAAACTGTCAGATTACAAGGCAGTGTCCCTAAAGTCCCACTCTTGCCGTTACCCCTCATTAAAGGGACTTACCACAAATTGATAGAGTAAGAATACCCTGCTGTACAAATAGGTAACTTGTAAATTTGATTATACAACACTAAATCACCTTGCTCAAAGTTGTTAGGTAAATTTTTTTTAAAAATGACCGTTATCTAATGCTTTTAAAATCATTTTCACTGATAAAAGCACAGGTTCTATAATAAAGCACACTTAAACCGTGTTGGAGTGATCCGAAAGATACACATCAAAGGGTATATTCATGCATATCATCCAATCCTAATCCGAATGAATAAACACCAGCCCGTCACCGAGCAACCACACACTCGTTCGCTGACGTACTAAGAGAAATTTAGTCACCAATTAACCTGAGTCACATTTCTTTGGACTGTGGGAGGAAACCTGCACAAGCATGTGGAAAACATGCAAACTCCACACAGACTGAAAAAGGAACAAACCTTAGTTCATTCATACCGTAGGGGTGACTAATTATTGGCCAAGCAATTAATAAATAATATTAATAAATCTCGGTTTTATGGTGGTATTCTGTGTACGCGATAAATAGTAAGCTACAATGTGTACATATGACCCTGCAAGGCGATGAGTCATTCCCTTCTTCCCCTTCTCTACAGATCCGAACTACTAATACAGTTTACAGAATACAGTTTAAATACTAACACTTCAAGCATATGAGCTGACAAAAAGATCTGTTAGCTGACTTCCATTACAAACTAAACATCGCAATTAGCAGAATTATTATTTTCCGGTTCTTTAAAATGGTACGTGTAACATGTTTAACGTAGTAATATTACTGAACTTCAAACTATATAAACGTATTTATTATTGGGTTTAAGTGTCTGGGGTTCAACTTGAAAATATTTCAGCGACGGTACAGTATCTTATTGTTCGCGAGGTTACTGCTACACCGCTGACTGTTAACTACCTATTTTGTCAGTTTTCCGACTCACCATTAAGTCTGCGTTTGTGCCAATTCGAATATGCGCTTTCTTCTTCATGAGAGATTTTAGGCAGCTTCTTGGAGCTTTCTTCAACATTTCTGATATCTACGCAAACCCACTGAGCGTTAAACAACAACAGTTCATCAATTTCAATTTGCCGCGTATTTCACTTCCGGCTCTTAGTAATGACGTTTTCAGACGCAGTGGATATGATGTCATCAGGGTTCACTGACAGCCGAGTATCAGATTTTCTTTCTTTCAAGAAGCCAAACCTGAGGGTGTAAAACGTGTACGTTAATGGTTTATTTTCTTTGTATATAGATATGTTACAATCTTAAAAACAAATGGCCCAAACTGTCTTTTTTTTTTTACAGTAAGCTCATCAGCATTGTATATAAGTTACGTACTAAGGATGCACATTTAAACTGTTTCTCTTTTCAGTTGAACTCAAGTTCACTCAGTTTAAGTGACATTGTGCATTTGCAGTGATTTCTAGCTTGTTTCATTTATATTTTGCACCTGAAAATAAAGCAAAACAGACCCTCTATGAAACCCGATTAGTTCATTTTCCCAGCAGTGCGTGGGCGGATGGGAGTATTAAGTTTTAGGGAGTTAAATTCTATGTAATATTACTTCTCAAACTCCCCAACAGAAAGTATTTAAAACATCTGAAAAGCATTTACGGAATTAAAAATAAATTAATATGTAATAGGAAGCTGAATTCCAGCCAACACTCTGAGCCCACTTTAATAGCACATTTTTATAGTTTTTATTGACTTCTTTTAACATTAGTATTTATTTTTACATCATATTAACCAATAAAATATCATTCTGCACTATTGGTTTGATTGAAAAGCAACCATGTTCTTAGTTATAAATATCATCAAGCTATGTCCATTTAATACCATAAGATAAAATTTCCAGCTAGTCAAATTTCTAACAAACTCCAAGGGAATGAAAGCCTGTATGTGTCATTACCTGTTTTGTCAAGGATTATGACTGCTTTGTGACACTAGAACCACCGGAAATTGTTCACAAATGACGTTTACACTCATCTGAGGTTATCCTGTGTAATAAGCAGAGGGGAAGGCCATTATTGTGAGGCAACAATTAGAGGTTTATGTTCTCTTTGTTTTTCATGTGGCTGGATGTTTTACTGGCCAACAGAAAAGGGAGACCTGCCCTTTAATGAAGGCAATTTAAAGCCGCACATGGCATCACATCTTTTAACCGAAAGGTTACGGAAATATTTAAAAATAGTCTGGGTCTAGTTTAAATAGAAGCAGACTCGGACCGAGTTTGCGGTTCAATAGAGCACTTGTCAATGTTTGACACTGCTATGGAAAGAGAAGACCTGAAGAGACCCTTTTTGAACTTGTTTTTCTCATCTGTCTTTCAAAAGCCTTGAAGCAAATAATTTTATCTCGAAGTCACACTGAAAGTCATTTTCCATATTATCAGTTATCTGTCTCAGAAAAAATAGATTTTTTTTTTTTGCTTGTGATTCATTTTGTGAATGAACAGTTTGCAAGCTGCAAAAAACATAGCCTAAAATAGCAACAAACTAAATTCTTCTTCTTCTTCTTCTTCTTCTTCTTCTTATTATTATTGTTAACGATAATAGTAATAATTATAATAATAAATCACATATAAAATAACGTAATTTTACAGTCACAGTTTAAAGTAAGGTCAAATCCGTTCAATACTTTGAAAATTAAGGCAAGAGAAAAAAACATTTTACTACTTTTTGTGCCAACAGTCTCATTTTTCCATTCCATAAAGCAATCAAAGGCCCCTTTATACACCATTGACATACAAGTGCTTCAACAACAGCAGTTTAATAAGGCTTTAAAACTATAGTCTCCTTGTGCTGTTTTCACTGTCGAACAACTTTGCTTATTAAAACTTTATAACTGCCATTTCCCCCCATTTTCAGACTTTTTCCCTCAGTCTTTGGGGTTAGATATGATTTTACAATGATGTGATTTTCTTTATTAATATTAACAAACGTGTGCAAATCTACTGAACATCACAGTCATTAATAGTATCATCTTAAAATATGACTAAGCCATTTTCATTCATGTTACAGTAACTATTGTTAGTTCAAAAGCTAGTGTTCATGTGTTACCATTCTGTTCTTTTTTTAGAGCAGCAGGGCCTTCAATCCAGGTTTTAAGCCATAAAAGGCAAACTTTCCCCAATATATCTCAGGGAGTTCTCTCGCTGCCACTTCTGTTCCTTCCCAACTGCTAGCCTGTAGTCTTTCTCACTTAACCACAGGATGCTGATGTTATGTTAACCGGAATGAAAGGTGGGCACAGGGTGCCATCCTTTAAGTTCCACCCTGCCCTATGCCACGGCACTACATCCATCCACTTCACAGGTAATATAACTACAGTATTATCACTATGATTCTTATGAGACATGGTCAGATACACTGTGGTTGGCTTCAGTCGTTCTAGGTTTCATGTAATGCTAAAACTCATAGAGAATGTGGAGACCATAATTTCATTCTTAGTACTTTCTGGTTTGTCCATAGGTTTCATATTATTCTCCCTACCTTCTCCTCACTGTGATAGTGACTGCATCATGTTCCTCAGTTACCAAATTTTGTGCCAAGTACAGTGATGCTGAATGAATCTCCATTCAACCCAGAAATAGATGTAGTTTTTGTCGTTTCCTCTAGACAGGATACAAAAACAAAATCTGACAATTGTATGTCACAGTATGGTGTTTTTAAGTTTCAACAAGGTGGCCTGCTGCTGAACGCCATGTGATATATGACATTAATGAGTGTGATATTGAAACTTAAAAGCCACATTCAACATGATTTTCCTCATGTTTTTCTTACATTGTGACTCCAATTTGAAGATTGACAGGGCTTTCCTAACCAGTACAGTGTCAATGAAAAGTTCTTTAGGACAAAAAAAATTCATTCCTGAACATTCCTTCAGAAGGTTGCCCCAAAGGTCTTGGTGGATAGAAGACGTATAAGATGTATAGACAGGGTCAGATGTAATGGTTTGGTGGCCCTATGCAAATGTAGGAATAGGGCCTTCATCAATCCCAATTCTCATCCTTTCCTGTACATTTTAGTCTAAACCATCAAGCCTAGTTGTAAAATTAACTTTTCAATGACACTTGTTCTGCTTACTAGTACAGCTGCTGCCAAGGTCAGGGCTGTATCTGACATGTATGCTAATCTCTGATAAAATAGTGTTCTCACTAGTTACGAAACATGACTGTCAACTCTTAAAGCCGTGTTTTTCGCATAGGCTGTCTGGCCAGTCACACTTAAGTATACATTTAATTATCATTTACCAGTGTTTTAACTTTTAATACCTATGTGTGTAGGTAACAGGGGAGGATGTCCGATAATAACGCAGTTAATTTTCTTTTGCTGTTAAATAGCACATTGTATCTTCATACCTGTCATCTCCAACCGATTAGCTCTTACTCCACAGGCATGATACAACTGACTCTCCCAGACCAGGTTAAGAATCAACCAACAGCCACTTTGGCCTTTCTGACCTGCAACAGGTGTGTAGTAACGTTGTTAACCTACAGTGTGGTAAGGTGCCAGTTTGAGGGTTCAGTTAAGTCCAGAGTTCAGAGAGGCAACACTTTCTATCCACCTCTGCATATGATATCATACTTGTAGTAGCTACAATTAAAGAAATAATATAGAGTTTTATTATAGCAGTGACAACACTAACAGTAAGCTGAGACATCATGCTTGTCCCGTTCAAATATTCATGTAGGATTATGTAGGATTTTTGGGATGCTAGATGCTTGCCTACCTTTGCTTAATGGTTAGTTCACCCCTATTCATGAATGTTCCTTTGTGCCAAAATTTGAAAAATATTAGGGTGAAATGTGGAAAAGCAAATGTGACAACATGTGATTACATTAATAATCCAGATACCAGGGTAGTGGACAACTGACATGACGCTGAAGTTCATCCAGGAGCCTTTCCCCCATGACACCACAGTTAGGTTAAAGAGTTGAGTTCTACTAATCACAATAGGAGGAAAATGTCTTCCAAGGAGTCTGCATGTTGCCCAGAGTCACGTTTCCCAACGTCATCCGTATAGATGAAATGCTGATGATTCATCGTCGGCAACAAATTTACTCAGTGGTAACATTGAATTTCAAAGTGTTCGGTGTCTACACATCCTCTGGAAAGTGATGTCATTATAATGGCTTTGTAGAGCGTAATGGCTGGTCATAATCACAAAAGAACCCAAAGTTTTTCCAGTGTGACTGGTGGAAAGCTCTATTCTGGGGAAGTGGTTGTGTAGAGGTTTTCCCATGGGCTTGGTCCAGCACAACCTCACACTAGAAAATGTAATCCAAACCAGTTTAAATGAAATTTCAAAACTGGATTTAGGCCACTGCTGACAGGCATCTCCTACACACAGCGGGCCACATGCAAATAATATTTCTCCACCTTGGGAAGACTCTCAAACCAGGTTTAAGAGATGTAAGAAGAAGGACTGTGGAGTACATAAAAGGAATTATAAGCGACTTACCTCTTCCTCACCTTATGCTGCTGTATCGACTACAGCCTCACACTGACCATTGTTTCACAGTACTGACCACTGTCACATGGCAGTCCTGACCACTGTTGAACAGTGCTTCTTGTTCTTGCTTCCTTGACTGTTCTAGACAACTGCAAAAACCATTCTGACCCCTCTCCCACCCTCTGTCTCAGGATAAAACCATGACATGCATGCTAGAGATAAGATTCAGTGCAGGTCAGTGTACCCATGCTGAGCTCTAACAACGTGGGAGGAGGGCTTGGCTGGTACTGAGTCCTCTGCCTGGACTTATTCCTCCTTGTGTTTTCACACTGCTTCTTATCAAATCACAGAGTTTCATCAGAGAAAGTTGTTGGGGAGAGTTTCACAATGTTCAAAACATTCTTTCCTACATAAGTTTCCCTGCTTTTGTCTCGTGTAAGGTTTTAGAGTAACAGCATGTATCTTGAGTTCTGAATCCACCCCAGAAAATTGCTAAATCAGCTTGGGTTTACAGGCGTACTACAAGCTGATGTGTTTATGCCTGTGTGAGTGTGTTTGTGGCCTGTTTGCATATTTGTCCCAAAAGCCTTCTGGGAACTATAAAGAGGCTTGAAAACAAGTCTTTGCACAACATTTAGACAAAAATAATTTATTGCCCACCTTTAAGAGTGCTCTGCCAGGCTTGAGATGCGACTATTACCAGTGACTCCTGTATGTACGAAAAAGGCCGCAGGGTCACCAGGGTATCGCCAATGAGTGGCACCATTCACCGATAAAAACTGGTGGCAGAAAGCTTTGACTAAAGCAGGTGAACTAACTCAGAGTCCTAAAATCCCTGCAGTGTGAAAGGTCTTTCCGGCATAAACCTTCTAGCGAATGGTCATTTATCACCCTGGTGATTATTTTTACAGAGGAGAGTAAAAAGGAATACACTGGCTCCTTGGGTTATGAATGTTCATGATACACATTTTTGAAGATATAAACATTTTTCGGAAGATTTATTTACTTGTTTTTCTTTGCATTTTCTCTGCTGGTCCATTTACTAAAATTTCTGTCTTCTGTGGGGCTAAAACCTTTGGTGTTACTTGACAGTATGACATACTGGACAGTAGAGAAGCAGTATAGGAATGTAGGACTGCCTTCCTTCTGCTGGCTTCTACAGTGTTTATGGTCCACGATCAATAAGAAGGTGAATGCTGCATATATTTATACAATGACTGAAATAACAATCAGCACCGAACGGGGGGTTTGTGGGGAGAACGTATTTTTTCCAGACCTTTTAGTTTAGTTTTAACTATGAGTAACAGTGGATCAGCACCGGGATGCAGCAGGTAGTACTGTCACCTTGCAGTGCCTGGGTTGTCTGGGAATAGGTTCCAATCCACCTCAGCATGTAGCATTAGCATGTTCTTCCTGTGTGTGTGTGTGTGTGTGTGTGTGTGTGTGTGGGTTTCCTCTGCGTGCATCGGTTTCCCTCACAGTCCGAAGACGTGTTTAGGTGATGCTATCTGTGAATCTGTGTGCCCCTTGTAGCCTTGCACCCAATGATTTAAGGAAATTCTCTGGACCACAGCAACCTTAAACAGGAGAAGCGGTTAATGAAAATAGAAAGATGTATAACGGCTGAATCCAAGATTTTTACAAAACCATAAATATATCAAGGGACATCTGATTTAAGAAGCTTTTATTTATTGCGTGTCTATAGAACAAAGAAAGTTGAAAGTGGCCTGAAGCTGACAAACAACAGAAGTATTTGGGATGCTGTAGCGAGGTTTTAATTTAAATGTTGTTTTCAAGATAGCAAAAGACAATATAAGGGTTACACTGTTGTGTCGTGGCATCATATCCAGGGTGTAGCTGACTTGCTTCTGAGATTTACTCTGGAGATCACAAACCTGGACTAGAAAAGCCGCTATTTACCATGGATGAAATGACCCGTTACAGAGTATTTTCATTTATTATAGGTTTGTATTTCACTGTTAAAAAGTCGATTGATATATATAATTATGCGATATGTATTTTATTGACTGTGACTTTGTGGCAAAGGTGACTTGCATGACAAATCAAGTTAGGAATCAGCTTCTAGTGCAAATTGTGCTCATCAGTTAAGGACCAGACTGTATTGTAGTTATAGGTGCTTGTGGCAGAGTCGCAGTCAAAACTGAGTTCTGTAGCTGTCCCCCCTGTCAGGGGATGGTACTGGTTTTCTTCAGTTTTCTTTCCCATGCTGGGTGTGTATCTGCTGGAACATTGTCTGGTACACGTTGAGAAGTGTCTTTGTGGGCTGCATTCTGGATGGCGAGACCCTGTGATTGCAGAACAAAGGGACACAGGTTTAAGAACAACATACAGCTGCCAAAGCTCTGAAAAATGACTTTCCAGAATGGAACAATCATCATGTAAGGGGAAATAAACAACTGCACAGTCACGGGAAAGCCTATTTAATTCAGATCCCCCTTCCCATCCACACGCACTCAACACTCACACACATACTCTGTATCTTGAAACACATTTGTATCTGAGAACCAGTGCTTTAAAGTACATCTGTTTATTCTGATACTTGGCAATATATTCATTGTTTAAGTAGAGCAAGTTATGTGCACCAAATCCTCACAAATGGTCCAAAATTGAATTTTCATAGGTTTCTTTGTTTTGGCTCAGCTGTGGTGGAATGAGTTCCCTCTGTCCTTCAGAACTGCCAAAGCCTTGTCAACATTCGAAAAAATGTTTCAAGGCCTTTTTTTAGACAAACCTCTCCTGATCTCCTAACTGCACTGTAAGTTTTCATCACACCATCTGTCACGATCACCCTTGTTTTTCCTTCAGACTCTATTGGTAACCATTTGTATAGCATCCATGAGCAAACTTCATGGTACTGGACAGCAGTCATGTCTGTATCTAAAGCTCTTCGCCTGCTGTGAAATGAGTAAATGTGTTGAAATAAACATCGAATCCAAAAACTCCCAATTTCATGCTCATTTTTGTTCTTCATGGCCTACCCACATGTGGGCCTCACTTTACAGCTTTACAGCTCCTCCAAATGCTGTACGTTCTCACCGTGTCCCCCTCCTCTTTCATTATGTAAATTCTGCCCCTGACCAGTTCTTCTGACACAAATTGTTAAATTATGGCACCTTGAATTCATTCAGCTTCTGGTGTCAAAAGAAGTTATTTCTTTCTCTTAGGACATGGTCACTTCTCAGTTAATTTGGACTTGGGAAGACACCCTGGGTCTGTTACAATATGCAGAGGCCTCTTAGGTTTGGGATAAGGTACAAACTCTATGTTACATGAGAAAATCAAGAGTTCCACAAGACAGCACCTCTACTTTTGTGAGAACATCAGAAACTGTGTCAGATTTGATGTCAAGCCAATGCTTTGTGTCCATTACAGTATGAGGAGATCTCTCAAGTCAAGGATCAGACCAATGATTTGCACCTCTCAGGACTCTCTTATTAGGTAGATGTGTCTGCACAGTTTGCAGTCAGAATGTTTTTTAGCAACAGTTAAAACTTTCTCAGCCCATGTGAGCTGTTACAGGACACTGGAACGCAGAGTTGGTGAAGAATGGCTGTGGCACTGGTCAGGTCATTGCTCCCAGGTCACTGTGGATAAAGGAGTATGCTTGTCAATAACACACAAGCTGGATACACGAGGACTAGCATTAGGAGCACCCCACACTTTCATCACCCCCTGGTGCCATTAGGCTATCTTGGGACCTGCAAAGCCAGAGGGGGGTGAAGCGGTGGCAGGGGAGCAAAACACAGCTGTACAATCATACAACATTGGAGAACTCCTACAGTAAGAGGGCTAAAGGTCAAGAGTTGGGTAATCACTCTTAGTGACCTGTTCAAACAGAAAAATAAAACTGATTTACTCTGCACTCAGGGGCTGTCTTGTATAAAGCGTATTATTTAGCACCAAATTTTAAAAGAAGGCATAACTGTAAAATACAAACAAACAGACATTTTTATTTCAATTTTACTCTGGAAAAAACGTCCCAGTAACGTTGTCACACCAGTACTTTGCTCCAACCGTGTGTGGCCAGAAGGGTTATTTACGCATGGTACACATACGTGAGTGAGAGGGAGGCAGAGACGGACGGAGTGTGTTATGTGTTTGTGTGAGAGAGAGCAATCAAGTGTGTGTGTGTGTGTGTGTGTGTGTGTGTGTGTGAGAAAGAGGGAGTGTGATTGGCTAGTTGGCAGTGCCATGTGCTTGGGTGCTGTGAAAGAGAGGATCCCCCCTGGGGGTGCGGGGGAGGCTGCTGTTATTTAATCGTACTGGGTCTGCAGAGGGGGCACAGTGATAACAATGGGGTGGCTCAGTTCACTCCAGTCAACAACTCCTGCCTGACTCCAATTAGCTGCAGGGCACAGGGGTGAGGGGGTGAGGGGCTGGGGGAGTGGGGGGCGCTGAACGGGGGACCTTTAAACCTTGCTTGACATATTTGATCCCCTCACTCCCCCAAGGAACTGCTCTCAGCCTGCTGCTTGTGGCCCATGTGGTGAGCTTCCCAGCTGTTCAAATATCCCCACTGAGGTGAACTTTACATACTTTAAACAGTCTTTGCTTTATGTATTTTACAAACCCCCATAATCACTCTGCCACCCTGCATTCATGGGCATGCATAATCTTAAGCCCCCTACCGTTATGTACTGAAGAAGAACCTGAAAAGGAGATGCTCTGAGGCCTCTATTAGCACAGCTCAGATAGGGATCCTGTGGCTCAGTAGAGGAACCAGCACTACAGTTCCACTTTCATCTGCACTCTCAAGGTGTGGTGGTGGTGTGTATGCTGAGGACGGCAAGAGGCGTGTTCCTGTGTACTAGCACCCCGCGTGGAGAGGAGTGAAGCTTCAAGCAATGTTCTCATTGCAAGAGTGCACAACAGGAGTATTGGTGAGGACGGTGAAGGAGTGTGTGTGATGCAGGGGTAAGACTGTGGTAATGGTACTGTGTGTGGTTTTGGAGAAAGGCTTTCGATCTATTTTAACATATAATCTATCGAAATTACTAAGGAGAGCAAAATCAGCCACCTTATTCTTGAAGGACCTGGGTTTGAATATCATCTGCTGCTAGAGCACACTCTTATACTTTCCCGGAACTGCTCAAGTAAGAGTTATCCAGCTGTGCAAATGGGTAAATCTTTGTAAGTAACTTTGGGCAAAATTGTCAGATAACTAAATATAACCTCTGCATAATTCTACATTTAAGAAAATCTGCTAATGGGGCAGCATGATAGTGTTACTGCCTTGCAGCGCTTGGGCTGTTTTGGCATGGGTTTGAGTCCAGCTCAGTCTGTCTTGAGCTTGCATGTTCTCCAATTGTCTGAATGCTTTTTTTGTATACTGTGGTTTCCTCCTGCAGTCCAAAGACATGCATTTCAGCTAAATTGCTTGTAGTATGTGTGACTGTCAGTGTGGTCACCCAGCAAACAGGCATGACATCCCATCAAGGGGTTATTTCATAGCCTAGCACCCAGTGATTCTGGGAGAGGCTTCGGACCACCGTGACCCCACTCACGATACAAAAGCAAAAGATAATGGATGAATCAGTTAATGTAATGTGAGTGCTTTATGCATGCGGAATTTACAAGGAATAAATATTTGCAATTATTTAAATTGGTAAATTTAACATTACCTTCTTCCATTCATATGCCAAAGCTGTGCCTTTGCGTGTAGCATCAATGTGCTGAATTTGCATGTTCAACCCTTTTTCTCAGTCCAAAAACATGCATGGAAGAAGGAGATGGTAAACCACTTCAGCACTCTCCCTTACCCTCCCTAACCCCACTACTGGTTGCCACGAGTCAAACTGAATTTGACGGCACTTACCCTACCATACTGTATTAGAGTAACTTCCAGAGTTTCCTTTGAAACACAACCATTTAAATGGCCACAGAAGAACTTGTTTGTCATGTGACAAAAGCTTTGCCTATGGCACAGATAATAACTGCTATCACCTTCACATTCCCCATGCGCTGTCATGACTTATTGAACCGTGGACAATAGATGATAGCAGTGTCTCCAGTATTATCCAAACACACTGTCACCCTGACCCATGACCTCTGACCCCTAGAAGTAACTGGGGAGTTTCACCAGCTCTACCAGCTGTCCACATATAATAGCTTTCAATATAGTTGAATTTGACTTTTAAGTAACAAATATTCTGAGATATTACAATATATTTTGTTGCCTTTCCAGAAATTTGAACTTAAATTTTTTAAGCAATTAATAATTGGAGTGCCACAGAAGTTGTGACACAGCAGGCACAGCACCTCATCCATGTATATTTAGGTTTCTACTGGGTACTGTGGTGTCCTCTCAAAATCCAAAGTCATGTTTCAGGTTAAGTGATGACTTAAAATTGTCCATTGTGTGTGTTTGACTCAATGAGTGCTTTGCAGCAAAGTTTTGTATAAATTGGCGAGTGACACCAGGTGCTTCAGTGTTTAGTGTTTGGCACTGTTAGTGGCCTTGAACAAAGGTTAACTGTTCATACACAACTTAACAATTGAAACATTTATTTGAATCCTGAAAATGCGGCACATAAAGAAACTGAATATACCAGGATCCTATTTTTCATTATTTTAGATGGTGGAAAATAATGATGTCTTCCAAACCCCTCTGAAAACCCCAAATTTATAGTGCAAAACACCTTGCAGTATGTACAGTACTGCCCCATGTAGCACAGCAGTCAACAGACACAACACAGCATTGCGTAATTGTACAGCAACCACATTGCTGGACCGTATTGCCTGGCACAAAATTTATCATTAAAAGAGTAAGTGAAGTGAGCAACTTAAAATAAACAAACAAGACAACTTTAAGTACACTGTAACCATAACTTATTCCAATGAACTGTTACTGTACTCACGAGTGATAAGTTAATTGTGAGTTATGATTATTGACTTGCCTCTTCCAATTCCTTTAATCACTTTGGATATTCATTGCTATCTTACACGCTTCACTTGCCTTACCGCCTTCATTTAAATATTTTTACAATCTTTTCTACCTTTTGGGGCCCATTTTGCAGGATTACGCTTTATTTTTTAAAATGGAGACACTGCACAAACGTATGGAAATAAAGCAAACATGAGAGGATGTTAACAAAGTACGTCCCATCTAATTCATGTAATTCACATGTAATTCATATTTGGTGCCAGAAGGTGATTTGAAGAATCAGAAACTGCTACTCTCCTGGGATTTTCACACACAACAGTCTCCAGAGTCTATCTGGCCCATCTGAGTATTGTTGCTGAGCATGCACATTCTTTTATGGCCACAATTTACCCATCTTCTAATGGCTACTTCCAGCATGATGTGTCATGTCATAAAGCCCAAGTCATCTCAGTCTAGTTCCATGAACATGACAATGACTTCAGTGAACTTCAGTGGCCTTCCCAGTCACCAGATCTGAATCCAACAGAGCACCATTGGGACATGGTAGAACAGGAGACTGACCATATGAATGTGCATTCATGTGCATCTGACAAATCTGAAGCGATTATATGATGCAATCATGTCAACATGGACTAGAATCTAGCAGCACCTTGTTGAATCCATGCCACAAAGAAGTGAGGCTGTTCTGAGACCAAAGGGGAGCCTTCTTGGTATTAGAATGGTGTTCCTTATAAAGTGGCCAGTGAGTGAATATGTAAGCATTTATGGTACAGGGAAGAATCTTCTCACACAACATGTGAACTTAAAATTTTTTGATTTCTTACAAATTTCTGCCACTGTGTTGTGGCTCTGTGTTGTAGCCAGACCTCTGTTCCACAAACCAGGAGCGAAACTGCATATACTGCAGTTGTGTACACCGTGGTTTACCTGTATGTCACTTTGGAGACAAGTGTCTGCTAAATGAATAAATTTAAACACATAATCAGTATACTGTAGGTGCTTTCTGGTTCTGGCTCACAGAAGCGAACTGTTGGTCTGCAGTGATGGGTAGTCACTTTTAAGTTGTGGTTTGCTTATTGGCTCGGTGAGAGGGGGACATGTGAGAAGCATGCCACAGCCTCTCCACCAAACTCCCACGGCACACCCATGTGAAAAAAGTGAATCACATGATGAACCTGGCTTTGTATTGTAGGGATTAGGATCAGGTGAGTCTTTGGGGAAGAGAATCTGTCTGCTGCATCTTTGAAATATGGAAATAGAGCAGGGGATTAGGAGGGTAGGCAGACCTTGACAATGGTCATATGGTCCGTTAGGATGGGACAGATCGCAAGGATGATGGGAAGCAGCTCCTTTCTTCCTCAAACACCACGACTTTGTCTAGTTGGTGGTGATGAGTGGGGAGAAGGGAGCATTGGACTGAGGGCAGAAAGGATCGCAGTGCAAACAGGCAGCTGAGTTGTCAAGAGGGGCACAGAGTGACCAAATACTGAGCAGAAGGGTGAGCAGGGATGTGAAGTGAAAAGTGAGCAGCATTATGATTATTATTGTGGCTTTGATTCATGAGAATTCACCTCACAAAGGGTTTCTCAGCGCCAAATTAAATTTGTAAGGCTGGCAAAGACTATTGCACACCAAGCTATTGAGGAAACAAGGTTTTATAAATGGTCCTCCTAATTAAAGAGCTAAATAAAAAGCAAAAGTATTCTCAAAATCCAAAAGATATTACAAAGCTTAAAAAACTGAATGACTAAGAATTCAACTGTCATCAGTGCCTCATGTGAGGTCTGCAAAGTACAGGTAGTTGTCTGGGGGTTTCCTTGTTCCTTGTTCATCTGTGTTGTCCAGTGTTACTGGATCAATTCAGAGTGGGTACCTTCTAGGGTACTACAGCAGCAGATGTGAGTCAAGCCTTGGTCTATTTTCGAACTGCTACACCACCTGCTGCCCTTTACCCTGCTCTCGATGTAGCAGGGAATAAACCTTAGCAAGGTGAGCAAGTACAGGCTTCATGGCCCTATGATCTCTCCACCAGCCAAAAGGTTGAACGCTAGTGGCATTTCTGGCTCATCAGTGCCTTCATTTATGATCCTTTAACATTTCTATTTCATGTTGCACCTCAAGGCAAGCAGACTGCTATACAAGTCTGGCCATGGAGATGTAGGCGTATTTGGCTGGTTGTTGCAGGTGCAGAATGTATTCTGTTTCAGAGCTGCCGTGCTGGCCCTACACTGGGGCCTGGGCAATGTCAGCACCTCTAGACATCTAAGGCTGGCCTCTACTTGTCCTGAATAGGGATTATATATCTGTGAGGCCATCACCGTCTCTCCCCTTTATGCTGACCTTGGTCTGAGCTACACAGGTATCAAGTCTACCCACCTTCATCCTGCTGTGGAGCAGCATGATCAAACTATAGTGACATTATGCTAAAATTTATATAATTTTTTTTAAAATCTCGCTAAAGTTTCAGCATGGTCTTCCACGGAATGGTGCCAGGCAACTGTGGTAATAAAGCAGCCCCGTTTGTATTCCTTACTTATAATAATCCACTTTATTCTTCAAAGCAGTTTGGTAGGAGAGTTTCTGCTGCTGCTGACAGATAAACTCGACCAGGGTTTTTTATCTGTCGTGGTACTGGGATAAAAAAAAAACTGCATGTTTACGATGTACTTTTTTAGATTAAGTGTTTTGCCTGTTAAAATTAATAGCCCTGTGGTGAGGATTTAATGTTGCCCTTATAAGACGCAATGCCAAAATATGAGGAAGAATTTGATGTCATATGCAAAAAAAAAATTGTGCGATACTAGTTCATGTTTTTTTTTAAGCTATTGTTGATTTTGTCTTGACAAAATACAGCGCTAAGCCATTTAACCGTTTCCTTCTACAGAGAGCATTTATTTACACTGACAAAGGCTGCAGATACCCTCAGTATTTAGGCTTTAGATAGTTCCCGCATGACACATAAAATATGTAGCTTGGCAACACCCAAAAAAGATTTACAAGTTGTAAAGCAATAAAAACTCTGACAGCTTTGTAATTTGTTGCAGCTGAAAATGAGTGCAAGTAGCTCCCAAAAAAGAAGATGAGGGCAAATTTACTCTTTGCTGCTGTGCAAAAATATTGAAGTGCATATATTATCTTTATGACAAGGCTGCGCTAAATCTGGCACTCTGAGAGAGAGGGGGGTGGTGGTGGTAGTTGTACAAGTACTAGGAGGGAACACCCTGAATGAGACACCAGCACATCATAGGGTAGCAGCACAAGAACACACTGGCACATGCAGTCCAAAAATACAGACAGTTTAGAGTCACCTGTCAGCTTGAAAGGCTCCTCTTTGGACTGTGAGAGGAAAACGGAGAAGCCATAACAAACCCACACGAGAAAGAGAAAAAGTGCAAACTCTACATAGACTGAGTGAGAACAAATCTTCAACCAAACAGCTCAGGCACTATAGGCAGCAGTGCTCCCTGCTGCACCGCTGTGCCGCCATAGTAGGTGGTTTGATGTTAACATGCTTGTCTTCATCTAGGCATAAACAAGGTCCATTTCAGAAGGTGATGGTATATAAAACCTCTAAAGGCTTCAAACACACTCACAAGAAGCAGAAGCAAACTTTCTACATTAACCCAAATTCTGATCCCACGTGGATTGGGTTATAAATAAATGGGCATCAAAATCAGGATTTTGTCACTCAGATGTATCTGCAAAGAATTAGACTGCTGGCTGGAACATATTTAACATTAAGCTTTGCTGACATATGTCTCCTTCTAGGTGCTTTGTTGTTGAATCATTTGGAAGGCTCTGACTGTTGTGTTGGTCAAAAACACAGTCATTTGAGCCATAGAAGGGTTTTTCTGCCACATTAGCAACATGTTTATGTGACCGTATAAGATGGGAATTGGTGAAATTTGCTAATGCATGTCTGATTCCTCACCCCAGGCCTGTCACTCCGCTTTTAGTACATGACTGCTACTTTGATATGATCTGTGACTTTACTGAGCTGGTAACCTGGAGCTTCTGTGCATAGCCAGCTTGCCTACACTGGATATGGTTTCTGAAGCAGAGAAAAAAGATGAGATGAAGGGCATGAACCATCAACTCTTCATTGATTTGTCTTAGAAAATGGGTCCATGATTCTTTCTCAGATGTTTGTAATATATGTGTTGTAGATTGCAACAAAAAAGATGCTTGGTTCTGTTCAGTTTTTCTCTGATAGGGAGCCACAGGAGATCCCCAGACATAATTTCTCCAATGTGTCCTGGGTGTTCTCTCATCTCTTAGTGGGATGTGCCTGGTATAACTCCGGTCGGGGAGGCAATCTCAACTGTCTCCTCTCAAAGGGGAGGAACAGTGATTTCACACCGAAGCTCTCCCAGATCATGAAGCTCTTCACTCTGTCATGGAGAGTGAACCCAGTAATCCTCCAGTGAAACCTCATGTGGTCATTATCAAATGCTCATGACCATAAGTGGGGTCACAGTTCAGTGGTAAACCGAGACTTTTAACTGAAGCCTTGGTTCCTGCTTTGCCATCTCAGATCAGTACAGATTTGTTGAGGCTGTACCAATCCACATTTCTACCTCCCATTTCCCTTCCCAAGCACTTTTGAACAACACCCTAAGACACTTGAACTCCTCCCCTAGTTGCCCCCCCCCCTTATTTGGAGAGAATAACCCACTGTCTACCAGCCTTCAAGGTACTGAGGTTCATACCAGGTCCTTCACCGATGGCAGCAAACTACTTGAGAGCATCTTACCTCCCCTCTGTCCAGTGCTTTTAACATCTCCAGCAAAATCTCCTCCACCCCTGCAGCCTTACTGACACGGAGGCATTACAGCACCACAGAGAAGTGCTGTGAGACACTGTTGCCCCCCACGGCATGAAGATACCACTCCAGCGTCAAACTCATTGCTAAAAATCTAGCGATATCACAGGATCAAAAAATGCAAGTATAAATGGCAGCGGCCTCAACACTCTATGACTTATTCACATGGCTCAAATAATCTATGACTTGTTCAAAAGAAGCAAATGGTTCAAGTTACCTGCAAAATGATTAAACAAAATTGGTTAAAAAAATGTATTAGACATTATTTGACCAGACTGATTTACCTGACAACAAGATCCAGCCTTAGGCTGCGTGGCAGTTTGCTAAGTTTATCAGTTTAGTTCAGTTCCGTTTATTTATTTTGTACTCCTCTCAACGGGGTGAAACTCAGCGTTGAACAAAGATTCAAGAAACACAGCCTAGATTGTAAAGGCTGCATAGATAAGCCAGCTAGCAACTGAGGGGAAGAAAAAAAAACTCCCAACGGCAAGAGGGGAACAAAACATAAGCCGCTGGGGGTCTAAGTACCACTGGCTGCCCACCCCTCCCTATTGTGGTGGTGTGAGTGGATAACTCCAGTGTGACTAGAATGATTCACCTAACAGTTCAACCAACTGTTAGACACACAGTATTTAGCCTCATTAGTTGCATCAGTCATCTGAAAAAAGGTGAAACACCCTCTTCTGATGAACCCTGTCGCACCGCAATTGCTTCTGTAAACTTTTTTTCAATCCCCCAGCTTATTGAACATACAGCTGTTGAGAAGTGCTTGAAAAAACAGAGAGAACTAATGTTACACATTTGCCTGCTTCTGTGGGCAGCCGTTCAAATCACTCCAAGGCAGGAGTGAGGTACAGTATAAGGAGTCCTGTACCCCACCCCTTTGCCCCAACAGGCTAGGTTCCAAGCCACAGTTTTGTTGCTGAGGGGCTTGTAAGGCCTAACATCTGATCAGAATAAACCACACGCTCAATCGCAATAACAAGTGGGCCACACTTCAGAACGGAAAGATCTAATGTTTACCATCTCATCCTTAAAGCTAAGCGGACAGTGCTTTCAAGACTAAGTAAATAAACGGCACACAAAGTTGTGTTTTGTGAACGTTCCATCAGCAGCCAGCAGATCCTTGAAGGTTTCCTTGTTTGTTCCAGTTAAACACTGCTCTGGGGAATGTGGGAAAAGGATAGGGGCGCTCAGGGATTTACATTCTGCAACATTTGCCATTTACGATGGACTGATCCTCCAGTTCTGAATCTGCACCCTTGGAAATTTTTTAAAAGTCAGTCCAGCGTTTCCAAAACTAACTCCCCCCCCCCCTTTCGCTTGCCAAAGTGCTAGGCACCAGCCAGAAGCCTAAAGGGCCAGCCGGAACTTAGAGATGCTGAGAACCGCATTCCCCATGTGGGCACAGAAAAGAGAAAGCTTAAAGGAGAGAGAGAGAGAGAGAGAGCGTTGATGTTTGATAGCAAATGTGTGACAAGTTAGAATCAGTCCAATTCGTGATCAGCTGTAAGCCCCACTTAACCTTCACAACAGGTAGAAAGCAGTCATGAAGAACTGTGTGTAGTCTTGTAATGAGGTTAATAAAAAAAACATCAATGTGTAATTCCACATGATATCATCAGATCATATCATTATTAGTGCTTCATTAGTAGTTAATAATGAATGATTATCGCTATCATCACAATTACCTGAAACACATAATCTCATCACAGACTACATGACACTAATTTATAGTACATCGTGACAAGGTGGGACATGGAAATATGCAGCAACGCTGTCCTCCATCTCTAGACAGCTACAGTACTGTGCAAAAGTCTTAGACACCTGTGGGAAAAATGCTACAAAGTGAGGATGGTTCCAAAAATAATGCCATGAATACTTATTAATCAATAAACCTTCTAAAAAGTGCAGTAGACAAAAAAACCTCAGTCAGATCAATATTTGGTGGGACCACCCTTTGCCTTTAAAACAGCATCAGTTCTCTTATGCAAACTTGCATGCGGTTTAAGGTCGAGGTTGGTAGGTTCTTCCAAACATTTTGAGGAACTGGCCACAGTTCTTCTGCACACTTTGACTGTCTCTGCATGTCCTCCCAGACTCAGTTGATCATGTTGAGATCAGGGCTCTGTGGGCACCATACCATCTGTTGCAGGATTTCTTCTTTTTGCTCAAGATAGTTGTGTATGAGTGAGATTGGGTGTTTGAGGTCATTCTCAGGCTGCACAATGAATTTGGGACCAACCAGAAACCTCCCTGATGGTAGATAAGAATCTACCTGTACTTCTCAACAGACGTTCAAGTTGCATGCCTAAGACTTTTGCACAGTACTGTACATACCTACATATAGGATTTGTGGGTCCATCTCAATCCATGTTACTTCAGAAAAGTATTTCATTATTGGTGGCAGGGTTACAGAGAGATACTGTTACAGTAGGAAAAACATTCCTTTTTGTAGCTGACTGTTAATGTGTTTTTTTTCCAACTCCTTATATGCGGAAAGCGTCTGTAGGCCAGCAATTTCATTTATTGCGTGTAATAGCCTCCCCAGGGAAAGTCAACCAAAAAATAATTTCACAACACCTCAGTAGGGTAGGCCCTCCTGTTTTTCATTATATGTTGTTTTTTTGTTTCACTACCCCGGCTTTTCCTTTTGGAAATAAGCGTGCGTAATACATTACTTCAATAACTGCAGAGTACAGTGGAGCAGCAGGTCTTGCTGATGCCTTACAGCTCCTGCGCTGCGCATTTCTACACACAGTAGGGTTAGAATCTGCCTTCATCTGTGTTTGTGTTTTCCCAGTGTTTGCACAGGTTTCATCTGGATGCTCCAGTTTCTCCCCACAGTCCAAAGATGTGTCTCAGGTCAAATAGTGACTCTATCTGCAGTGTGAGTATGACTGTAATAGACTAGCACCCCATGCGGGGTATACTTATGACCGCTATTGGCTGCACTTTCCACTGCGACTTGGTGGCACGCATGACTGCATGGTCACATCTGGAAGAGGGGTGGCCCGGTAACCAAATCTCACATTTCATTCCTCATCTCTTTCAAATATCTATTTTAATAAGGTAGGGCCACTAGGAGCAGTTGTTATATCTTCAGTAGATGCTAACCCCATCCAACATTTCCCCTGGGTACCCCACATTAACCCTGCTCCACCATCTCCAACATTCCTGCACCTGCTACTCGAGTACTAAAAGCACGGTACAACACACTGTTTCACTCCTTACACAAAAATTCGCGGTGTGTCCTGATTTAAACCTGTCCTTAATATTGACTGGTAGACTATTCCACAGTGTAGGGACCCTGTAAGGGCTACTCACATTAATAAGGCTGGGAAGGTCCATGGCAGACAACTCGGTTAGGCAGTGGGCAGCAGTCCTGCCTCTGGATGCTCTAGTTTCCTCCCATGGTCCAAAGACATGTGGTACAAGGACAAATAAGCTGTGCTTCAGTAATCGCATGCATTTGTCTAAGGCCTCTGTTTGTTATGAGATGTACTTTTGTTTGCTGTGAGCTGCATGTAGCTTTTGAGAAGAGCATGGGCCAAGTGTAAATGTATAATGGATGTGAATGTCGTTGCATCTTGTTGCATGGGGAAGCTGATTGTTTTCTGAAGTCATCTGGCAAAGGGTCTTGCAGTCGGGAATGAAAACCATCGTGAAGCCCTGATGGAGACCTCCCACCCCCATCTCCCTGTTCCCCACCACTCTCAATGCTGGAACAATCAAGGCATTTCTTGCAGAGGAACAAAGATAAACACAATTAGGGGCTACGGTTTGGACAGGACCCAGGAGCACATCAAGGCCCAAACTACAAATGAAAGTTAGAACACAGAACTGCTGTTTTTACACAGAAATTTTTCACCCACAATGATTTAAATAGCTCTCAATTTTTATTCATTTATATAGCTGGATATTAACCAGTTATATAAATGTTGGGCTGCATAATTGTTTCAGACATAATGTTTTAGAAATAATGGAGACAATGGATCTACACAATGCTTGGGGCAAAAGCAAACTTTTGCTTTGGTGTTTTTTTTTTTTTTTTTGTTGTTGTCCAGCAGATGTTTTTATTCAAACACATTTAACGCCTGCAGGTTATGATTCGTGATGAAGGGCACAATAGTGGAGGTTCTTGTACTTTGAACATGCTGGCACTGAGCCTTAGCTAAGCTTGTGATTCGAAACAATGATCAGTCAACAAATAACAGCGTTTCCATTTCTTGCTGCAAACTTTATGTCATACCCGGAATAAATCAGCCTAGACTTAATATTGCAAATATAGTGTCATTATTCTTGTATATCCTGACACATAAATGGGACTTTCAAAAGTCAAGGAGAACATTTCTGTTTCTCCTTTCTGACCGGGTTCATTCGAATAGCACAGAATGTCTGGCAAAGCATAAAAACACTTACTTTTCCTTTTTCAAATTAAGTACTCCTTGAAACAAGCAGTCGGGGGTGAAATGTGAGATAAAGCGCTGCATGCATATTTTCTTCTATTAATTCATTAGTTAATTTCATTTTATCAAAGAGGCACGGAACACATTAAATAGATTCAATCTCCAATTATATTGCTTTATCACCACGTACGATCTGGAAACGGAGAGCTTGTGGTTTGTTTATAATTTTATACCAAAAGCGGTTGCCTGGCAACATCACTTAATAACAGTAAACCTAAAAAGAGCGAAAATAAACAGACCTTCTGGCAGTCATTTCAAACCGCCTATAAATAGAAACTTGTTAACCTGTGTATAACACTTCATTTTACAAAAGCCATTTACAGCCCTTGAAATAGTTGCTCTTTATGTTCAGTTTTGTGGCTTCCAGACACAAGTGTGTGTTTTTTTATTTTTCTTTTTTCCCTTTTGCAGCTATTTATTACCTTCTCACAGCCCCCCCCCCCCCCTCTTAGGGAGCTGTAAGCAAAGTCATCCTTTAGCCACAACCTTGGCCACAAAATAGTCTCGCTTCCCCCTCTTTTTCCCTGCACCATCTTTGTACATTGTTGGTCCAAGGCGCCTCTGGCTGTCCATTCCTCCTGGGCATGCTAACATTACACAGTTATCATGCTAACATCTAAACCCAAACACTGAACAACCGAGTAGACAGGCCCATAACACTCCGCACATACTGGACCAAAGATCACAAAGCTCCATCCACCCCCCCATCAACCCCACACATTCTGAAAGCCCACATTGTGTGTAAGTCCTCGGTTACTGGTATGCTAGGCCATGCTAGTACTCCACACGAAACATGTCAGCATTACACCCAGGCTTTCTGTTAGGATGCTTGGCCGTGGAAGAAAATGCGATAAAGCAGAAATATTCTGACCCCGTTTGGTATTTATTACCGAGCTGCCCGTTGTTTTAGCAGTTTCCGGCTCGTAAGGAAAAGCACACAGCAAGGTATGTTCAGGGTGCCCAGTACTGTGAAAAAGGGATTTGCCCCATCCTGGTTTCCCTTATTGCTGCATATTTGTCACATTGAGTGGTTTCAGCTCTTTGGACAAAACGCTTTATTAGACAGAGAGAACCTAAGAAAACACATAAGACAGTATTTAGATTATTACTCCATTTATTTAAAGAAAAAAGTTATCCAGCGCTCGTATCGCCCACGTGAAAAAAGTATTTGCCCCCTTAAACTTAATGACCGGTTGCATCGCCTTTAACAGTGACAATTGCAACCAGACACTTCACGGACACGTTGGCCAGCTTTCGAGGACAAACTGCTTCTTTCAGATCCTTCCACGGCATCTCTATTGGGTTCAAGTTAGGACGTTGCATAAAGCAAAGGATGGAGTGATGCCTGGTGTTGTAGAGGGGTGGCTATGTGCAGAGTGGAACGTTTTCACTGGTTGGAATCCCTCTGAGGTAATAAGACCTGGGAATTAGGTTTATTCTCCCCCATTAGGTCATTACTGGGACTTAGAAGCTGAGATGGAAGTGAGAGTCCATGAATGGCCGATGTAAGGATATGAATCTCTCTTCCTAAATCAAATTAAAGTTTAGACTTCAGTTTATACCAAGTCCTTGATGCCACACCTCTGTGTCAGCCTAGTATAAACCTTCAGTAGACCTCCAAGATGTGACTGTTGTGAGACATGTGATCTCTGGAAATGTTTCTGAGCTCTATACCACATACCTTTTTCTGCCGGTTTCTCTCTTCTGCTTTTCATTTTCTATTTAAGTTGTTTGTCTCTGTTACTGGAAAGGAAGTAGCATCTATTCCCTCCCTGCGGGATGCCCTGAGGTGTTGGGATGTGTAGCCTCGGATCATTTCTCGCTCTGTTGTAGAGGAGCTGCCTGGCACCCCTGTATGTACCTTGGCCCGCTGGGCCCTGTTTAGCTCCCACACCTGCCAGCGCCAGACAGGTGTGAGTGGGCTGTTGCATCTGGCGTCAGTGACGAGGAGACCAACACCTGCACTGGATTTCAGCAGCAATAGGGGTGACAGCCTTTGAGGGTCCAGAGAAGATAAACAACCTTTCAGCACACCGCATGCTTCCTTCCCCCTACCCAGCAGCCTTTGACGGTCACACTTGCGCAGACCCTCATCGGCACACATTCCTGGGAGCCACCATAAGAAGGGAAGCCCCTCCCATACAGACTGAGTCCTGCAGATGAAGTCGGTGCCTCCAGTCAGTTTTCCACTCTTCATGCAGACTCTGTGGTGCCTCATGCAAGTTATATAGCCCCCTTGTAGAGGTAGCTAGTCACAGCTACCCAAAATAAAACCAGCTGACCACTTGGACACCCAACATGCTGCATATTAAGTCCAACAGCACCTATGAACTATACAGAAACCTCAGTATGGAACACAAGCGTTGGATCTCTGTGATGTTATGATATGTAATGAATGGTTGCAGGTGTTTTTCAGGTATGGCTACAATTGCTCTAATACACTTAAGCTGCAGCTGAAAATGAAGAAGCGTGACACTTTTGGCACTTTAGTATTGTGGTCTTCTCCGCTGAGGAGGCTTAGGAATCATTTCCCATTTAGCACCAGCTTTAGCAAATGCACTCAGTCTTCATGTAACACGGTCCTGTGTACCAGCAGATCTCTACACTGACACGTGGAGGAGGTATTTATTGAAGAATTGTTCAGTTTGACTGCATAACCACAGAGAAAGACACATTACGAATATACTGTAAGGCACAAGTTCTAAAATCTAACTTCAATACATCATATTATAACTAGTTTGAGAGATACTACCTTCTGTAGTTCATTAGATGTGCACATTCATGAGAAAAAAATAAATGCTTCAGACTTTCTCTGCAGGTGTAGGTAATCCCATATGGGCTGGCTGTGTTTTGTGGCATTTGCTGCGGGTATCTGGAGTCACTGAGTTCTCTGGTGACTTTCTGTGTTTCTTCCGGTGTTTATTAAAGTTCCCACAAGGGTCACTGTGTTTGCTTGAGGGTCTTGCCTGGTCTGCTTCGTGGGTCATGCTGCCAGCTATTGAGAGAAGGATCAGCACAAGGTACATGGTGCACATTTACTGTTCATACTGTGCATAGAAAGTGGCATCATGTAGTAGCAGCAGTCCCCACTGTGCACCCGTTTATATTTGAATAATTCATTCAGCAAAATCACTTTTTTGATGACATCCTGTTATAAGGGTAAAATTACCATTATTTCTTATAGAAAACTGTATTAGCTAAAACTAAGGCGTTTCGGGGAAAATAAAGGCATTTTAAACCTGCGAATAACATCCATCTATCCAATTCATCCATTATTCTAACTCGCTTGCTCTGATACATATTTGTGTTATTACTAGAAAAGTTTCTCTTTCTGTCCTCTTCTTTAATGTTGCACTTTCATTTCTTTAATACTTCAGTTAATATTTTATTAATAAAAGCAGTCTACCCAGGACACCAAGGGCATGAAGTAGGCTGCAACCTGGATAGAGGCACTGCTGTAATTTAGCTCACAGATGTTTATTAAATAAAGAAATAAAGTATCTCTAAAGCACGTGGACACTGTGCTGGTGGAGATGCTGAGTAGCTTTTCTAATATTGTAGTACTGCTGATCAAGGTGTTTATGATGGTGCACCACCAAGGTGTTCCTGTTCCAGTTAAAATGACTATACTGTAAGGGGCTTTGGAGAAAAGTATCTTCCGATCGAATTATTATTATTATTATTATTATTATTATTATTATTATTATTATTATTATTGCTGAAGTGAATGATAGAGCCACAGTCACTGGGGTGAGACCAAACACGAGAGACCAGCAGGGATACACCTTCAGACAACAAACATCAGGGTGAAGGTCACTGAAGACAGCCTGCAGCTGAGCTCACCAGCTTGTGAGAGGAATGCACATTGCAGTTACAAAGAGTGCAGACTTATTGTGTTCCACAAACAAACCCAGAACCCACTGTCACAGAAACTCACAGAGACAAAGCCAGATCCCCCAAGCTCATACGCACAGCCTCATAACCACCACTCAGCATCTACACAGAGCCTGTACTCATAAAATCATAAAACAATCCAGAAATCCAATTCTTTTTTAACATACGCAGATATATTACACACTGCTCGCCGGTTAAATAACCCCGGTGGCGTTTACTTATTTCAAAAGACGGGGAAATAATGATGCAGTGGTGTCACAGGTATAGCGTGTGCCCACTTGGCATCTCATAGTCATTAAAAAAGGGAGGACCAGGTCTGGTTGGCTCCCATCTGGTCAACTGTGCCATACGTGGGGCTCACTATACACTCTGGACTGGGAAATGCCAACTTTCCTTTCCTTTTTCCGCTCCACCCTCACTCCCATTCCAGCAGTCAAATGTCGGGCACACCTGGGTTTTTTCATATAAAACCAAAACGCAGCGGTGACATGTTTTTACACGGCACAGAAATCCGAAACAAAAATGTTTGCTTTTCTTTTTTATTTAAGGCCGTCACACAGCCAACGCGCATGTGCCTTTTCTTTTGGTCTTCGTACAGACACCACATGTGTCCAGTAGCTGTGCAGTGATAATTCAGGGCCTTTGCTGCTTCTTGTAGAATGACCTGGTGGGCTGTGGACTGACCGGTCAGCGACCCTCTTCATATTCAGCCACTGTGTATCATCAGCTGCATGTCATGTTTCAAGTCCCTCTCGGCTATTTTGGGTTTCAAAAAAACTTGTAGGTGGTCCCTACAAATAACTCAAGCCTGTCCTCTAGTGGTCTCCTGCTGTTGGAAGAAACCTCACTCCACAATGGTTCATTCAAGGAAGATGGATCCTTGAATGAAAAGGCACAGCTGGAGAGCACAATGGGACAATATCCATGTGGGAGGCGACAGGTAGGAGGTTTGGGGGATAGACAGTGGACTGACCGCTGAGAATAGCGGCCCCAGGTTCCACACGTGAGAAACACAGAGCCGTTTCATCATTGTGCAGGTGGCAGGGTTACATTTATATGTCAGCAAATATCTGTCAAATTCCGGTGTCTCTGCAGTTGCTCATTTGAGATGCGTTTTTGTAAGTGCTAAAATGTCTTATCTGATCACCAAACTCACTCTTCACAAAAATAATGACAGGCTCACTCCCTTGCTTTATTTTTGGGGCTTAAGAGATAACTCCATGACTCAGTCTCTACCATGCATATTTCTATCTTGCAGTGCTGTGCGAACCCTGCGGTACAACGTTGCTTTAGCTGCACGCACACGATTGCTGGTACATTTGTTATGAAGAGTGTATCGATTCAGTCTTGCTACATGAATCATTGGCTTCACACCCTCAGTATAAAAATGGACATTTTTCTACACTTGCTTGGATATATGGTGTAATGTAGGCTTGATAACAGAACACAACTGTCAACAGTTGATACTTTGAGGTACGTTTGGCTTCTGTCCTGACACACATGTAGAAATTTTGGTCCTGCATAGCTTCATAGGGGGTTGTGCAGTTACATGACGTGAGCTCAGAGTCAAAGAGTGTCCTGGGAAGTTGGATCTCACCGAGGGCCAGCTGTGTCAGAAAACTCCCTCGGCCTCACGGTCCTGTCCCCGCTGGCAGGCGTGGCACACTTGCTCCGCAGAGGCACTTGTGTCAGTTCACGAGTGCTCACTTATACACAAATGCACACACAGGCATACAGATACACAAAAAAAACGCACACTGTCCATGGAGGACAGCATCTCTCTTTCACAGGTCATGCTTCAAATGAGTGTCCCTCTGAGGTGTAGACATTCCCTTTCACAAGCGATTTACATGCTTATGGATTCTGTCACTTTTGCTAGGAATAAGGAGCTTTTCCAGTTTGCTTTTCTCCGCCGTGACATATAAATCCGAGTAAATGACACGCTTCCCACAGCAGACAGAGAGCTCAGACACACACGCGGTTTTCAAACCACAGCATATATTAAAGTACACACTGGGTATTAAACTGGACATGAAATAAATTATTTACTATTTACACAGCTCCGTCTGATTCAGAGAGCTACTTTGTAAAACTTTACTCCTGATAATCATAATTCATATTTCTTTATTTGTCCTGTTTGGTTGCAAAATTCCTTTTTACATTTGTCCACGTAAGGCAACTTATCTTTGAAATTTGTCGAGAAAACGTGTGATATATTCTGGTAGCTTTAAGTATTTGAAGACAGCTAACGGAACATTTTATGTAGGTTTTACACGGAGTAATGTCAGTCTGTGGACAATTGGGTACTGTAGTGGGTAATGCGCTTGACTTGCACCCAAAGGACCCTTGAACAAAGTACTTACCTTAAACTGCTCAGAAATGTCCAGCTGTATAAATAATGCAAATACCATAATAAATACAAAGTGTAAGACATTGTAAGAAACTTTGGAGCAAAGCATATAAATACCATTGGTCCTTTCTTTTTGTTTCTCTTTTTGAACTTTTGCATAATAAACTTTTGCTAACACTTTTTAAAAAGTATTTGCTGCATTTTTTTGTGAAAAGATAGCTGGCATACTATTTCAAACTGCATGTCAAAGCTCCACACAATTCAGCAAAAACGTGGCGATTGTGAACAGTAAGCGCTGCTTTAAATTGATACACTGGAGAACATGTAAAAGAACAAAGAAAAGGCGAACAAGCTCTAGATGATCCCATGTCTACCAGTCTAAGCCTGTCACTCAAGCTCTGCCTCTCAGTCATCCTCTAAGTCCATGTAGAACCTTGGACTTTGAGTCGATGCCTAATTGTTTCCTAATTCCATTGTTTTTCAAAATTTCTTGTAGCTTTTGTTTCTTAGTATGTCGGTGTTGGGTGGCAGCAAATTTTTTTGTGAATTGCCAATGAGCACCCTGGTGTAGGACTTGACTGGGCTTTCTTATGCACAGCGTGCAGTTTTTTTTGTTCTTCCAGGAGATTCTGAGTGTGTGGACATGCGCACAAAGCATCCTGGCTCACCAGCAGGAAGCGCTATCTCTTCCTCACTGGAAAAGACATGCAGTCTGCTGTGCTGCCCTGATCCCAGTCAAAAAACCTGCTGCTGCCTTCCAGCCCACAAAGGTGTAATGCTGCTGACAGTCGCATTGCATTTGTTTACTTAGCAGATGCTTTTCTCCAAAGCAGCGCACAACTCAGAGTAAACACAGGAACATTTCACAACAGATGAAGAGATATAGATGCAAACACACAATTCAGTTTGTCCAACACCTCCATTTTGCCAGTACACATTACATTTACATTACGGAACTGATGAGGAACCTCTTACCTTTAAGTTATATTCAGCTAACAACCTTCTTGAGCAATGAATCAACACTCAGTCCCCATTTTACTTTTGTAAGAAGGGGACAAACTGTAAATGTAAATGTAGAAGGAAATCGAGCACGGACTATGGATCTGAAACAAAACACAACTTTGGCACGTTCGTATAGTTCCTGCAAAGTGCTATTTACACTTGGTGTCCACAATGAGAAGAGCTGAGCATTTTTTTAAATCGCTTCACAGTGGCAACATGCCACATAGGAGCTGGCAAAAACAAAAAGCTTAGAGGGAGCCTTCCCGTTTCAACAGATATGTTTATTTATTCACCCCGGTCTCCTGGAAGCCCACGGAACACAACAGGACCCTGCGCCACATGGGAGATGGGGTGAGGGAAGGGGCATAGTGAAAGGAATACTCAGTCTGTGACTTCAGACCACTTTGAGTTTGGTTGGACCTTGCTGAGAAACACACCAAAGACAACAGTTCCATCATGGTTCGGTCTAGCTGACTCCAGTCATGGAAAACAACATGGGCACCTGTAAACTGTGGTTAGAAAACACAAAGAAATGTTGGGCTGGAAGGTAGGACATTGGGGTAACAGTGTTTGGTCTTTGGGCTGACCGTTTATGTCTTCAGTTATTTTAAAAATATATTGTACCTGGCTTAGAGAAAACTGCATTCTCATCCTAGTCTATACCTGTGTTCAAGGCTCTTGATCTTCTCATTAAAGGAGACTCCAACTATCAGATAAATGGATGTTTATTTAAACGTCAGGCAGCAGAGTATGTGGAGTTTTCTTCTAGAAAATCTCGTGAGCTCCAAAAATGGAAGATAAATAGTCAAGGGTCACTTGTACACACGTTTGATTTTTCGTTTCGATCTTATCGTACAGCAATGTGTCATTTCGGGTGCAGACAGAGTGTTTAGAGACAGATTTAAACCACGGCTTTTACTATAGCACCCTTAGCAGGGCACTTACCCTATAATGATGTAGTAAAAATTACCCAGCTGTATAAATGGGCAAATCACATGAAGTACTTTAACATTGTAAGTCACCTTGGAGAAATGTGTTTGGTAAATAAATACAGCAGAATGTGTGGGTGAGGATGTAATCCACAGAATGCGCAACTGGCATTGCAATAAAGTCATCTGAGACTCCGAAACCACTGCTGGGGGAAAAGGACACGTCATGACAGAAGCAGAAAACAGAGAAAAGGGGAGAAGCATTCAAACGGGATGGTAATGACCAAGGTTTTATTGTCCGTTTGTCATACTGAAATATCAGGACAGTAAAATAAAAAAAGTAATAAATTAGTTAAAACAAGCATCCAACAATATTACGCTTAAAAAAGGAACTGAAAAAATGGTTCAAAAAGGTCTGCTTTTCTCAGACGGTTCAATATCACTCGTCCGAGATCATTCGCTGAGGACGTCGGCTCCTCCATTCGACGGCGTCCCCTGCTCGGCTCTTCCAGTCCGCTTGCTGACCCCACTGAAGTACTTCTCCCGGAAGGCGTTGTGGCCCCTGTATGGTCTGAAGCGGGAGTCTAGGAGCAGGGCCAACTCGTCTGAGTCCTGAAAAAGGAAGCTGGTCCTCATCAGCTGCCACATGCAGAGCTTTGCACTGCGCTGCACTGGAGAATCTCCATGACCCTACATTACCAAGGGAAACTTTGTGCAACTAAACAGTGCATCACAGAGCACAAAATATTCTCCATTATATAACAAAAGGGGAATTATAATGTGCAAAGTAAAGGAATGTTCATGACTGAAGTGAAGAGCTTTATATAAAATACCACAGAATTATACCCTAAACTACTTTAGGGAACATGACCCATGGCTGTAGAATTCTACACTGATGACCTCTGTCTTAGTTTGACTAAACACTGGATTCCCGTGACAAGAATACCTGAACATTTATTTTTTTCAGATACAAATATTTTTCCATTTATGTTTTTAGTTGTATTTCTCATTAATTGTATTTTTTCCGTTTGTCCGTTTTAAAAGAATGCAACCTGCAGCAACAAGCACCCAAACAGGGGCCAGATTGTTGGTTATCACTACTAAGGTGAGAAGTCCCGGACGTTTATGAAATAAATCGGTAAACAACCTTCACTGAACAGGGATTTTGAGAAACAATGCATTTTTATTTTCAGTATTTTAGTCATTTTAAATTAGCTTTAATCTTATTGAAAACAATCAGTTTTACAGTATATTTTTATTTGCCACGGCTCTATTCAAGACCAAACATGCCCAGGAGGAAAAAAAAAGTATGTCTTTTATAGTTCCACTTTTGTTCAATTTAAAGATAAGGATGTGTACAAAGCTGTCAGCTGCTGGCCAATGCTATGGATTGTTTAAAGTTGATAAAAAAGAATAGAGTAAAGTCCTGTGACAGTCTGGCATTGTGCTCCCTGCTCTGGGAGAGGCCCTGGATCTCAGCAACCGTGAAAAGGACAAGGGGCTCATGGAAATTAAATAAACAGCTATGAGTTTAACAATCTTTAGTTCATTATAGCTTTATCTGAGGTCTTTACAAATCCTTCACTGGTAAGTTTTTATTAGTATGTAGTGGCTGGATTTACACATGGATTTTTAGCTATACCACACTGGCCAACCTTATATCTCGAGATATGCAAAATTATACAGCAGGACACTCAACTAGTTCTCGGTGCTCTAACCGGTTCATCGCTGAGTTTATAAAACTGAAACCAAACGAGCAAATAATCGTGGCGGCTAACAGCTTTCCTTCTACAGACGTGCATCTCATTGATGGCGAGCGTCTCCCTGGATCATACATGTCCGTGCTGAAATAAACATTTACACTGTGGTTTACAAATGCTGAGCCAAGATCCTGTTTCGGTTGGGATAAGAAAGACATGAATGCCCTGAGCTATTTAAAGTCCTCAATGGAGTCTTGAATATTGATTACAGAGTGCAAACACAAAGACAATTTGTTATTCTATTTTTATACTGCCGAATACATGAGATATATTCATACCAGAGTTGAGATATGGAGAAATAGAAGCATTGGCTGTGGACACGCTGCGCCTATATTTAGCCGAGGGGTCCTTCTTTAGGGGGCCGGGAAAGCCGATGCCAGTCAGCACAGATAAAACAGCAGATGTGGGCTGTGTGATTCACTCAACCCTTTATGGGAGCAATTTGGGGTTGAGAAGAGAAGTAGCCGTCAGACCTGCACATAGGCTGTTTTCCACACAATGTGTGATTAAGTCATTAAAGCGCAGTAGAAGAAAGAGGGGGTCGACCGCAGCCAGATGTTGAGGCTCTCCAGCGCTCCGCTCTTGTAACAAACACCCGCTTCTACTGCTTTTACAGAACCGCCGAACCACACGCTCACACATACGCACGCACGCACACCTGTGATAATCTCTTTGGAAGCTGAAAGCTAAGACGAGACATACTATTTCCTCACAGTTTGTCCTCGACTGTCTTCGAGACATGTCTCAGTCTTATCTCTGCTGTGTCACTCACCCACAGTGTGTTCTGTACAGCGTTACAGTCAAGCCGAATAACCTCTGAGGTGAACATTATAATTCCAATCATTCTTAAATAGACATTAGTATTATATTAGTTGGTCCAGCATCCCTATAAGTAACTATTACAGCAGAAAGTCGATTATCCACACTAACTGGGACCCAGGTTGGTTTGGATAATAAAACATACACGAGAACTCTTTCTTTCTTAAAGTGTACTTAGGATGACGTTTACAATGCAGATGAGTCTGGCCTTACTTAGTTGCTCCCACTAGTCACTAGTCACAGCAGAAAAAGCTGACTACTCCCCCCAACAATGATGCATCAAGGTCATGGGAGACTGTCCCGAGTCCACACAGTAGCTGAGCCCACATTCGATTTTTATCTCCTGTAAACACAAATTAAGACTTTCTATGCTATAATGCATACATCTTCAAATAAATAATCAAAAACTAATGCATTAAGCAGCAGGGGTTACACTTCAGCAACAACCACTACACTAAAAGTAGATATTGCAATTTTTTTCCAGTGTCGGGATGATTGACGTTGGGATAATCAATGTTCTACTATTTGTATAGTATTTATCTTCTTCAAAATTTGTAGCTTTGTACTTATTCTATTGCTTTAATGTTGCATAAAATAAAAAAGGTTTAATTGAGCACCTACAAAATCACATTGCTTGCACATTCAAACATATTTAACCAAGTGCCATCTGTTAAATGAATACTTTGGACAATTTAACGCTAAAATGAAAATAAACTGTAAGGTGATCCACGCAGCCTCCCTTACCTCCACCTCTTTGGTCTTCTCCATAGTGATAAGGCGCCGGGACGTGTGGCTGGACAGGGCCTGCTCGCAGTTGCTGACCAGCCTGAGACATGGATGCTGGGGCACAATCTCATCCCGGTACCTATGAGACATGGCACGGCTGCTGAGCGTGCTCTGTTCAACCCCTGCCACTTGGGCCCCCACCCCCGCTGAAGACCTGGCTGAGCCCGATACGAGATGAAGGAAGTTATTCTCCCTACTTGATTGGCAGCTGGATGTGGCTCTTACTGTGGAGCTCCTGCTTTATTTTATAACATAATATCAAAGAGAGATTCCTTAGCTGGTTTCCTCCCATAGTTCAATGACATTTCCGGTTAACTGGTCACTTTAAATTGCCCAGTGCATGCATGTGTGACCACCCTACTATCCAGTGTGTAGTTTCTAGTGTCCAGGATATATCCTGACTAGGATAAAGTGGTTAATGATAATGTATGGATTATATAATAACATTAAGTTCAGTGATCTGGGCAAAACTGCAATTTACAAAGTACACAAGACTTGGAGCCAATTTCCTTCTCAATTTAACTGGGAAAAAAGACCAGCACATTCAGCTATATTTTTAAATATCTTTCCACGGTGCCTGGAAATGACTGCTGGTTATTATCTGTTGGAATATTCACATCTATATCCAAACGCAGAACTGAGTCCATGGAAGTGCAGGTGAGGGGCAGCGTGCCCCACACAGGTTAGGAGTAGACATAACTACATGAGAAGGCTTTTAAAACGAGGTACAAACAGCCATTAGGTGCACAAGGAAGGAACTGGGACTTGGTTGGCCATGGGGAGACCAGGTCTGAGTCCTGAATTATAAGAAAAATCAACTTTAAATCTAGTTAAAGCCCACAAACTCCTGAATGCCAGATCTAAAAAAAAAAAAAAAGGTGGATTTAGAGAGATGGAAAAAGTTTCTGCCCTGTGTGCTGCAGTGCCATTCATCTGATGTTTGTTTTACACTTAGCAAGCAGAGTTCACTCAGAACGTCTGGCTAAGGGCCCCCGGCCTACGAGATAATGCTCTTCATTTCGCTACGGCTGCAGGGGAAATGAACCTCCAGCCGCTGGACTGTCCAAACGTCCTGAACAGCAGACAGAAAGTGAGACGAAAATGCTTGAGAAGCCGCAGGATTTGTTAACCTTAAAGTAAAAAAAAAAAGGGTACAAGGTGGCGAGATCCTGCCGGTGGAACGGGAAGCGTCTTAATTAGAGGGGGCAAGGTGGTGACCTCACTCCCGGAACAAGCCAGAAGCAGACCTTACTTAAGGACTGTTAAAGTCACAGCTTCACCACAGCTCTGGATTCCTGTGGAAGTCTCACTCCAGGCGACACTCCTGTTTGTAAACACCGTGTTGCTACACAGCTGGTAGATACTGGCGTCCCCTGGTGGCAAAGCCAGTCTCACAGGTCACATTGCAAGTGGTTTGTAGGTGATACATGTTATATATACAAACATCTCCTTATCAGAATCTAATCCATTCCTAACAAAGATTCTGGATAGCATATTTTCAAATAGCAGGAGACTATATTACATTATTTTAAATGGGAAAAATAGGAATTCCCCTCCTCCCATCTCAAAATCCCCAACCTGATGGACTGTAAGATATATAGGCAAAATACAGAGGGCTTTTGTCAAATCTCCTCTGGCTCACACAGATCCTCTCAAATACAAACACACACTCTTTCCTTATCTGGATCTCAGAAGAATCACACACAGACCAAAGAGAAAGAATTCAGACTGTGGCCGCACTTCCATTTTAAACTTGGATGTGACACCATCTTTCAGGACTCTGATTCCTCTCCATAGGCTGGTACCAGTGGTACTTTTCCAGCCATTTCCAAATCATTTCCATGGCCCACAACAGTGGATCTCTAGGTCTACCGGATGCATACCTGACTGTTAAGGGGCATCAGGTAGAGCAGTAGTTAAAGCTCCAGCCTTTGCCTGCAGAGGGTGCAGGCTTAAATTCCTCTTCCTGCAGAAGTCGTAAGGAAGATTTACTCCAGTTTAAAAAAAAGCAGCACAGAAGGTTAACACTGTAAGACGCTTTGGAGAAAAACGTCTAATAAATGAATAAATGGGACAACCCGCTCCCCCTTAAGAGGCAAAAAAGAACTCCCTTCTATGCGTATTGCTGCAGCATCATCGCAGCACCGACACTTGGTGATAGTGCTAACAGTAAGCCCACAGTTTAGCCTTCACAGCACTTCCACATAAACACAAGGCCCCAGTGCCCCTTCTATGAGTCACACAGGAAAATCTAAAAGATGATCTTTTTCACAAGGAGGTAATTGCAGGACACGGTGACCTTTAATTATGTTCGAGGTTCGAGGCTGAGGTCTCCATCATTTTTTCCAAGGCTTTAATGTGGAGCAAACAGTGTAGCCTAGACCAGCCAAAATGGTCTCATCAGCTTACCCGAATGCCCGATTCGACTCAGTTCTGCTCACACCTGTGCACAGGTGTGTGGAACACAAGGCGCTATAGACAAAGAACTCCCAACAGCCTGCATAAAACTGCAAGGCTGCCACACAGTGGATAACTGTGGAATGACATCACATGTAATACAGTCAGGACGTGACTTAGCAAGGTGTTCTGTTTCGACGGTCAGGTGGTAAGTTGGACTGGATGTAAGTCAGATTTCACAGTATACATAGTGTATTATGTAAAAAAAAGGCTTCTAACCCTAGCCTGGATGATGAGCAGCTTAATGGCATACAATCTGTGATTGATCTTCAATTCATGTCACGAGAGCTTTTCTGTTTCATGTATCAGAGCTTCTCTCTTTTTTGTCAAAATTATTAATCTCATTGTCGCAAGCCCTCTTACAGCATCCTGGATTTGTCCTTTGTCATTTAGCGTGGTTGATACTGGTGATGTGACAGCCCCGATGCCGCTTTACCTCAGTTGGTTTATAACTTTCATCTTTAACTTCAAATCAACTGCATTTCTCTTCTTTTTGCTTTCACCAGCATGCTCACCTTTTCTTATAGAAGCCATATTTAAAGCTATAGTCACAGAAATTAGGGTGATTTTTGATTATTTATTTAACGTTATTTAAACGACAGCTTCCTAGGAGTGTTGCGCATGAGTTGCGTAGAACTGCGCTGTAGCTGCGTGATGGTGCCGTCGGCTTTATGACAGACTGTTGCAACTTGAAATGAATCATATATGTACACGGTCCAGCTGTCCTAAGTACAGATGGTCACAAGTTGCACATTTCACTAGTGGGATCCTGACTATTGGGCCAGTAGCTGACACTTCTATCTAAAGTTAGTTTGAGGATTTGCCCCACTGCTGGATATTTTTACCAGAGCAATTTCCAGAGTGGCTCTTAAACCTGTAACGTTCAAGCTCATATTTCTGGCACAAATTTTAGTGTTTAAGGGGTTCCTCCCTTTCAAGATACAATGTCCTATATTAAGACACAGTAAATTAAAACATGCTACTTATACAAGAGGACTTTGGGAACCATACAGATCAAAATGTTCACTGGAATGCCGGTAAAATACACTGGATCTTTGTGCTATGCACATTACCAGGGATTATACAGGAACCTAAAGTAGCATCCACTAGCTATCGTTGTGGACTTCTGTTGATGGTAAGTGCCATCGCATCAGTATCAATTCACAGCCACTATATGTCACTGAATTGTGTTCAGTCTCCAGCCAGATGGCTAATCTTTGGTAGAGGGACATCCATAACTGCAGTGATTGTATCTGTCAACTACACTGCACATCTTCTCCTAAATATTAGCCATCAAGAAGAGTATGATGAATGTTGTACAAGTTTATGAGATAAACTGGTCAACTATTGGCTTTAAATAGGAATTTTCAGAGTCTATGTATTATGTGGAGGCCACATCATTTTAAAATCGTTTTCATTTTAATTGTAGCTGAAAGTTAGTACAAGTCTTACAGCATATTTTGTTAAAAATATAGCTATATTCAAGACTTTGCAGAACATATTTAGAAAATATATCAAATTATGTCTCTATTGTTACGTCTTTTTTTGCCATTACTGTACTCTGGTTTATTTGTTTAGGCATATGGGTGTACAAACAGACTCATAAACAGACTCCTGGGGTTCTAAACTATTGTGCTGTACCAGAATGTAGAGTACACCTATATCTATCCGAGCTCCATACTGAAAAAAAAAAACTCACTCTGGTCTGTAGACTGGCAGCCAGTACACCAGTCTTCCACCCATCACCAGATAGTAGGCTGCGAAACGTAGCAAATCGGTGAATATGTCACTCAGCTGGTACACCATGGAGACGGGAATGTGACTCTCTCCACAGCTAAAGGGAAAAGGCAGCCAGAAAGGATACTCATTCAGCCAAACAGAAAAGCTTCATTTTCCTGTTTCGGTTTGAATATAACATGGACTCACAACAATGTAACAAGACATGTGAGCTGTTTTTACAAATAAAAATATAAGATTTGGGTTGAAATAACTAAGACAGAGAGACTCTGGTCACCAAGCAGAACACAGGAGGGCACACCCACAAGTCTTCTGGAGGTTTGTTGATCTCTTTCTGGGAGCCTGTTCTCCTTGTTGATTCTCGGATACCGTATGGAGCTGCATTAGAAGAAGAATCCATTTAGGCATTGTGAACTATCTTGAGGTCATCACTGGATTTCCAACAGTTGAGATTGAACAAAAAGCTCAACGAGTCTTTACAGTTACTCAGATAGTAAAGAGAATTACCAACACATAAGTGATAAGCAGAGCTTATACTACCATAGCAGAGAATGAAGAAAAGAAATAATTAAGTTTGAAAATATACTGTATCATTAGCAACAGCAGCCGTCTGTACAGATCAGTTGTCATTATGGGCAGAAGGAAGAGGACAGGGCATTTTTAAGTACAGGGGTAACTGCCAAAATATTGGCTAAAAAATATGGAGGAAGTTACTGATACGGAAGAGCAACAGTACGGTCTGTGATGATGGCGTCAAACAGCGGTCCTTCCCTCCAGATGGCCTTGGATGAATCTGACACCAGAACATCTATGTAGAACTGCTCAGTTCCATACTGTCGTAAGTTGGCACGGATATTCTCATCAGGTCCTCGCCACTTCTGGTTCTTTCTGCTTGCTTTTCCTAAAAAGGAGGGCTTGTTAGGTTCTCTGAAGGTTCAATCCTTCCATCATGGGAGGAAATGAACGTCCAAAAGCAACATCACTGCAGTAAGCTAGAGTTTACCAGGATCAGGACAACTCCAGATCAGTGATTAATGTAAGAACTACTGATTTACCAGCAAGCAGGAAAATTAGCATGATTTGCTTTAGAAGATATCCAGTTCTAGAATGCATAAAACCACAGATTTCAATTTCATTCAATTTTGATCAGCGATACCTCTCCAACCTTTCGGAAAGATAGATGAACAGTTGAAAACAGATCCCTTAATAAACACTACATGTATTAATAGCAATATCTTTTCAGACCGTACCTATTCCATGAACAATGTTGTAATCAATGTCCGTCCCACACACGTATGCTCCAAAATGCGAACATGCAACCAGCAGGCTACCTGGCAAACAAAATCGACCAGTGAGTAAAAACACTAACAGTGAAAATAGCTACTAGGTGACACCCTTGGGGTACAACAGCAATGTGGTTTTCATGTTTTCTTTAGTGTTAGTTCATTTTTTCAGTCTTAGTGTTCATAAGTGTTTTCGCCTTTGCTTTTGTTTCTTTTTTTTTTGTTCTATTTGCAGTGAATGCATAATGGCTGCAGAGCTTATTTATGGTTCTGTTTCTATACTGAATGCTTTATTACATCAATGGCTACAGCAGTGATAGCCCAGACCATTCAGACAAGGCATCCAAGAGCGCTCATTGTGGTTGTTTTTATTTTAATTCAATTTTTGTCACTGATGTTAAGTGCTCTGATGCAATCTTGCTGAAGACAGTGTGGCAGTAAAACAAAATGAACTGAATTACAGAAAAGTAATTTCATGGCCATAAGGTGAGGGCAAGAAGTTTCTCCTGCATACATTGATGCTTTGATTCTTTGCTAGTTAGCAGTCAGAGCTATAGTCTCTGCCCATAATCTCCGCATTGTCTATGTTCGTATCTCACCTGTCCCAACAAAGGGGTCACAGACCAGGTCATGAGCTTTAATGCGAGCGTGGTTGGCCATGAGGAAAGACAGTCCAGCCTCCATGCTGGTGTTGCCAATGAAGTGCCTTTTCTTCACACTATGCGAACGGATCAGTTCCCGCTGTCCGTCTGCAATCTGAAAAGGGGGGGGAGGGGTCGAAGCAGTGGAAGCACTCTTACCCAAGATTCAATGCAGTATAGATCATCAGAGACCGTGAGAGCCTCTCAGTCTAACAAGAACCCAGCGTGAGGCACCACACAGGGTCTTAATAATTACATCTAAAGCTGGGGTGGTACATATCTAGCAATAAGGGAAAAAAAGGAAGGAAAAATGACCATTTCCTCAAAGGGATTGGGTTACACAACATCCTACCATACAGTGATTCGTATGCTCACCCATCGGCCAAAGTACACATGGAAGGGCTCGTTGGGGATGTTATTAGGGTCAGAGCCGTAGTCCTCCAGTAAACAGAAAATGTGTTCTGGGTTCTTCAAGCTCACCTTGCCTTGGAAGGGTAGAAACTCCAATGCCTTGTGTTGGACATTAGAAAAATTAATCAATATCATGTTGCTCTTAGAAAGAGACATAGCTGTGTGTGAAAAAGGTGCTGGATCTTCTTAAACAGCTCCATTTGGTGTCTAGCACCCAAACTCATTCTTGACATTTTTGTGGGTGTCATTTTCAGTTTCAACATTTACAGTGGTTGGTAAATGAGATTGAGATTGTCAGTTTATTTTCAAAATGTTGAAATATATAACAATCATAAGGTTCCAATGTCAAAAAAATTGGCATTTCAAAACACACCAACTATAGTTTTACCATCCAGCAATTTGACACTTAATGTCACATGTTCAGTGTCACATTCCTTGGATTCCATGGGAAAAACTTAAGAAAAACACAAAGCAATTCCATTTCACCAAAAAGTCATATGCATAAATCAAAGGGGGACAAGTAAGGACTGGACAAAAGAATATAACTTTAGAATCCAATCCATTTAATTCTGGCGGACACTAATAAACACTCTTAGGTACACAAACAGTTACATCTCAATATGCTGCTTATTTTGGAGTATCCACTGCTCACATGAGACTTACTAGACTCATACTTACATCAATCTTCTTGATTCTCTCCTGAAAGACCAGAGTCTTGTTGAAGGTGTACACATTGATTTTATATGTTGTCTCTTGTTGAGTGAAAGGGGCCTGAAAATGATTGTAAGGGAAGAAATGTTATATTTAATGTTTGCAGTTTCCCGCATTTAGGATGGGCTTAAAGCATTCACTCACCATTTTCTCCACCGGGTATTTCAGAAGAGAAGTCTGCAATTCATCATGTGTCCGTCCGTGACCCCATAGTTCAAATGCTGACCTGAAGTACAAAATAATTCCTCCTAAAATGTTTCAGTGTGTCACTGACTGAATCCTAGTTCTACCTATTCAGTTAAAAGCATACATATTTTTGGACAGCCTTGTGCAAAGCAAGTTCAAACATACAGATTCTGCTCTACAGTAACGGTGAGCATAAAAAAATGCATCTTGCAGCACAAATATTATGTACAGTGAGATTTTTTCCAACTAAGGAAGAAAGAAAAACATTAATGTTAAAGTCACACTGATAACGCCTAGTCTGGCATTACCAGTTGCTAACAAAAAAACAAATATTTAAAACAAAACATTAATGTTATTTATAACATATAATACAATACCTTTTCCTATCCATCATTTTTAACTGCTTCATCCTGATCAGGATTGCAGCAGTCCAGGGCTTATCTTCCTGCTTGTTTGTTTGTGTGTGTGTGTGTGTGTGTGTGTGTGGTGATTCCTATGTGCTGCATGTGCTACAAGGTGTTTTACAGAATTTTAGTGATATTTGGGAAAGTTAAGTTAGTTTGGGGCTTTCAGATGGGCTGGGAAGTATCATTATTTTTCCCATAAGAAATAATGAAAATAGCTGCCTTGATTTACATGTTTTCGATTTACATGGCCTTTTCAGGAAGCAATTAGAAGCATAACTCGAGGCATGACTGTATATACAGTTTCTTGGTGTAGTTTGTATCTCCATGTTACTGTGACCTAGTACTATGCTGCTGATATTTAAATAAAAGGTAAGCTATGTAAGGAAAACTTTATAATGGGTCCTAGTTTTGCAGGAGAAGTTACCTCTTAATGACTGAGTGGTACTGAGCTTCTTCTGTATGTAAATTAATATGTATCTTTATTTAGAAAATAGTTAATAAATTATATCTGTTGTAAAACTAAAAAACACTGCATCAGTAAGAGCAGTAAGACAAGCACAGTAACAGTATTTAATGGCCTGACAGGAGCAGTCAGTCCCCAGGCTATTTCCACTAACTGTCCCTTATGTACAGTTCTTTAAATTATTATTATTAGATTTACGAGCAGTATTAGGTCACAGCAACACACAGGCAGAGACAGCACTGAGAGATTGCACACATTTTTACCTATATAGAACAGGGAAGTATGATCACTTAACATAGTCTAGTAAATTGTTCATACTTTGCAAAATTGCCATGAAATATTGTGCAGGTGAAATGTTAATTTTTAGAGTGAGGCAAAAGTACTGTTTTTGAAGGCTGGGAAACCAGTGTGTCATATAAGGTTCCAAAGTCAATATAAATCCAGTGTGTAGTTTGCCATATGCATACACAGTGGAGGGAGGTCAACCCTATGGCACTGAAACTCACTTTGCGCACACGCTTCTCTCCATGAGTCCGCGCACATCATCCTCGGACACACCATTCAGGAGCCAGAAGGGAGACTGTGAAATGCACATCACGCATTAACAACAACAATAAAAATGAAATACTACTACTACTACTACTAATGATAATAATAATAATAATAATAATAATAACCACTCAGCTAAGTTCAGAAAAGTTAGTACTACACCTTTTCTTTAAAGTTTTCTTCAGAACAGAACTGTTTGCCCCTGAGTGAAAGCAGCGCTTTGATCTCCTGCAAAGGGAGCAGTGTTGTGAAATTTCCCATTTTAATATACTGTAAAACATGCAGTTTCTATGTAAACAATACTCTTGATTTACATGTTGTAGTCAGACTGTCTGTATCTGCTTCCATTTGCTCAACAAACACAGAATACGATGTAGCGTGTATACGTTACGTGTAAGTTTGTAGCCCCCTGATTGTTAAAATTATTTAAAACACAAATGATTACAGTTCATACAGTAAAAGTGAATGTGAAAAAAACATTTCTTATGCTTTACACCTCAAATAAACCTGCAGGCAATATTATGACCGAAAGTCCTGAGCAACTCTAACGGTAAACTTATTGGAATAGAAGTATGACATACCGGTAGTCTAAAATCAATATTATCTTGTGCTAGATGTAGTAAATACTGCTGGCACGTTCGAGTACAGCGGAGCGCCATGTTTGTTGTCCCAAGCAAAGTCGTCCCAACGGAAACGTGCCCCTGCCAGGTTTGGTTCCGATGTTCAGTCCAAAAAATTGCAGGCTCATTCTTCAAGAATTCGTTTCGTGTCACGTTAGTACTGTCGCCATACCATTGTGGGTGTTTGCGTAAAACATGGACGGGGGAACCGAGATTTAAGGATTTAAGGGACGGTCGACTGGAACATCGCTGTGAACTTTCAGAATAACGCTTAATAAGGCCGTGACAGGCGCTGTTTACGTTTCAGCACTTTGCCGGGAGGCCGGGTTAAACTACTGCTGTCCTGTCCCGTCCCAGATACTAAAATATATTTCGGTTTAGTATTTACAACCCGAGGAACAGCCACCGAACCGTTACGCAAAACAGCTAAGGGGGTTGTTCGGTATGTGTCCATTTTTATTCTCTTTATTTTAAACTGAGTATGACTTTTGCATTATTAGATCATTGATATGTGTTTGCTCATTCCTGCGGTAACTTTATATCGTGACTGTACATCTGAAAACCTTAATAAACAAGTAAAAGTAAGGCAAAAAAGTTTAGAAAATATATGGTATTTGTAGCGTGAAATGTGTTTAGCGAAACTGTCAAACATAGTCACTTTTTAACTTACCTCTAACGCATTTGCTTTTCCCCCACAATTCACTTGGCTTTTTGCGGGGCACATCGTTCAGGTTCAACAAACTATTCAGTTGTTAACTTCTGCAGTGAATATAAGTATACAAGATACTGGGACATATTGCTAATTTTCATAAATGAACTTTAGAGAGAGGCACGTGGGCCATTTTGCATTGTAACTTAGTGCACCCTGGTAATGAAAAGTAGCAATGTGGACTGTTATTACTTCTCACCATGCAAACAGAGAATATGGTTTGGAAGTGACAGAAAGTGCTGATATGCAGGAAGTAGTCCTGGAAGGTAGAAGTGCTCGTGCTGCTGAGTACTGGCCCGCTTCCAACACCGTTTTTCACACATATTGGTTTTTCCCATGCAGATAATGAGATGTGCGGCAGCTAAACGCTTGTGGTTGTTCTAGTGGATGTGCCACACCTCTGCACACTGAGGCCCACCATGGAGACGGGTGGCAGGAGCACTGACACTGGTCTTGCAGATGATCCTACTGTAAGTTCTGTGAAAGAGTTAAAGGACGGCTGGCAGAAATGGTGCAAGGATCACCACGAGTACCAGAAGCACAATCCGTTTAGTGGCAGGAGTCAAGCCACCCTCCACCTGATGAAAGGACAGGAGGGCTACGGAAGGCCCCCGGAGGGGTCGAAGACAGAGCAGAGGGGCTTCGATGCCCACTCACACATCAGCAGAGAGGTTCAGGAGCTGTGTGACATCATCAGAGACGTGGGCCTGAGGCGTGAAGATGGGAGTGTGCTTGTGGAGTTTGGAAGACTTTTCGAGCGATACGTCACCATCTCCAACAAAGTGGTGGGCATCCTGCTGCGTGCACGGCGGCAGGGTCTCATCCATTTTCAGGGCGAGATGCTGTGGCAAGGAAGGGACGATCGGGTCATCATAACTCTTCTACCATAAAAGGGTGAACATGGCACATGATGAAGCAAGGTAATATGATGATGGTGCACCAAGCAGGTGACCACTGAATACTCTTTTTCCAAAAGGATACTGCCACACAGCTCTACTCCTCCATGTAGTTTTTGTTAGCCAAAGTATTTGTACAATGTTTGTAGTGCGCTATGAAATTAAATACCATAGGTATATGAACGCTTGTGAAAAAGAGAACACACTACCACATTTTTTGTGCTAAAAATCACTGTGAACACACAGCGGTGCAAAAGCAAGTGGTGCCATGTTCGATAGTGAAGGGTTTTGAATCACAAATGCTTCCGATACCTCCATTAGCGCTCTACACCCACACTCGAGAAATAGAGTACTTAATGAAACTGTTATAAGGCCATTAATAGTTTATTGCATAAATGAAGCTTGAAAGCTGCATGTGCGACATAATACTAAAAATAGTAGTTATGTCATAAATAAACAGCACACCTAAAAAAATGAATTTAAAAATAAGTTTATTTTATGGGTAACAAATTCCAAAAATGTTTCAAAATATTTTTTTTTGAAAACGGCAAAAACTGACTCATTTCTCAAAGGGCTAAAAATAAAACACTATCATAAAGCAGTACTAATGGAGTTCTTACTGTATTTGTGGTGGTCCCTACTTGTTATACAGCTGATGAGTAAACCAAGTGAAGCTTTAACTGATGACTGTTGACACATTTTTAAAATGGTCAATGGGCTTTAAGTCGACTCTTCTGCTAATATTCACTTTGCTGTTAGCCAGGGAAGCTAAGCTATCTCCCTTCAAATACATATAACCAATTAACTATACAGTTAGAATGTAAAAGCAATTGTCACTGTTCGCACTCTACTTAAGGTATTAAATATAATTGTTTTTGAACTACAAACAGAATTTTTTTTGTGGTATTCCATCTGGTGTACACCTTGCCTATATAGACTCTAGACCACCAAGAACCTGCATTGGAGAAATGGTTACTGATGATAAATAGATGGATGAAGCTTTTATTTTGCAATGTTCAAACATATTTTTCACATAAACAGTGATCTTACATAATGTTGAGATCTTAGTTCATGTAAAACAGTCATATGCCTTCCAGAAGAATGTTGGGTTAAGAACCAAACAGCTCCATGACAACAATTTGATACTCAGTATATATTTCAGTACTAGAAAATCAAGTGTGGAATTTAAAAGAAGTCAAGCCACTTTACACAAATTAATGCCCCTTAACATCATAGGCTTCTATTTGTTATCCAATATTCTGCATACAATAATCCACTGACCACAAATGACAGGAAAAAACTGCATAATTCTTCAAGAGTTACTAGAACTGTCTGGTGTCTGTAACACAAGCTTTGCTATGATTGTATTCAATACTGAATGTCACAGCTTTGAACCTGAATCAGTTGAGAATATCATCTTTAGTGCAGTAAGCAAGCAAATGAGGACTTGATCTCACGAATGTGAACTGTGTATAAAGGTCACGGGTAGTGTACCCAAAATAGATTTGCCAGTAAACATGACATAGAACCTAGAAATTTTTCACACATCTGATACATGTCCTTCAATTTTTCAAATGGAAGAGTGTTTAATGTTTTGCAGACACTAGATTATTAGGTACTAGACTGTTATTCACTAGGTAGGACTTTCAAGTTCAAAAATCCATAATAAACGTTTCAGTAGTTTTAACAAATACTCTTAAAAGTCCGCTGAGATGAAAATCAAAATGGTTAGGGTTTAGGAGCAGGTTAAGTTCGGACTTTTTCCAGCCCGGTCTGTTGCATCTCACTGTGTCGGGTTGCTGCTCATGGAGTTCAGCCGCTGGATCAGCTGATCAGCCTGGTTCAGACAAATAAAGGTTTGCCAGAGTCAGCAGAAGCTTTTCTCTGTGGAAACAGCGTCATCCTCAAGACTTCCCTACACTCAGCCGTGCAGAATGTGTGAGAAATTCAAGTGTTCAAAATCAAAACATTCAACATTATCAGCTGTACTCACTGATGTAAATTCATTTACACAAAAACACCAGCACCTGGGAGCAAACTGATAAGCTGAAAACATCTTTGGTGTTCAGTACAATTTGATTTATTTTTATACAGCACCCTTCACACTTGAGTGACACAGAGTGCTGAATAATGTTCCAGGAAGTAAGATGATGTAAGTGTGGCCTTGAGATTAACTCACCCATGTCAGACTTTTGTGTTTGGGCTAATCACTTGGACAGTTATATAGTAAATGACTGCATGATATGCAAATGGAAAAAATAATGAACAAGTAAATACAATACTGTAAATCATTTCACCATAGTCTAAACAGGGCTACTTACTGTTATGAACCAATATGAATTAGGTCTGTAGACGAGGCGGGACATGAAGCCCATCTGACTGGCAGGTGCCAGCACATGCAGATGTAGGTGTGTAACAGAACAGAACGGTGGCCAGTGGAACCCGAACCTGTGAAGACAACAGTCCATCTTTCAATCTCCTTTATAAACCTATATCTCACAAAGGTAACTGGTCATCCCTCCTACAACAGAAAAAGATCATGTGACCTCCTTTATAGGGTCATTCAGATCTGATGTCATATGTTCACCAGATAACCTTATATAAACTTATATTTACTTCCTTACCAGATCCCTGACAGACATTTCATACAACCAGTAATGCTTTTTGCTTAGCACACTGTGAGTTATTTTTCTAATGATTTTCTTCAAAGCAACTTACAAGGATAGGTTTGTATACTAAGCTATTTATAATAACTTACCCATGTATACACCTTAGTTATTTTTCACTTCAATAATTCCTTCATTATAAGTACCTTGGGTACTGCAAGTAACCAGGGGCAAGTGGTAGGAGTCAATCTTTGGAAGGCACTGAGTTGAAGCACCACACTACCTCCTGCCCTATTGTATTACACAAATACCTGTAACAATTCAACAAATGTCTCGGGCAATAAATGGCATTATGCAAAATGAGAAGGTATGTTGTGGATAAAAAAATGTGTGTAAGGATTAAAAAAATAACAGCAACATTCACCAGTAATATCCTGCAGAGGAAATCAGGTCACACATTTATTTTGAGCAGTGAGTAGCCATACCTGATGTCCTCAAGGTCTGTTACATTATTGTTCTGCAGCATGGTTTTCCCCAACTCCACCATCTTCTCCACTGTTTAGGCACCAAGCAACATCCTCCTTTAACGCAAACAGTATTCCCAGACATCCAAACAGTGTGCAGATGTTTTTGCTGATGTAAATGGTTAATTACAGCCACAGAAAAGAAACCGTACATTTATATTCAAAGGTGTCAATTTGAACATGACACGAGCTCTGGCAGTTTGCACTGGATACGCACTTAGGAAACTACACCACACAGCAGATACAAGGTGGAACAACAGGGGAAATGCCCCCTGCTCACACACAAGCAATCCAAAGGTGTCCTCCGTGTGTTAGTGTACAACTCCACTGAGTACTATTTTTAAGGTGGCACAAGAGGCAGCGGTGGTGCCTCACAGCTCCTGTGATGTGGGTTCGAATCCAGCTCAGTCTGTGTGGAGGTTGCATACTCTTTCCAAGTTCACATGGGGTTCTTCTCAAACTCTAAACAAACATGCATCATGTTGACTGGAAAATATGAATTGACCTTTGTGTGTGTGCGCATATATGTTATATTGCTCTGTCGTATCAGTGGGGAGATGCTGTACTTAGTATTAAGTTTATTTTTATACAGCAATCTCACCAACTTAGTGTAGTGCATCTAACATAAGTTGTCTTGTAAGTCATGATATATGCATACTTTCTTATCATTATTAAGGCCAAAAACATTGAATTAGTAATATTTGTGGTTCAGCATTGGATGAATAATAATATTTTGGTTCCCCCAATGCAAGACGAGCCGTGATGCCACTGCAGCAGGTGAATGGTGGACCAGTGCTGCTGCGTGACAGTGCGGTACTTGGGCAGCGCCTTACCCAGCGGCACGTTCTCCGGCCGCAGCGATTTACAGTTGCCCACATGTCTGCTGGGAACCACCAGGTAGTGGTGGGGGGCGCCCGGATTTATGTCTCTGAAACAAGAAAGCTCCTCATCCTGCAGAATAATATGACACAAGCGATACAGGGTATATTAGGCCATAACCGCAGTATGTCACAGGCACATACGTTTTGCGTGACTTCTCGTTCGTACTTTAAACGCACATTTGTTTTTCCTTGTCCCTTTTCATTGTGGTCAAGCCGAAACATGGCGCATCTTCGTACTTACACGGTGCAGCAAATCCGATTCTACTTCTTTGTTTATAATCTTGCAAAATATACACGTTTTGTGGTAGTCCTCATTGAGAGGGACGCTGTCTCCCGTTGTTACGCTTCCTTCCGTCTGCGCCATGTTCGCCCACCGTGGAACGAGGATGTGAGCAGCGTGCCGAGACCGTGGAGCCAAAGGTGAAAGTAATCGATCGTCGATGTGCTCCATAATGATAATCACAAATTAGTCTTAAAACTTAAGATTTTGATTTGAATTGCTTTGATTCTGAGCAGAACAACGGATGTATGGCTGTTTCACTGCTATTTGTATTAATTCTTTGCTGCAGAACTGCAGACTTTTATATGAACATTAAATTTACCTGAATTTAGATGAAAACGTGGTGCAAATTTTATGTATCTCAGAAGTGAGCTATTGTCATATTTTAGATGCTTCCAAGAAATTGTCCTAATATTTAGCTGAAGAGAATTGTCAAAAACAATTCAGGATTGTCTTTTTCATAATCAGTAAGTCTGGAAAAGTCACCCATGTTATAGCTGTTACATAAGGTGAGAAGGTGGCTGTGGGCTTTGCTGGAGAGAATGAAGACATTGTGAAGCATTTAACACTAATTACAAAATGAATAAACACTTAATGAACTCATCTGTGGGTATTTTTGTGTGCAGAACAGAGCAATACTCTATAGCGTCATATTTAAATTACATTTTCCTTCTGCAGTGCAAGGAACATCTTTCACTTAATGTCAGAATGATGACAGCAACAATGCTCAACGTGTTTAAATGACACAAACATGAGACGTGATCCTACTGGGAGAATAGCCGAGGGTGAGGCAAAACCCCTCAAATCCAGTAGGATTGGCATGCTCATGAAAAAGAAAATTCCTGTTCCTACTCCTGATGCTCTGCAGGTCTCTGTCTTCCTCATGTCCAGGAAACCTGTTGAAATCCCCAAAGCCTGCCTTGCTTGACCCACAGGGGTCATGCCAATTGCACTGGCTACACACACAGACCATTTAATGAACACATTATCCAGCAATTCACCTGTAAATATGAACTATTTGCATGTAACCCACCCCACCAACCGTGGGGGTGCCCTCCAGTAGCATGGGACACCGCAATTTCATCCTGCAGCTAATAAAAATCACGACATTACTTTCTCTTGATTGTTGACTGAATCAAGCAGGGATTTTTTCCCCCCAGACTTATTGGAAAATAAAAATATTAAACCAGTCCATTAAGTCTGTCAGTCATCAGTGCTATGCAGCAGAGTTTTACGTTTTGCACTTTGAAGAGCTGTGAATTTTGCTGGATTTCTCATGAACTCTGGATGCTCTTTTCTGCTCTGCCAGACAAGAAGATTTTTTTTGTCTGAGCTGCTCTCACCGTAAATGCCCGCTGTACAGCGATCATTCTGTGGACATCAGCAATATCTGCCGGCATCTTTCATTCACCGCAGAAATTTAAAAATTAAGTTTGCTGACACCGATTGATGTGTGTGCCAACAAGTCAATAAGGCAAGTACCGGCACTTAATTTTTCCCATTTCAGGCACTGAATTAAACAACACCTAAAGATAATTAACAATGGACATATAGCTGTTTTCCAGTGTTACCCGATTCGCGCTAAACCTTCGAAGGTACCGCCAGACCTTGTCCCTGTTACGTTTGTACGTTACCAAGCGACCGGGGGAAAAGGAAGCTGGCGCTGCACTCCAGAACGGAAATGTCGTGACTACTTCTGTCTGCGCGCTGTTAAGAACTGCTTGGGCTTCCGGTGTTCCGGGGAATTCTCTTACAAGCGCTGGAGCGGATCGGAAGTGGCGATTTGTCGGTTAGAGATTCAGCGGCATGGATTACTGATATAACAATAAAATCGATTAACGTGAACAGGCAACGGGAGCAGCATGTCGGAACAATGAATTTGCCATCGATGGAGGGTTTATTCGCATGGAAGTCCCTGGATTCAGTGCGGGCTCCCGATGAAGGACCGATGAGAAGACTGACGGACAGATACTAACCATCTACACATGGATCAATGGACCTGATCGGTTACTAGAGACGGATCATTAAACTTGACCACTTGCTACAGCTGGATAAATAAACCTGAGCGGTTACTAAATATTAATCGATTAGTTAAGCTAATCATAAGGGATGGATCAATGAACCTGATCAGTTTCTAGAGATGAATCAATCTCCCTGATAAGTTTTCTGTTCCCGGAAAACTGAACTGGTAGCTTTTCTAGGGTTTTGTGGACAGTTGGTGAAAAAGATGAGCCATTATAGACAGTTAAAGCCAAACAAGTCTTCAGTGGGACACGTTGTGGTCTGTTAAACCGATTAACTCCACTTTTGCCAGAAAGCGTAAATATTCAGTTACTGTGACCTAAAACGTGATGTTCCGTTTGTAATAATATTTGTAAGAGTGTGAAATTGGTGTTTGTGTGTGTGTGTTGGCTATCGCGTCAGCGGGTCGAAACTGTTAAAGAGGAAGCGAAGGGCGGGATGGAGCTTCCAGCTGGCCGTCAGCGGACACCTTGTTCCGCAGGCGCCAGGTGAGCAGTGTGTTTATGCCTCCTGTCCAACTGCTGCTGCTGACCAGTCGCGGAGCCTGTGAGAGTCACCGGCGGCGCTGAACGATGAAAGGTTGCGAGTACCAGCAGATCGACCCGGGGACGCTGTCCGCGCCGCCGGCGGCGTTGCCGCTCGCGGTACCGGTTCCAGTTGCGGTGCCCCGCCGGAAGTGGCAAGTGTTCCCGGGCCGGAACCGCTTCTTCTGCGATGGGCGGGTTATGGTGGCGAAGCAGATCGGTGTGCTGCCCCTCACCCTGGGGCTCATCTTCATCACCAGCGGCCTCTTTTTCACCTTTGAGTGAGTGGCTGAATAACTGTTTCAATGACTGACACTTAAAATGGCTCTGTGACTATGGGATTTGAACTGGAAACCCTCCTGGCTCATTCACGCTGAAGTATAACACTGCTGTTGGTCTACATGATAAAACTGCCTCACACAGTTGGGCTTACATTGGTTCGAAATGAAAACAGTTTTAGTCCAAGCAGACGTGCATGGATAGGTGTTGGGGGGGACACAATATATGGACTGGTATCATTGACACCATTTTCCTGTGTTGCAGTTGCCCCTTTCTCATGGAGCACCTGACCCGATTCATTCCAGCCATCGGGGCCATTCTCTTCTTTTTCGTGGTGGTCTCCCTCCTCCGGACAAGTTTCAGTGATCCTGGCATCCTGCCCAGGGCCACTCCCGAAGAGGCCGCCGACATCGAGCGGCAGATTGGTAAGGAGCGTGTGTGGGAGAAGATGGGTAGGCACCCTTTAGCCAGTGTTTTTACTCACGCACTTGGATAGTCGTTCCAATTTTCATCCTCAATTTCATTGTTTTTTTTTTTGTAAATAGCAGCAGGAGATTATAATTGTTCTTGTAATAAATATTTTTCTACTTTAAATTTTCAGTTCTCTAAAAATACTTAAGAATCTGACTTTCTGCTTATTGCTTGGATTATGGATTGTGGTTTTTGATAGTCAGTATCATCGGGACTGTTTTGTCTGCAGAATGTACAAGTCACTCGTTGAATCTATGAGGAAGTGAGTGAAACTGATACATGAGGATATTTGTTTATTGCCCGTGTGGAGGAGGGGACTTGTGGTTGGATTTGGGGCGTTGAATGTCGAGAATGCAAACCCCATGCAGGTGCAAAGGGGTGAGTGGCCGTTCAGTTTAACTGTCTACAGTTAACAGTAAAGCTGTTATTGGTGGTGCAGCCTAAATACTGAGCACCAGTAGTGTAGGTCAGGACCTCCTGGGTTGCTCTGTGTGTTAGAAACGTTGAACTGTATGATGACTTAATAGCAGACATGGTTTCTTTGACAAAGTGTTGGGTGGGGTGTGTTTTCATTTAACACTTAACACAGAAATTTTTAGATTTGCGATATCTTAATATATTATACATGGCCACAAGCTCAAATGGTTGATCTCTGGTCTTAGAAAATGGGAAATTCTTTGACTGCAACGCAAGTGGCAATAACACAACTGTAAAAAGGAACACTAACCGTAACTGGTTTATGACGCAAGAGCACAGAGAAAGGCTCTAGGATACAGCCTGTTTTTAGTTCTATACCACACAGCAACAAACTGAGGGGGGTTGATAGAGTTGCGAGCACTGTGGGGGATGTGCGGAAAGAAGCAAAGACACACCTTACGTTTGCATTCTATTTAAAATGTGCATCCTGTGAGTTCATCTGCACAGACACCAGCTGCAGCCTTACTTAGCCTGTTTTCACCCTGCTTAATCTCCGTATGGCTGTGAAAGAGGCATTCTTGGATTATACTTGATTTATTTTTTTGTGAAAATGGAACAGGGTATATTCCAGTGTTATGTATTTTGACACCTATATCCACTGTTATCTTTCTTACTAGCATATGTATGCTTGATTCAAGTTTCATTGTGTGCTTCCCTCAATAGTTAGAATGACTGACTTATGGGGGGAAAAATGCCTGATATGAAAATGTGTAACTATTGTTTAAATACAGAGTCCTTGGGACAAAACACTCCCAGTGTAAAATCAGTGTTTCAGTACTGCTGATTTCCTCAGCTCTGCTCCTGTAGTCCAAAGTGTCTCCAACCCACACAGATACTTCTGGGTCATCCACCTACCGAGCCCCGCCTCGCACCAAGGAGATCCTCATCAACAAGCAGGTGGTCAAGCTCAAGTACTGCTTCACGTGCAAGATGTTCCGTCCGCCCAGGACCTCGCACTGCAGCCTCTGTGACAACTGTGTGGGTGAGACAAACTTTCCATGTGCAGTTTTCTGGGGTTAGGGATAGTTTTTAGATTATAATAAATGAACACTTAATTTATCCAAAGTTTACAGGAGCACACATAGTGACAGAAACAGAGGTAACATTTAGTAAATAATCTAATTTATTTAAGTAGTTGAACATGAACATAAAAATGAATAAAGTGGAGGGGAAAGGGAAGTATATACAGCTGTGTGGATTTTACAGGTGGAGGGCAGGAAACCAAAGGTGCTTTATTACAATGGTGGAAAGATTTCATTTAATTACGTATTATGGTGTCTTCAGCTTCACTTTGATGGATAAGTGCTTTGCTGTCAATGAAAATGTTCTAAAAACCACAGCGGAATGCATGCAATTTTTACATTGTTGAAACTGGGTAAGGTATTAAGAAGTGTAGTAGAAAAGTGTCAATTGGAATTGGATTTTCCTGGTAGCAAACTAATAAAAAAAAATCAACAGTATAAGGTACAGGGACCAGTGACTTGCCTGTTCTGGTGAAGCACAGACTTTTCTTTGCCCTAGCTATAACATTTCCTCAGTGTTTCTGAATGAATATAAATTTTTAATTTACACCATGAATGAAATGGTGGCAGTTTTTACGAATTTACTTGAATTTGCTGCTGATATTTGAGACACAGCTTTTTGTTGTTCCTCTTTTCTTCCCTCCTTCCTCAGAGCGTTTTGACCATCACTGTCCCTGGGTGGGCAACTGTGTAGGCAAGCGCAACTACCGATTCTTCTACAGCTTCATTGTCTCCCTCTCTTTCCTGACAGCCTTCATTTTTGGCTGTGTGATCACTCACCTTACACTGCGTATGTATGACATCCAGTTATTTGGTTGTGTATTTAGCTGATGCCTCTGTAAGGCAGTTTACAGTGTTGGGTTTGTACGGTACATGTGCTTGAATGTGAAGAGCAGAACAATCATACTATGAAAGTCTATTATAAAAGACTGTGTGGTGGTTAACACAGGATCAACCTAGGAATAAAAACAGCAGAATGAGAGTGGAAAAAATCAGACCTTTACAAGGATAATTTGTAACCAAAATTAGATTTTATATTTATTTGCAACATGAGACAATATGGGAAAAACTACTTCTTATGACACTGATAGTGAAAACCAGCCATATTTGATGAGTGTAGATGTAATATCACTATTGAAATTGCAGATTCAGTGCTGTTACTATTTAATTTAGTCAATGCTTTTTATCAATTTGACTTACAATGTTAAGCTCCTTATGATTTTTCCATTTATACGGCTAGGTAATTTGCACTACTTAAGAAATTTAGGGTTAGACAGTACAGCGGGAGGTAGGATTTGAGCCTGTGTTTCATTTGCAGGGGAGCAGCTCTAACCTCTATGCCACCTGCTGTCTCGTAAGGGGTGTTGAAAAAACTTTGTGAGAAACTGGGGGGAACAATGACAGAGGAGCAGATGCTAGATGCTTCCAAGGTGACCTGTGCAGATGTAGGTCTCTAGATGGCAGTAGATGGTTAGGAGGGGTACATCTGATGTTGAACAGAAGGTCACTGCACAGCTTGGGATCGAGATGAGGGAATGAGCGCCCCCTTCTGGTGTGATTATTCCACCCCTGTCTGCCTCTACCTAGAGTGTATGCATTGAGACGGTAGTGAGGGGTGAGTCTAATGGCACACAGGAGCAGGGGTGTGTTTCCTGCAAAGTGCTATTTCTAGTGCCCTCCTTCTGGTGCTGCCTGCTGGGGGTGTGGCATTTTACCACTCCCCTGAGGAATGGACTCTACGGGGGCAAGAGCCAGCTTCCTTTGCCACTGTGCTCTGGTTTAATTCTCAGTGAAACCTGAATATATGAATGCAAGTTGGCTTCTTTCATGTTCCTGTTGTGCTTTTAGAAATGTAATTATTTGACTTGTTTAAAATATTTGAGACTGGAATTGTGTTATAAATACCCCTCTGAAATTGAACTTTTTTTGAATGGATGGTCTAAAATACCTTGTACATTTATTCTTCATATAAATGGGTTAAACTAGTATGCGAATTTAGCATTAGGAGAATTCCTGTTGTGAGGGGGTTGAATTACTCTTGTTTTGATACGTTCTTAGCTGAAAAAAGCCACTTAAATTCATTAAAATCCAAAAACAGTACCCACTATATTACCCTTGAGCAAGTTATTTACCCAGAATTGCTCCAGTAAAAATTATACTGCTGTATAAATGGGCGAATCATTGTAAGTAGCTTTGGAGAAATCACAATGAATGACGCTGAATGCATTGGCAAGAATAGTATTGAATCTGCTCTTTCAGCTCTGATATTATATCAAATAGCCAAGTTACTGCATTGTAGTACATGTCTACAGAGCATTATTTACATTTTTTTTGTAAAATGTTGTGATGTAAATGGTTGGTAATAATGAGGCTTAGAAAGTATTTAATAAGCTAGTTGTCTTTGCTGTTTAACACTGCAGTCACACAGGTCCAAAGTTATAGAGTTTAAATTTGCAGGATTAAACTGAAGTATTGTTTCTCATTGTATTTCCTGGACTGTTGTTACTGAAATAACTGATGTTTTATCAGTGTCTGTCTATTAGTGTCAGCCCTGTGTCTGTAGCTCTGAAACCTTTCAAGTGTGGTTAATACCTGCCTTTTCTTTTTAAGTTTCCCAGGGTGGCAAGGGACTCATGTTTGCCCTTCAGCAGAGCCCGGCCAGATATCCTTTCCACATCGTACCTGTCCTCTGACCCCACCTGTGACATGACTGCCCCCCCATGCCAGTGTTTAATGAGGAACATGGACACATGTCTGTGGCAGTGCATGCCCAAGACCTCAGTCCCCAAGGCCTACATCATTTTATTTCACACTACAGTGTGGGGCATAATTGGATGAGTTACCTGGGCCTAGTTTCCACAAGCGGTTAGGTGGCTTAAAGGATTAGGTAGTCGCAGATGCTTTTTGTTTAGTTCCCGAAAGTAAAAGGTAGCGTATGTTCAGCCTCTAAGCCATGTGGTGTTCTCTGTGCAGGTTGTTTGTCATGACTGATTTTGTGAAACCAATTTTGTTGAAAGCTGGTGTGACGTGATCTTTCAGGGGGTTTAATATTGCTTCATGGGATACCAATTGCTGGCAGCAGTTGATTATTAAGGACCCCAGGCAAGATTTTTATTTCCCTAAACGGTTTGCTGACTTGTATTGTTCACTGAACAAACTTGGACGAAAAAGTCAAAGCACCATATAACTCTGTAAGAAAAAGTATTTTTAACAGCAGTCAAAGAGCTTTAGATACAGGTAGTTAGATACTCTAGTAACTGCATAGGAAATATTAATGTGATTGAGACAAATATTGTGATGCAAATGTATTGATCTGTTGGGAAATCAGAAGAAAGGGTGGGTCCGAAGGGAATGTATTTTGAGATCCTTATTGAATGCCGGAAGAGAGTGGGAGTAGGGGTTAGGGACCGATCAGATCCTGTGTTGGGATGCAGGTCTATTGACCATTTTCCAACGTAAAAAGGCTCTTGTACTTAATAGGGGGAACTACATGAACACAAAGAGGGAAGAAACATTCCAATATTTTTGTAGATCAATTGCTACTTCCACCACAAGCATTCTGGCTGAAATGAAGCCTTGGGATATCACCATGGCATAAAAACAACATGAATGCCACAGTGTTGTTAACCCTAACTGGGATGTTTTTTTTTTTTTTTTTTTTCCCCCCAATCTGTGTTTGTCCTTAATGTCTCCTTTGTACTGCGTTGGAGTTAGCTGTGTGCTTCTTTTCCATATGGTCAATCCTGGGCCTTTCAGGTTTCCATACCTACTTAGTGGCCTCCAACCTCACCACCAATGAGGATGTGAGTACAGCTCTCAATTTTCACTTTCCTTTTCAATGTATTTTTGTTTAATATTTTTAACTGTTCTCAAATGTTCTTAACATTTGTTAGGGTGCTTAATACAGAATGACCCAAAGGGCAAAAAAGATACATGCAGCAATCACCATGAGCAATAAGATGTAAGATGGATGCATATAGGAGGTGGGGGAAGCAGTGGAGGCTAGAAAATGAAACTCAATGTTGGAGTTAAAAAATGCAAAATTCTTCATAGTAAATTGAAAACATTGAGGATTAAGCAGTTTCAGATTGTTGTGCAGCTTCCACATTGGACCATTAGCTGATTTTCAGTGGGTGAGGATCAGGACAGGCATATAGTGAGGGCTTGGAAATCTTAACCTGATGCAGTGTAACCTGGGAAAAATTTGAATTAAATGAGGACATTTAAAAAATTTTCATTTTTTTTGGGCTCTAAGCCTCTGCTCAGATGTGGTGGCAGGGTGACTCAGTGTGCCTGGGCTGATCAGGCTTGAGTTCAGTCCAGCTCACTTTGTGTGGAGTTTGCATTGTTCTCCCCCAGATGTGTTAGTCGCTCTAATTTACCTGTAGCGTGTGCATGTGAGTGTGAATGAGTGTGTGTTGTGATCCTGTGAAGGACTGGTTTCCCTTCCAGGGGCAATTTCATAGCCTAGCACCCATTGCTTCCAGGATAGGTTCTGGACTCCTGTGACCCTACTCAGGATAAATAGTTAACAAAAATTGATGGATGGAATCTGCTCAGCAACAGAATGCACATAACTAAATTCTGAATGTTAGTGAATGATCTTGTTGTAACACACTGCAAATGACAACTGTGTAAGCATAAGCAGCAATTTTACTGGTGTAGGAAGTAGTGCAGCAGTTTGAGCCATTGGCTTGCAGTGAGAAGGAAGGTTGTAGGTTCTATTCCCACCTCTTTCTGTTGTACCCTTGAGGTATTTACTTACTCAAAATTGAATCCAGTTGTATAAAATGGGTAAATATTTTAAGTAGCTTAGTACTAAAAGCAACACACTGAAAGTCCTGTTGGAGAAACATATCAGCTAGGCCATGTTCTTGATGTCTTCCTGTATGTTTTTGTGTGTACAGATCAAAGGCCTGTGGTCTGCAAAGCAGGGAGAGGACACAACGAACCCCTACAGCTACAACAACATCTTCACCAACTGCTGTGCGGTGCTGTGTGGGCCTATGCCTCCAAGGTGAGCTCGCCAGTTTTATGAAGCTTGTGTCTTGGGGACTGGCATCTCTCTGCTTACATACCTCATTTCATGCCTGAGAACGTCCATTGCCAATTGCAGCTGTCTGACATATTGGGTACAGCATCAGTTCTGTTAATTAAAAAAAAAACCTCTCAATGGTTACATGGTACAACAGGGGGCATGGTTCTGAAGGAGGTTTAAGTCCCAGGAAGGGACCTATTGTGTAACCCTAGAAAGGGAAACTTGACATTAATTGGTCCAGCTGCACATCATTTATGTAAATGGCTATGGCTAAATAGCAATGGATAGAAAAACTGGGCTGAGCAAGGACCTGCAGACTCTTTGCACCCCAGCCATCATATCTTCCATGCCTTCCTTTCTGGGTAGTGATTGAATGCTTTGAGGATTGAGACAACAAAACATAAAAGAAGCCTTTCCCCTCCGCCATTGTCTGTTATCAACCTCTAAGGTGTGTATGATAATCCATATTAACTCACAGACAGTCATTAAGATTCTGGTGGTTTGTTCAGCTCCTACTACATTTAAAACTTAACACATTTTACACTCAGTACATTTTAAACTTTCCATTTGCACAGCATACATCCTATAGTATGAGTAATATGTTTATTACAGAGTCACATATTGTACCAATTTGTCTTTGGCCCCTTTTCTCATAAACCTCAGATACACCTGTGAGCAACTGTACTGTTTGTACCATACTTTCTTCAAACTTTGGGTCTTTATACTTATTTCATGTGACAATTCACTGGTTCATGGGACAAGAGCAGACATGGATCCAGCTTTCAGTGCTTGTTTTTGTACTCGGGGGGGGGGGGGGNGGGGGGGGGGGGGGGGGGGGGGGGGGGGGGGGGGGGGGGGGGGGGGGGGGGGGGGGGGGGGGGGGGGGGGGGGGGGGGGGGGGGGTCCAGGGCATGTTACTCCTTTGTCTCTTCATCCACTAAAATAATGATCTTACTGTGGACAGTGCCGGAAAAAAAATGAAGGATGTCATGGCAACTATGTATTTGCTGTTGGTAACTAGACATATGTGTTAGGATTGGCATTGTGTCCCGTAGGGTTGTGTACAATTCGGTGTGAATGGTCCTGTGCACGAGTGTGATTCTGAAGTCCACATGTGTATTCTGTTTCCCCACGTGCCATTTGTTACTTTCATTCTTTTGTCTTTGCTGGTGGAATGGGTGTCCACCAAGTAAAATTAATTTTACCTGCCAAGATGTTTGCCAGTATTGTTATGCAATGTTTATTTTTTGAGTCGCACCTCCTGCTCTAGTACCCTAAAGCAAATTATTTTCTTGATATTGCCCCAGTAAATAATTAACCAGCTATATAAATTAATATATCATTGTAAGTAGCTTTAGCATCAGCTAAGTAAAGAAATGTAAATCTAGACCATTACTGTAATAATTCATTAGCTGAACTACCTGGCACCACCTGGGTTAAAAAGGTATAGTGGGGGAAGGTTTAAAAAATAACACGTTATATAATTAATAAGCGTGCGTGCGCGTGTGTGTGTGTGTGTGTGTGTGTGTGTGCGCGCGCGCGCGCGCCCCGTGTTGGGGGTAGCTAGAAAATCCATCAGTGGCTTTATGTACATGTACATGTGACATGACTACTTTTGCTTCTCCAAGCCTTGTCAGAGAAAGTCTTTGCAAAAACTTCACTACAATAAGTATCTGTGTGTCAGATTTCTAGTCAGTGGCTTGAAAAACAATGCAGGAGGGACAGACGGACAGAGAAACTGATGTTTATAGATATAGAACTGACATTGTGGTAGTTATTACAGTGCTGAAAGTTGGTTTTGTGATATGATTTATTAATCAGCTCCTCCCCAATCCGATTTCCAGTCTTATTGACAGGAGGGGGTTTGTGCTAGACCACAGCGTGCCCCCAGCTGGAACCCAGGAAACGGAGCCCTCCCCCTTCCTGGCTAAAAGGGACAAGAACATGGTAGGAGGCACCACCTAGTGGCAACATGAAGACTGCAGTACTGTGCATTGCCTCTCCAGGCTAGACATCCCCTTCCTACCCAGCTGCTACTGCAACCACCCCCCTTACACCTCCCAGATACTATGATCCCTTCCAGGATCCTTGTTGGTAGGATCTTCTACAGCCCTGGCTGAGTGAGTCTGGTTGCATCCATGCAGGTTCCTGTAACAGGATGCCTATAAAACTTGTGTTTCGTGCAGTGTCTGCTCTGCATTCCGCTTGCTCTCTGTGCAGTTCCAAAGTCTGGTCGTGACACGTAACAAAGTCCCCATCCAACGTGGAACCATTCATCAATCCACTTTTCCCTTGTTCTGATAATATAGTATGTTGAAACTTCTTTTGGCAATGATATCCAGAGAAATGTATTGCCTCCTTAATATTAACTTGAGATTAGACATTTACAGAAGTTCTGTGTCTCTGTTACCTCTTGTTAGTTTTTGTATAGCTGAAGTTTAGCAGTCCCAGCCCTTTTCCTCCAGTCTAAGAGCAGAGCTGCATGCACTTCTGTTGGTCACAGGAACAAAAACTACCTTGTTTCCCCTGCCTTAGAAGCCTGGAATATCTCTGAGCTTCCCCGTACTTTAAAGACCTGAATGTGCTGTGTATGAAGCTGCTTTGGGTATGCGGTGATCTGCAGGGAACGGGTCCTGATGTCAGGTCCGACCCGAGAAGAGGGTCCTCACATCCACACTGGAGTGCCTACCTTAGGTGCTTATTTATGCTGCCTGCTGATGCCACAGTTTCTTCCTTCAGCCACAGTGGTTCAGAGCCCAGTTGATATTCCTTATAAGGGCTGTAGAAGTTGAGATGAATTTTTAATTATTGCCATCCTTTACTAATCAGTAGTCCTTTAACTAGTCTTTAGTTTGAAATTGTGTGGTTGGGTTATCCTGGTTCTGATTTTATTTTATTTTATTTTTTTTTGTGTGTGCAGCCCACCACAATGACCTAGCATGTTTCTTCAAGGTGGTTTCTTATTCCCCAGTTTGTTTTGCTGGTTTCCGATGACAGCTATGTATCAAGTGTTCATGGGTGCACATTGTGTGTCCTGTCACGTGCCTGTAAATCACCTCTTTTCTGTGTGCCCCATTTCTGCTGCGGTTGTAGGTACGGTTATAGCTGAACTGTTGTCGTGATTGTTCTCTTCAGTCACTCGCAGCTAAACAGTTCTGGAAAAATCTCCATAAAGGTCACCTAGTGACAGGAACCGGCACAGTGGTTTTACACACAGGTTGTACTGTGTTTTTGGTCTTAATCTCTTAGGAGGAAGTGCACATTATCCAGGGAAGTCGAGACCTGTTGTAACAAGTTTGTGTGCATTTTTTTTTTCTCCTCCCTTCAATGGCCTTTGTGAGATTTTCGGAAACTTTCAGGGTATTCTGGAGAACAAAGTGGTGTTGTACTGTATTACATCTGAATTACATATCAGCTACAAAATGTCTCCATTTTATTTTACTGTAAATATCAGACCGTCTGATTGTATAGCAGGAGTGAAATGACAGAGACCCTGTCTGACCATGATAAGCAGCTGGAATGAGGGAATTATTTCAACAATAATAATACAATATTGTCACCCAGACATGCGCATTAGATGTGAACACAATATTTAAGTTGTACGAGATGTTAAGACAGTTGTAAATGTCATACTTTTTAAAAATATTATTTTATGCCTTTTATTGTTGCATTTCTGTTGCCAAATAAATATATATTTTTTTGTCAGTATTTTTTGAAGTTCTTTTTTTAAATTCCTGCTTAATTTTTTGTGATTGCTATCCCTAAGTGACCGCTTTGTTTCCCCTTCCATTTAGAACAAGGTTGCTTTAGTGATGGAGAAACTTGATAAATTTACTTCTCTTTTGTCTGCCCTCCCTTTGAGCTATAGCTGCACTCATGCTATCGCCTGTCCTTGTTGCTGGTATGTGTTTGTGGGTCCTGTGTTGTGTGTTCTTATCTTTTGGTGCCCCCCCCCCCACCTTCCCTAAAGGAGGAGTGCTGTCAGGATCATCTCTGTGCCGCAGTGCCTGGGGGGTCAGCTGGCGATGGCAGCGGGGTGTAGCACTGTAGATGGTAAGAATCATGAAGGTTGGCTGAAGGGGCAGCAAGGTGACTGCTCAGAGCTCCTCCACAGTTGGACTTGGCATGTCACGGCATGTTGGAAGTCCCCATCTCATCTACTGCCATTTCTGCCACTGGAGTCCATCTTTACCACTTGCCAACTGCTTGTCCTGTGTTTGGATTCATGTCATGCTTTAGTTTCTCATACTTTCTATCTTCTGGTGTCACTCAGAATCTGCTTTCAGTCATCTGTTGCACTTCATCTCATTGTTGAACAAGCATTTATTTTAATTGACATTAATTAATTTATTGTATTTTATTTAAAATGGAGACTGATTATTTCTGGCCAGTATACTGTGTTCCAGGGCCTCAAATTTTGACCTATTTTTAAATTTGCTTTACACCTTAGTAAATGTTAATATTTTTTAAATGTAACAAACTAAGCCTAATGTATTTAAATTTTATGCACTAATGGGGCACCAGGTAGAATAGTGACAACAGCTGCCTACACTGGCCTTGAAAGACCTAGGTTCAGATCCCACCTCCTGCTGCAGTACCTAAGGGCTTCCCAACTCTAACCCTAAGTTACTTATCCTGAATTCCTCCAGTTAAAAAATGACACGCAATGTAAATGAGTGAAACATTTTAAGTCACTGTAGAGAAAAGTACTGTTATATGAGTAAACAATGTACTCTGTATGAACAACAGATATCCTCATTTTTTAGCAGTCATTTTTTAAAAATGCCAAATCTACTGTATCTCTCATTCCAGGGCACATTTTACACTGCATGGTAGACTATACACAGGAGAACACTAGCTGTGCTTCTCTTCTCCCTCATGGCCAAGAGAGACAAGTATCGGGCTGCCTTAATAGTCCTTCTGTTTCAGGTGGATAATTTCCTGAATGTGTTTTGTGTAACTCATTGTGGTTTTTTTTTTTTTTTTTTTTTTTTTTAAAATCCCTTGAACTCACAGTCCCAAACCTGACTTAGACCTACAGTATTTTCCTACAGTTTCCAGATTTTCTCTTCTAGTTCTGATCCAGCAGATGAGAGACGGAAGTGTCTCCTTCCCCGTATGCAAACTGGGATGTTTTTGTCTAACAGTCATTCTGTGAGGAGAAAACTGATAGTCTTAGATTTCTTTGGGGAGTCAGTGACCGAGTGAATGAATTTCTGTCCAGACACTCTCTCCGTTTCGGCATAATTTCTGCATTGAACTTGTCATTTGTCTTTTGCACGGCTGGATGGCAGTTACGTGCTGCTTAGTGCTGCATGAAAGTTCTTTCCATCTGTCTTCATTTATTTGCTGTTTGCCGTGCTATATACTGTACTTTCACCTGGTACAGGGGGTCTTCAATATACGATGCTGATACAGACAGAAAAAGTATATTACAGTGAATCTTACAGAAGCAATTTTATGCTTGACAATGACAAAAACTATTTTATATTTGTAAAAAAAAATCCCTTGCATTTTAATGTTATACTTTATAGTATTGATAATAATTGGTATTAACATTATTTTGAATTCAGATTAGTATGCGTCCCGTTTCCAGGTCTACTGACGTATCTGAAAATGTTTTATAGTGGTCACAAATAAGGAGCAGCATATATGGGAAACACTGTATAGTTGAGACCCTCTGTGTCATAATTTTGGCTGCACTGAATAAGTAGTGGATTTTTTGCATTGCTGGTGTGGCTGTTGATTTGTGCCATTATGTCTGATTCATCCTGTGGCCTCATTGCTTGTATTTGCCATGTTCATTTTTTTTCCTCCGTATTCATTTCAGAATTTTGGTTAACTTCACCGTACTCGGTTGTAGGGACTGAGCTCCTTCACAAACTCAGAACCTCCCGTTTATGTCTCCTATATCTAACATCTCTGTCCCTCCTTCCATCTTTTGCTAATGCCTAATGCTTTACTTACACACTGTCTTTCTGCCCCCCCCCCCCCCCCCCCCCCCCCCCCCCCCCCCCCCCCCCCCCCCCCCCCCCCCCCCCCCCCCCCCCCCCNCCCCCCCCCCCCCCCCCCAGTGCACTGAGAGCACAAAGGACTTTCTGGAGATGGCTGTGCACTCCCCCATCATCTCTGGGCCCTGCCTCCCAGGAACTCTCAAGACTGCACCAACTAGCCTCATTGTTACCAGCAGCAACACCTCAAAGTCACATCCCTTGGCAACCGGCTCCCTTCCCTCTGGCCGTGAAGAGCGTCAGGTCCGTAGGCCCTCTGACAAGGCCTGGTCCCATCGTGCTGGAAAGTGGGTGACTCGCCACACTGCAGCCCCTACCTACGTGTTCAGTGCACCAGGATTGCCTTCCCACAGGCCATTAGTTATCAGAGATGTCCCCAACGTGGGCTTCATCTCTCTGCACTGACCATAACCTCAGCACACTGAAGTTGCATTGATTTAAAAAATAAATAAATAAATAAATAAAAAAATAATAATAATATTTTTTTAAATTATTATTATTTTTTTAAATTGCTTTCTGCCTGGAAATCTATGGAAATAATGTTATTACTTTATAGACCCTATTGATACAAGAGAGATTTGAACCGAAGACACTTCCTGGGTAAGATGGATTTGGGGAATTTTCTCCAGGTACTGGGTTACCAAGGACCAATCTCTGCTCTCCGAAAAATGGTGTCAAGTTGGGTAGTGATTGCTGTACAGAAGAGCTTTTTAATTTGTACTGAAGGTTACTGTCAACAGCATCACTATATCCTTTGTCATACTAGAAGGATCATAAGACTGGATGAGGTGGGGTTGAGTTACCTCGGCCTAGATGCTCAGTTGCTCTTCTGGGATGTAATTTTTGTTAAAATAACAGCTGAGAAGCAGAAGTGCATGTTTGCTATTCTACATGAAGATTTATGGTATGTAAAGCTATAAATAAAAGGCAAGAAGCTGAACCTTAATGTTGAGAGACCCTTTCCCACCATCTCTCAGGCAGAAGTAAACTGACGGTCTCTGTGCTAAGCCATAGTTTGTACTGGAGAATTATGGCAATTGGGGGCCTGTGGCAGTGTTGGTCCACAGCGGGTGGACGTGGACTCTGGGTCACCTTGACCACCTTTGTGCAGGGGATTTGGAGTGGAAGATGTCATCAACTCCTAAACAAAACCAGGTTGGCTGATTGATATTTAATGGGCTTCTACAGTGATGGAGTAGATTTCTCCAGAACCCAAACACCAGCAGGGAAACCCATTTAATTCCACTTAAGACCGAAAGATCCGAAACAGTTTATTCTATCCACGATGTGGGTTAACCTTGAAGCTGCAAGCAAATGGAAAGTGTTTGCTTGTTTGACGTGTGCCTGATTAAAGACAGGATCAAAGCTTTTGGCTCACGGGAATGGAATGTTTTATTCAGGTTTTGACCCTGACAATTATTTAGTATCACTGGCAGTTCTGTCTCGCTTTTCCTATCATGGAAAGAGCAGAAGGAGGCTATGAAATCCAGTTTATTGCACTTGCGATTGCAAATACTGTCTCTTCAACTTATGACAGTTAGGCTGCAAACTTTTGAAGACACATTTTCCAGTTTATTTTATTCCCTTCACTTTTCTGAAAAGAACCGAAAAAACGGCTAAGCTGAGTGATGGCTGTGTCACGCGTCCGATCTGAATAAGAGTGTGAAACGGCCTCATTCAGCTCCCGTCCACAGTGTCCAGCGTCGGGTGTTTGCGATTCTATCGGTGGCTGTAAGACTTGGAGGTGTGGTGTTGAATGTGGTTAGAATATTAAAAAAATAAATAAATTGCACACGTTTATCGGTCGAATAAGTCAACAGCGAGCAATGAATAGGAGTTTGTGGAAGCAATGCTCATTTTAGTTTTAATTTTAGCATAACTGGAAGTTATAAAGTGAGAAAGTAATGTGTTGCCACATGCAGAGTGCTTTTGTTTGTTGTACTTATAGTAATATGTGGTGTAATTGAAACCGGCAAATAAATAGAAGGACATCTGTACTGTCCAGCTTCAGCTGAGGGTGACAAAATGAGTTATAAACAACATTCTGGGCCCAACTGTGTTCATAAGTTGCAGAGACAGTGTATCCTATAATCATTTTGGGCAGTGCTGTGATGGAGTTAGAGCTGGAAAACTGTTTAATAGCAGGGGATCTTAAACTGGTGTTTGGCGACGTCTTGGGGTTTGTGGACAGGGATCAGCAGTTCCATGAAATGCAGACTGGGTTTGGGAATAATGCAGTCTAACTAAAATAAAAAAAAAAAAAAAAAAACTTGCTGTGCTGTTACTATCTACGTATTATATTACATATTTCTTTCTGAAGCTACTCATATTTCATTTAAACAGATTTTATGCAATATTTTCCTAGTTTATTTTTCTATAAGGGGTCCTTAATTTTCCACAAAATTCTTACAGGTCAGGGGTCTAGAAAGGCTAAGAATCTTTGGTTTAAGGATACTTATGGTAGATTTTTACAGCTTGATTCATGGGTTTTATTCTGTATGCATAGCTTTGCCACTGCAGTAGTGTAAATTGTGTGTCTCAGAGAAGACAACAAAGACCACGTTACATTATCGTGAAGATTTCCTCCTTCAGTCAGGACCACACCTTGGATTTAAAACAGAGGATGCTGAAAAAAAAAACTGCACTTGAGGAAAGTCTTCTGCTCCACGTGGATGAGATGGACATCACCCTCACTGTTACTCAGGTTATCCAAGGTTTTTCAGCGTTTTCACACGATGAACAGGATGGGTCAGCAGGTCTGACTAGATTATGTTTATCGCATTTTGAGGGGGGAAAAAGGCATATAAAATGGAAATTATAGGTATTTCCATTTTAAATAAGAATACTGTAAATGCCGTTTTGATTTGTAGTTTGCTTAATACATAATGCAATAAAGAGAGATCAATAGTTTAAAAAGCGATTGAAGTGATTGGAAGCCTAGGAAAAGGCGGTAGATTAGTTCTGATAGGAATATTTAATAGTTTTTTTTTTTTTTTTAAAGTTGCCTTGGGGGTTTAGTATTGGGGTTTCTTTTGGGTTTATTTACCTTTGAACTGAAGGGTAAGGGTGAGTGTATAGGAGCATGCAGAAAAATGATTTATTAGAAAGACTCCAGGCTGAATAAGGTTATTAATTTCTGTTAGAGAGGTAAGTTAGTCTTGGGTATTTGCCAGTTCTTTCTTTTGATCCTGCCTTGTGTCTTTCTCTTTAACTCTTGATTCAACATATTAAAATATCTTAGAAAGGGACTGAGAAGAGTGGAAGGGTGACTCGAGTAAGTGTTTGAATAGAGACTAAGAGCACTGATCAAAACACCGGCTGCCATATTTTTTATTGTAAAGCCAATGAGTGGCGCCGACCACGGAATACATTTCATGGTAAATCCTGTTAAAGAACCAGAGGAGTGTAAATGTGCCTGTCAGCCCCCTTTGAAGCAACGTTATTTTACCAATAATTGTTACGTGTGTTTGTAGGACTCCAAAGGGCTTGTGGAGCTCATGGTCCCGACCAAATACGGTAAAAAGAAAAATAAAAGTCTTTGACATTTTTGTGTTGGGGATTTCTTCTCTGTCTTTGTCTTGGAAACTTGTCAGTGTGTCACTGTTCTTTACCATGTTTCCCTTTTTTTTTTTTTTTTTTTTTTTTTAAAAGGATGGTTTTAAGGGAAAGCTTTACAGCAGATGCTTGGCAGCAGAGCTGTGGGGCTCAGTTTAATGGTGTGTGCAGGTTACAGGGCTTCTATGACTGTTCTAAAAATATCGAAGGAGAAGTAAAGTGATCTTAGCGAGGAGAGAAGCCTTTGGGTGGTGTGTAGAGTAACCAGACCCCACCAACTTGCCCTCTGCTTGACACTCGAGTGAAATGTGGGGAAGCGTTTTGAAAGCGCAAAAGTGACTCGCCACCAGGGGGCGCTTAAAATGTGTCGCTTAAAAACGAATGCTGGAAAGTTCCACCGAAAGCTAACACCAGGCCAGGGGTTTGGGGGCCCCTGTGGGTGGCAGTTTGTTCCAGCCATATGTCTAATAAATTAGATTTGACTAGACTGTTGCATAATATTGATCTTAATGCCATATGTGTAAAATATTACAAGTTTGCAGGTCCTAAAGTGTTATTTGTGAATTGCTGTTAATAAAAAGGCCACAATTTCACTTATTTTTGACCTGAATGGTATTAAGTGCTGTTTAAGTTTTCATGAGCTATGAACTCTTAAGTAAATTACTGCGCAACTATCATCTGACTCACTTACACGGGCGCAAAAAAGCCGTATCCTAATATAAACATGCTTGAAAACATCAACAGAAGTGCGAGGTCTGAATAGGGCTGGAAAAAATGAACAAACAATGGGTCTCCAAGGTCAGGTGCAGAAAGTCCAGCTTGCCACAGAAAATGTGGGACGTGGCGTGGCGCAATTGCGGGGTCAAAATATGAGCGCCTGTTGAAACCGGCGGAGGCGGTTAAGGCCTGTGATTCAATAGCCGAGGAGCAAGAAGATCCGAGTCTGTGGCTGATGACTAACGCAGGCCTTCGTGCCTGGCCTGTAGGTCATCGTGGTCTCCGGCATCCTCTTATCGGCACCCAGCCTTAACAAAGTGAGAGTTATTAAAATATCGCAAAGATATTTGTTGAAACCAGCACGCTGGAAGTGAAAAACACCACAACTCTTGTCTGATAGTATGTAGCAGCACCTAGATAAGGGTGTTAAAAGTAGCGTGCATTTGGAAAAGTTCACTTACCAAGTTTTACATTACACAAAACTAAATATTTCACAGTCAATTAAATCCTGTATTTGCAGGAGATTTTTTTTTTTTATAGCTCATGCAAAAAGAGAGAGTAAAAATTCATGTTGCTGAGTGGGGGTGCAGCCCTGTAAGTCCACTGTGGCCCCCCAGCAGGCTGGGTGTTGCGCCACCTGTTGACGTTTGCGTGAGACGGTGTCCGTGGCGGGTTTGTGACAGAGGACGGGTTTGACTCGCATTGCATCGCGATTACTGTTGACCGCACCCCGGCTGCGTGGCCGCGCTGTGTCAGGTGTCTGCGTTACGTGTGACTCAGCCGCGGCTGGAGGTCGGCTCTCCGCTCGTAGGTGCAACTGCACGCCAGCTGGCAGATCTCCCCGCTCGAAACGGTCAGAAACTGACTACAGCTGATGGTAATGTTTTCGAGTGACGCTTTTCTCTGGACGTTACCGGTAATGGAATCGAATTATATCTTTAAAACATCAGGTTTGTATCGCCCAAACCCAGGGGGTCCCAGTTCTCAAGCGCAGCAGTCTTACAGGTTTCGAGGTACATTTTGTTTCCTTATTTGTTGGTTTGCAGCTTGTTTAAAACTGAAGCGCAAGAAAAGGCCATCTTTTCAAGTAACTTTTTCAAAGTGTTTTAGACCAACGGTCAGTTGGTCTGTCTGTCCTCTGTTGCCATTATTACCTCTCTTGTCTCACCTTTCCCACTGGTTCCAGGGATGAGGAGTTAGTCCTCATTTGTCTCCTGCAGAGCCAATTTTCTGCTGTGAAACCCAACGTGACTGCATGTTTATTCCAAAATTCCCAAAAACACTTTACATGATTTACATGTACAGTACTGGGGCCCTGGCTCTTTGCTCACTGGTTCCCTGTAGTACCAGCCCTGCATTACTAACTGCAAATGGGCCTGACTTCCCATAAAACTTCATGCTGCTTTTGCTGGAACTCAAGTGCTGTACATTTGTGTGTCCAGCTGTGCTCGCGCTGGTCTTCTGAGAACTGCTCACGTCTCGTGTGGCCCTCACACCTCCCCACCCTGTGCAAATGACAGCTGAAGTTTATCTGTATGTTTGGGGGCAGCGGTGGGTGGTAGTGATTCTAGCTTCTATTCCTGCTTTTAGTTTGCACTGGGGGACGTTTCATCAATAAATTTGTCTGTGAATTGTTTCACACCCCCCCCCTTTCATTCGCACGACTTACATGGAAGCAGTTTTCTCGCTGCTCAAGTTCCAAAGTGTCACTTTAAAAGAAAACAGCTGTAAACTGTTGCATCACATACCCTGAGCCCATGTTATTTCTATATATCCAACTGACAAATTTTATGTTTCAAAAAACATTGACATTGCTCTGAAATAATCTTAAATATTCCCTCTGCAGCCATTTGTACACATATAAATTAATCATCTTGAATTCAGAGGTTTAAACGCAGCCTCTGGATTCAACCATCTGTGGCCCCTATTTCAAGTGAGCTGTTGCGTTAATAGTTCACACACACACACACACACACACACACACACACACACACACACACACAACTACAATTTTATATGTATATAAAATTAATTCTCATTATTAAAGTTTACCAGTATAATATTTCCTGAATGGGCGACAAAATAATTTGCATTTTATTTTATACCTGTGGTGGTGCCTCAGTGCCTGGATGGTGTGACTGGACAGAGACTCAATCCCCGCTCAGTCGTTGTAGAGTTTGCATGCTCTCCCCACAGTCCAAACAGTAAATTAGATGTTTGAGGTGAATCGGCGAGTCTAATTTGCGCTTAGTGTTTGTATGCGTGTGTAAGTGAGTGTTTCGTGCCGCCGTGCAGTACAAGTTGGTGACTGACTGTAGGGAGCTGTGTGTAGTGTAGGTGACCACGGACATAAAAGGCGTCGCTTGCGATCGCTGTTAGTCGCTTTGGAGAAACGCGCCCTGAAGGTGTATAAATAATCTAAATGCAGTTAAAACGATGGAAGGAATTAAATGTGCGGTGCGATACAAAGCAGGCATGGAAAACAGAAACGGAATTTTACACAACTTTTCACGTTACGTTATTTATGCGCGCGACCTCCTGCACCGGCTAGTCTAGTAACACCCTGCGTGACGCCCCTTTCCAGACATTTCTGATGGCTTGCAGCGCTTCATTTCTGTGTTATGATTTCTAAACCACACCGTGATATTAACCTTAAGTGACACTGCAAGGGTACTGCATTACCGACGCAAAGGGGGGCTTGGAGTTTGGTGAGGAATGCCCCATGCCCCCCAGCCCCATGGAATTTAATGTCCATCCTTATATGGGTTGTTCTATTTTCCCTTTAATTCGTTTCCATTTTCTCTCCGACTGGTGGCCTGACATCAGTTGTTAATGGTTTGTGAATGCAGACCACAATAGGAAAAAAGAAGGGGAAAAAACACCAAATCCTCAAGGCAATTAGTCTGTTCGAATACTAAGAGCAGGAGACTTGGACCCAAAAAAACGGGTTCGCTTAATTAAATAATAATAATAATCATAAAAGAACACCCGTAGCGTCAGATGGAAAATCTAACTCGGCCTTCTCGTGTTGTTTTTCGCCCTCAGACTTCAGTTAAAAATGGTCTATTACAGTACATTTTCAAAATTGGGTTTAAATGCGACTGAGTCACAAGGATCCCTTTTCAGTGGCATAATGGGCATGAGTGTTTCGGAAGGATATTTCCAGCCGGTGAAATGAGGGGTAACCTGCAGTTTTTAAGAAGGTCTGTGCTTTATTTGTGCATTCTTTGGAAGAATATTCATTATTTCAAAAGAAGGATCTTTTTCTCTCGTTTTATTTATATAAACCGCTATTCCTCGCGTTGAGCAGCGCGCGGGGAAGTGCGCCTGTGCACAGAGGACAGCCGTCACATAGTCCTCCGATTCGCGTGCCTTTTCCCGCCCCCGCCAGCAGACAGAGCTCTGGACACCTGCCACGTGATTTGAAATCTTCGTTTTATGAGCAGGAGGGGGTCTCTGCCGGTTTCCCCTCATTCATGTGGTGGAATGAAGCTGATTTCTTTCCCCCTGCTGGGGGCTCCAAGACACAACTGGTGAATGACGCAGTCCAGATGTGAACCCTGGTCTCAGGGATTGTACTTTTAAATCCTGCCTTGTAGCCGACTGGGCCGCATGGGAAATCCTTGCTCCTCAGCTCAAGAAGCAGGGATACTAGACCTCCTTCAGGCAGCGGTAACACTTGGCCGTTCCTCAACGTCCAGCTCTCTGCTCCTCCTTTTGAACGGTCTGGGCCCAACGCAGTGTTTTGAATATACAGCACTATCTTGAAATACAGCCGGTCGTAAAGATTTTAAGCAGCGTAATTTGTGCCGTTTGTGTGTTAACATCAGCAGAAAGGAAGTGTGTGTTCTTAATAAGTTGGTCTTCTGGAAAACAGCCGCCTCACCCACCATCCTGCCAAAGAGGAAGAAAAGCCCTGGCAGCAGGTAAAAGCTCTACTCTGGCCACAGGCTCATGACCCAAAGAGTTCTAGAAGGTCCTGGTGTTGTAGGTGTTTCAGATGCTGCATTTAATCTAACTTGGTTCAGCAAAATAACCAACTGTATAAACAGGCACTACTGTAGGACACAAAAAATATGCTAAACCTCCTTTGACAGAGTGTCTACTGAGCAAGACGCACAATATACACTGGGTCCTTGTTTTACTAAAATTTGAGTTTTTCAAACGTTCGTTTTTAGTCGCATTCAATCTGTTTTCCATAATTTCTGTCAAAAATAGCTGGCGTTTCCTTGCCTGCAGTTAGAAAAACGGGGCTGCCTTCATTCAAATCACCTCTGCAGCACTTACTGCTCACGATGCGTTGTTTATATTTAAGGCATGAAACGGCCAGTGTCGACAGCGAAGAGGAATTTGTTTCAGAAGTCGAGGAGTTTGTAGAAACAACATCTCTTTTTCACTCATTTTTAGTTTTAATTTCGGTGTCGTTTGATCCATCCGTTATCCATTATATCTTTAACTCTTTGGTATTTTTAAATTTATCATAGCTTTAGCTGAGATTTTTAACCCAGCATAACCAGGGATAAAATGGAGGGACGACTGTATCTATTGATCGTCCCTTAGTGGTAAAAGTAACTCTGGAGTTACAAACAAATCGAGCCACGACCAGACTTCAGGCGTTCATAAGTTGAGCAGCCAATGTAATATAAAAAGAAGATGGCAGTCTCACTGTCAAATGTCCAGCCATTCATCGCCCATAAAGGCCCTTCACTCATAAATCATTTTACAGGTAACAATTAACGGTATAGATTGTCACCGTCCTTTTACAACCATCTTTTTTTCAGAAGCTCTTTGAAGAAATACTTCGCGAACCTTCAAGTGGCTTCTGCAGTAGATAAATTTATTACTCTCTTGGCTTCCTCTTGCTTCTTTCCAAACACCGAGACATAAGATTTATTTAAATTACTCCGGAGATCTTTAAGCCTTCTTTCAGTGCTTCAGGAATGTGCTTGTGTTACTTCGGGGATAATGCTTTTTAAACGCACCCCGTTTTTGATTCTCAACTCCGCAGCATAAATGCTGCCTCCTGTTCTACACTTGAGGTAAACGTATCTGAACCGAACCACCTGTAGTGTTTGATTTGGTTTTTTCTTTTATTATTTCTTTCTTTCATTCTCTTTTTTTTTTAACTGGAGTCAAGGTTCATTTTATATCAGTGCTCCATAAATGTGTCAAGTTTAACTATATTACAGAATTTGTCCAGCCTCTCTAGCCGCACGTAAACATGCCTGCTCTAATTCACATGCATTTCATAAACCAAAAAGGTTACTTTTATATATACGAAGCAGATTGTTTCAACTGAGTAGAGTAGGTTAAACTAGTTAAACTTCTACGCGTGTTACTTTTTGGAGAATGCTTCAAAATGAGCAGTTACAACATGCGCTTTTCATGAAAAGCAAGATTTCATGTAAAGGATTTTATTAAACGTTATAATAATAATAAACCTCAGTTTATTGATTTTTTCAGAGTATCTTCCTCAAGAACGTCATCGCCGTTTACCGATATTGAAGAACTCCAGCATCTTTGTACTGTTTGTACCGTTTACACGTGGTCACTTGTGTGGGTGTCTTATTTTACTGTTGTATCCGCCATATTCGCAGTATATCAATATAGGTATAAATATAGATGTGACCATTTATTTACAGGGTTAAATGCTTTCAACGGTACAGTGAGAATGTGTATCTTTATGCTCTTCCACATCTAAAATGAACTGCAAACTTAATTTTGTTTCACAGTCCATTTCTTTGGAACCATTTGCTACTATTGCTATCTATGCATTTGCTGTCTGAATGTCAGAGGCAGTTACTCGAGCAAAATGGTGGTATTGGACAAACAAATCACGTTTTTCACATTTGTCTGCAGCTCCTTGTCTGTCGTGGAAGGGACTTTTGTATAATCTGGGTTTTATGCTCTATCGGGACATAATGTCTGCCAAAAGTGTTAATGTACAGCTGAAGTTGAGTGAAACGAAAGGCCTACTTGGAGTTTGTGTTTGTGTCTTTGTACCTGGCTACCTTCACAAAGAACCCTAAAATGTTAATAGTACAGTGTAAACATGTATACAAACATCTTGCTTATTATTTTTTTTTACTCTACTATTTGGTGCTGTCCTTTGTCACCAGGAGGACCTGTCACAGTAGTGAAAAGCACTTTGACAGTTTCTCCTGGTCCTAAAATGCAAAGGTGGCTCAGAGACTTTCAAGGTTTTGATAGGCCGCCATGCGTGTGTACGTTTCAACAACGAAGCCAAACACATTTTGTGCAAAAATTCAAAACGGCCATTTCTTTCAAGTTCGACACAAAGGGCAAACAGCAGGCGATGTGAGTGAAAGCAGCCAGCAGCCCAGTCGCCCCCCCCCCCCATAGTAACGGTGGGTGTGTGCAACGTGAGAGCACACCTACCGCATTCCAGACCCTTCTCTTTTTAGATCAGAACCCTGCAAGCGAGCCTTTTATGCCAAATAAGTGTTGTGATAACATAACATATGCAAGGTGCTCCTCGTAGAGAACCATTGCGGAGCAGGTAGGAAGTGAGGGTCTTTTCTTTGATGTGCTGTCAGTCTGAAGGGGCCTGCCAGGGCTGTGGACGCAGAGTAAAAGCACCCTTCCGTGTGTTTATATGATTTAAGAGCTCGGATCACTTTTATCCAAAGCGACTTCCATAGCTCATAGCCTTGGTTTTGGCCGGACGTCCTTACTGTTCAAATTAAGCTCCTCGCTCTAGGGTGCAACAGCAGGGTCCCTTGAACTTGCAACCTTTTGATCTTAAATTCGGGCCTTTCCCTTTCCCCACTTTTTCCTTAAGGGTGGTATTCGCTGTGTTTATTAACATCACCCTAATTGGACAGGGAACGTTCCGGCTAGCCTCGGCTCCCTCGCCGCGGTCCCCAGTGCTGGTGCGAGAGGCGCAACCTCCTGCCGGTTGCTTACTCACATCCTCTCAAGTAACCTGACACACTTGATGAAGGACCCCCCTCTGTGTGGTTCTGGATGAAAGGGGAAAGAAACCTGTGCAGTTAATACTAGTAATGAGGGAGGATTAGTATTTGTCTGCGGTTATTTAGCTGTCAAATAATATTGCAAAAAGTTGGCTGAGCTGTTGCGCATATGCCATGTTAGTGTACTGGATGGAGGGCGTGTTTCAGTGTTTGGCTTCATCTTTCTTGCCTACGGTGCTGAAACAAAGTCTTGATAACATTCCAAGATTGCCTCACCAGATTGTAGCAACATTGTTGCAGGGCTGGTATAACAGTGTTGTGCCGCTGTGCGGCAGAGGATAATGGTGGGTGAACTGCGCATCTGAGGTCTCACCTAAGGCCAGACTTGTTGAAGTTGCTACCAAAGGGCCTCATGGAGGGTGTAAGTGTGCGCGGCGCGGAAGGGACTGGTGCAGTGGGAGGACGAGGGGGGGAGATTGTGCAAGAAGCTTGTTTACTTTTGGCTCGCAGCGCTAAGGCTGTCAGGAAAAGTGCCTTGGGTCAGCCCCAACCCCCCTTGGTTCTGCATCACCCTAATTTTAAAAGACAGATTACTTTTTGTCTTCTGATGGGATCTGCAAGATTTATAGCCTCGGGCAAAGTGTGTCTTCCTGAAGTTCTGAAGCCATCGTGCATTTAACTGGAGAACTCCCTACACCCTCTCAGTTCCCAGCACTCAGATGCCCTGAATATATTACCCCAAAATCAGCCAGTGCTGAGCCACCGGGGTCCATTATTATTCATCACTGTCATCGGTTTCCTGATCTGGCATCTTTATCAAGGGCGTCTCACATCTTATGTAGCGGCAGGGGAGTTACAACAGCGCTGTGTGGGGAACACTGCAAGCCCCTTCCCGTAGAAAGCAGCGTCCTTACGGCTACGTCAAAGGTAACCTGCCCAGTGCTTTTGTTGTCAGCAGTGCAAATATATCACGAGACCATGGAATACACAAATCCCTAATTTATAGCACACATGGAACCTGAAAGGCCTGAATTTGTTTGTAATGTGCTGTCGGTTGACTCAGACTGCTCACGATTTCCTCAGTTTCCATCAGCAACTATGGCATCTCCACCTCCCGGTTCCACCTCCCTGGTGCTGTCTCCCGACTTCTGCCTGCAGCTGACTACAAAAAACTAGTCCATAATCCACGGCTATTGATTTGAAAAAGCTTATTATGAGAATAAGATCTCTATTTTTGGAAGATATCCATCCATTATCAGTAACCACTTTATCCTGGTGAGGAGCCTATCGTCAAATCTCTGAGTGCTGGCCAGTGAAACAACCACTAGATGGGACAACAGTCCTTTGTAGAGTAGCTACACACAGTCACTAGAGTGAGCAATTAACCTGAAACACATGTTTTTGGACAGTGAGAGGAAATCGGAGCACCTGGAGGAAACCCACACAGAAACGTGGAGAATTCCACACAGACTGAGCTGGACTTGGGCCCAGGACCAAACAGGCCGAATGCTGTGGAGTTGCAAAGCTACTTGTTCAGCCACCATGCCACCCTTTTGGAAGATATTTTAAGCAAATTTTAAGTTTTTATTTATTGTTTGAACTTGGACATGGTGCTCGTGTTTCTTGGAATGGCTGTGAGTCTGAGGAAAGGCTTATTGTTCTACCTTGGCTGCTCGCAGCTGCTCGGACAGAGAAAAGTCCAACACAAATAGATGAACTGCTTTTTAGTCTCATGACGTTTTTTTCCTGCAGGGTCCCCTGTTAGCCAGCGGGAAGCAAACTGCCCTTCAATTCACCTCTGCCACGTAGAGATCCATCTTTGTTCTTAGGCCATCGACAGAATTAAAGTGAAAAACGTTGATGTTTCAAGTAATGACTAAAGTCGCTATAAATAGAAGACTCTATAACTAGAGCAAAATTCTTCGTTCCTGCCTTAATGTATATGTGTAAGACCAGCCGATTTACTTGATGGGAGATATGCAAGGTGCAGAATCTGCAAGCAAGTGTGATTATATGCATAAGGCCGCAGGGGGCCGCGTGTTTTTTCTGCACGTTTCACCTCCCTGACTCTGAATTTGGTGCCCGGCAACAAGTCGTGTTCACATTCAATGCAAAAATTATTGCAAATGACGGTCCTTGTTATTTAAGGTGTGTAAGGCTTTGTGAAAAGAATCAAAACTATTTTCTTTTAAAAGGAATAAGAGAGATAAATATTAAAGGCAATTTACTAGTTAGCTGTTCCCTCAAGGTTTTCCTATATGAAAGGTTACACAGCGACAGGTCTCTGCTTTACTCCGTGTGCCGGGGTGTGTGGGAAACGGGCAAATTCTTCTCTCGTCTGTGCTATAGGAATGTAACCAAAATGTGAAAAACTCACTTCCTTCTGTATATCCCCTGTGAACACTGCTGCTCTCGGCACGCTGACCTCTGGCACCTTCCAGAGTTCTTGTGATGCTGACTGTTCTGAGACTTTATGTTGAAAATGCAGGGAACGGCCACAAAAATATATAACACACTTTGACAAATATTTTGAAAAACGTAAATAATCTATCCTACATTTCGTCTGCTTTTCAACTGAACAAATATTTTCCCTACTTTTCTTCACAGCAGAGAACATTGTTTCATGTTTGTGGAAGCACTGTAGATGCAAAGTTTTAGAATTAAGCCTGTCTCAGTCAAAATGTAACATGGTTTTGCCTTTTTTTAAGAGGTTTTTATCTCTTTTTTTATTATTATTGTTATTATTATCTATAAAAATAATCTTTTATCTGTCGTCTATCTATCTTTTTTTAGGCTCCCACTATACTGTTCAGCTGCGTATTGAATGGTTCAGAGAGAAGCTCAATGTCAGGAGGTGAAGAATGGCAGGACCAACATAACTGAAGTGCTGAAAACAAAGAAGGGGACTCCTGACAGCATATCAGGCATGAATTAAATATATTGCATTTTATCATGCCAGGCTTCAAAGGCTCCCACACCACAGGAGGACGTGACAGAGTGTGCTTCTTACGCTTACTTCAAACACTGGGTCATAAGAAATTTATATACCTTTTGCAGAAATGCAGCCAAGGCACAAGTGTTCACACATCTGTGTTCAATTTCTACTGTACTTCATAACATGGTTCTTTTTTTTTCTCTCATACACCAGGTAGCTGGGGAAGACCCCCCAATAACAGGAGTGGTTATATATAAATGTTGCATATGTTATATGTATGCATTTGTGTCTACACAGTAAAGAGTTCTTGGCAACCTTCATGAAACTGAGAAAAATGAATTTATAAAATAAACAATACATTCATTTATGTTTTAGGCGGAACGCCATATACATTTATTTCAAGATAATTTTTCCAACACAAACATTTTACTAAGTAGTATGTATTACATTTTTTTGCAAGATGTATGTTTCAGAATTATTGGTCCTTCCAAAAATAATTCACATAAAACTAAACAAAGTGACATCTCTTATGAAATGATATTTCTCAGTCTCCAGGAAGTGTTTTGCTGCCTTTCTTCAGTTCCTCTATATAAACATGAAGTTGTAGGTATGTAAAGTCCTGTTGCCATCAATCACCGTGGATAAGACCAAAGAGTTTTCATGTGAAAACAGACAGATGGTTGTTGACAACAGGAAACAGATACAAAAAATACACAGACAATTGAAAATACCACTATGTCAAAGCAATAAAACGTTTCATAAGTCTGGAACAGTTGCAGATTCACCAAGAAGAGGATGGATGTGCATATTGTCCCCACATACAGTGAGGAAACAGGTGAGGAAGACAAAAATGAATCCAAGGTTCACAGTTTCAGAACTGCCCAGGTTAGCATAGCGTTTGCATTAAAGTTTCAAAATCAACTGTAAGACCTGACCCCAGTGTCAACAAGCTCTTTGGAAGGGTTGCAGAAAGTCAAGGGAGAACAATGTTGACGTTTTGAGTATCTCAGTCTCTGAACTTGAACCGTATTTAAAAATCTGTGGTCTGAATTGAAGAGGGCAGTCTGAATCCCAAGCTTATCCCACAAACCTAAGACTGCTGAGGAACTTAAAATGTTCTGCATGAAACAGTGGTTCCAAATCCCACCAAAATTGTGTTTCGACATTGCCATGCTGTTTAACCGAGGCTTCTATTTAAATTCTCTTCTTAAACAGCAGATATTCACCCTTGACCAATGTGGTGTAACATAGTCTTCAATTGCGCTAGTAAAGGTTGTCTGCAAATGCAGGAATGCCTTCACTTATTAATCACCTAATGTTCTTGGTAGACCTGATCTTTTTCATCCATGAATATTTCACTTGAATAAAAGGAGATACAAAGCGCTGCCAGGAATGGGTGCTCTCTTGGATCAACATCTCTTATTTCGTGTGCCACTTTGTCGTAGGAATATGCATTTCAACGGAGAACTTCAGGCAATCCTGAACATTAAACTCCACCTGAAATGCCTGCGAAAGAATCTCAGGAATTTATGAATACATCACTCATGTCTGTGAAATGGGATGATCCCACATGATGTCAAGGGTTAAGCTTGGGGGATTTGATTCTCTGGGGCTGTGTGTGCAAATTGCCTTTGATCCTTCATTTGGATGACATGTTGGTAAAAGGTTTTGACTCTCTGTCTTAGTGGAAACCCAGCAAGAACTGAGGCAGCTGCTCCACTCCAAGAGTCAGACATACTGCACTGTTTTGAGTGTTAGATTGGCCATGTTCAGCATTGGTTTGCTGGTTTTTCCATACCCAAAGCTGGATTTGTTCGAGGTTGTGTGTGATACTTTGGAAAGCCTGCAACTCAGAAGGGTAAGGCTGACATTACTGGAAACTTAGTGGGAACGAAGTGTTTTTCTGTGAGATGTGTCTCATGTGCTACAGACTCATGTTATTTACACGTTGATGCTGCAAGGTCTGTTGGTAATCATTCTGCTACTGTGCTGTTTTTTAAATGTGGAAATCTCAGAAACAGTTAACATTCTTTAACTGCTGGTAATCATTCTGGTTTTCCCTTTACGCTTCATGTTTGAGTGTGTAGTGGATGAAGATGCAAAATTAGCTTACATTACTGGAGATGAAATGCCATCTCTGTTGGTTGCAGGTTACAACATGGCTTATACAGCCCCCTGCTATCACTTTTCTCACTGGGGTCATTTGGAAGAAACCTGCCCTCACGATGGATTTGCTGCAAACCCCACAAGCTTAAGAACACGACACAACCTCAGTGCTAACTTTGGATTCAGACAAGCATGTCCGATACAATAGTAAATGCTGTTCTTTGTAGTCAGTCCTATGGGTTTCCATATCAGACAACATACTAAGCACTGCATACATGCTCTATTTTGTGGTTTGTTATACCACACCTCAAGTCTCCTTCCTGAATGTTAGGTCTGGCTGGTATCAACCAACACTTAGAAATAGGTCTCTTGAAATCTGACATATCTACTTATCTGAAAATCCTGCTCTCAGGTCTATCCAGGTTGTCATACTAAACCCTCAAAGACTAGACCAGAGTCTGGTTGTAATCTTAGATTCCAGGGTTTCACGTTCTCACACAGTTCTCACTTGTACCTCAACAACAAGCAAAAAAAAAAACTTTTCCTCTGCCTTTGTTCATTTTCTAGTTCAGGTTCTGGTGTTAGCAGACTGCTGAAAATCTCCAGCTGCACCACTCATTCCATCAAACATTGACCAACCAGTGAGATCAAACTCCTGTCAGATTTTTTAACCTCCCTTGTATTTCCCATGCTGCAAGATCCTTTCCTCTCCCACTTACTCAAGGTCCCAGGACGTATCCGTTTCATTGACCTGCTACCCCGTTTGTTAAGCCGTTGCCCTGCCATTTGAAGAGAAATTCACCACACTGTGTAAACCCCACCAAAACCTCATAACTTCTCTCCATGTGTTTGGCTTCTGACCTCTTTCTCCATTGTCCCATTACCTAATACAACAGCTTCTTCCACTTCTAGCGGAACATGCTCTCACCTGTAGGGGAACTCACCAAAACTCAGTAATCTCCAACCTATATCTTCAGGTCACATCTTTTCCCCACCATCTACACCACCCCCCCCCCCCC
>UFQX01000887.1:0-63839 GCA_900497675.1 Arapaima gigas | reverse complement strand
CCCCCGCCCCCCCCCCCCCCCCCCCCCATCTTCCCCCCCCCCCCCCCCCCCCGGGTGATTAATTAATTTTTTTAATTCGCACATCCTTTGCACAGTGCTTCAAAGTTTACAAACACCTTTAGAATATTCTGAATTTCTGCATAAATTTGACCTAAAATGTTTTCAGATCTTCATTTAAGTCATAAAAGTATATAAAGAGAACCCAATAAAACAAATAACAAACAAAACGCTGTTACCATTCATTCATTCATTAAAATGATCTAACATTAAATGTCTGAAAATGACGTGAACGTATAGGGTTATTAGTTCAGTTGAGGGGATAGAGTTCGGAGGTGCCAGCTTGTTATAGATTTAAAAACATAAACCTTAGTCTTCACTGCCAAAGTCTGGGCTTCATTACATAGGTTTGCGAAGGATCAAAAAAACATTTCTGATCATCTCAGAAGAAGGACTGTCAACGCTTATCAGGCTGGGAAAGTTTACAAAACAATTTCTAAAGAACTTTGAACTTCACCAATCCATTGTCGGGCAGACAGTGTACAAATGAACAAAATTTAACATCATTGTTATTTTCCCCAGGAATGGCCATTCAGCAAAAATCACTCCAAGAGCAAAGCATATAATGTTCCAGATGATCACAAAGAACTCCAGGACAACATCTAAACAGCTGCAGGCCTCTCTTGCAGTGGCTAATGTCAGTGTTCATGAGTCCACCATTAGGCAGACACTGAGGAAGAATAACATGCATGGGAGGATAGGAAGGAGGAAGCCACTATTTTCCGACAAGAACAGTACTACCCATTTAAAGTTTGCTAAAGACCATCTGGACGAGCCAGAAGATGACAGGAAGAATGTTCTGTGGACGGATGAGTCGAAAATAGAACTTTTCGGCTTAAATGAGAAACATTATGTTTGGCGAAGGCCAAAACACTACATTCCAACATAAGAACCGCTTTTCACCTGTGAAATATGGTGCTGACAGTATCATGGTTTGAGCTTATTCTGCAGCCACGAGACCAGGATGGCTCGCTCTCATTGATGAAACTATGAATTTTGGATTGTACCAGCAAAGCATATACCGGACTACGTCAGGGTTTTGAATGGAAGCTCAACAGAAGGTGGATCTTGCGACAAGACAATAGCCCTAAACACACAAGTCAGTCTCCCTAAGTCAAAGTCCAGACCTTAATCCAATAATTGTGACAGGACCCGAGGAGGGGAGTTCATGCAAGAGACCCCAGCAACATCACAGAGTTGAGGCTGTTCTGTAAGGAGCAATAGGCCAAACTTCCTCCAATCCAGTCTGTAGAACTGATCAAGTTACCATAACTGCTGACAAAGAAATGTAATGTTGGATCATTCAGATTAATAAAGGAAGGATAAATTATAACACTGCATATTACTTGTTTTCTATCTGTTTTCTCAATCTATTTTTATCACTTAGATGAAGATCTGATCATATTTTAGGTCACGTTTTAGCAAAACATTTAGAAAATTCCAAAGGGTTCACAAGCTTTCTAGTACTACTGTAAACAACCTTAGCAAATCCTTATAGTTCACTACTGTGTTTTATTCATCTGCAAATATTATTTGTATAAAGAATGCAGAGTTTTTGTGAATAGCATGCTGGTCTCAGGACCAGAAGGCTGTGGAATCATATCATACATGGCAATTGTTATTAAGCTGGGTACTTGACCCGAACTTTGATGAATATCCGGCTATCCAGATTTAGTGAAAACTTGAGGCTGTGTTAGTCACAAAACAGCTATGTGCCCACGTAGCACTTTAAACTTGAAAAAAAATCTAATGGTAAAATTAGACAGGAGATTGAAAGGTCCCATTTAAGGGTTTGGTTGTGAGAACCTGATGTTGTGAAGCCAAGAAGAAAATCTAGGTGTTGGTTTCCAAACTTACCAGATATTTCTTGTCTTGTTCAATGAAAATTTTGCAGATGGAGAAGGGTACGACTTTTTCTTTGCGTAACTTAGCGTGTCTGTTATGGAGACATACTCTGCTGTTATGGTTCTCTTGGAGGGAGTACAGGGGCAGATACAATAGCTGTACATGTGGCCTCCAGGCATTAGAATGATCAGTGTTGCCTCAGTCCTCGTGATTCCTGTCAAGAAATGGCATTCTGAATCTCCAGGAGTGACAGATCTTGTAAGGAACACCTTTGGGAAATAAGGTTGATAAGCCACTGATGCATGTGGATTTGCTGGGTGGCAGATGTATGTTGCAGTAGAGACCTTGATCTGCACAGAAACACTGGTCTGGACAAGCACAGTGTGGGCAGAAACTCCAGTCTCTAGGAATAAAACATCTGCATGGGCCTCAATATGGACCACCCTGATGTTTCCTTAATGTTAGTCCAACTCTGAATGCAGCTCAACATAGACCAGAACCCCTGCTTTGTAACGTTTAAGATTTACTGTCATTTGACAAAATAGAGGTGTACAAGCAAAAATGAAATGTGGTTTTTTTTGCAGGTTCAGGTATAGCTTCAGTCAGCCCAGTGCTACACCGCACCGCTTCACGCATCTGAATGCAGATGTTACAAATGCACAGTACAAATACAGACATGAGAGGAACACAAATAATATCACAGAACACCAGCCACTGGTCTTTGAAATGGCTTCAATAACATATAGATCGAGCGAGATCATTAGGATGAGGCACAAATGTTGTATTTAAAACATATGCTGTACAAATAGTATAATAAAAGGCTGTGTTCCGAGGCACCGCTCTTGCTCTGTCTCTGGGGCACTGAGGTTCTAGCAGGACAGCAGATGGGACAGATGGAACATGTGCGACAGCGTAGGGGTTTTTTGATAGAGTCAAAGCATCAGAGCAGGCAACTGGCGTTTATACGCACCTACTGAGGGTCAGTTGATAGAGGAGCCGGGGCCTTAATCTCTCTCAGATGGATGAGTGGATTATGGTCAGGTAGCATGTGCTGCGAAACCTGGCCTGGGTCAAGTGTAGGGGTAAGCCTCTTGGCTCATGTGTGCCTGAGGGGTTTGCCTCTGCCTTACCCAAACCCTGTAGGGGTGCAGCTGGTGTCGGTTCATTCCATAGTAATGCTGTTAGCCGTTTAATAGTGTAACAAGTTCCATGCACTCTGGCTCCACAGCAGGCGCTCGGTCTGGTCTATAATTGTCACCTAGATCCACAATAACATCACTGACAGGAGTCCTTCTGGTGCAGCCACGGCTGTCTGAGCAGGACTCTGGTGAGTCAGATTTTCTTAGTAAATAAAATCAGTCTAAAGCGTCCTTTTAAGGTGTGCTTATAATTGTTTTTCTGTAAGTCCGGAGTTACCCTCTGCCGTTTCAGTATTGTCCGCTGTTCCCACAATGCAGCTGCAGTTAAAGTAAAGGCCCCAAAACATACGGTTCCTCCTCTTTCTCACACTGTCACACAGGCATCATGTGTGACCTTATGACTGGAGCGTGTATCTGTATCTGATTCTGAACAGACTGTATTTTTGGCCCTGAGTGAGTAGTCTAACAGTTATTCACCCATTAACAGGACTTAGATGCTTTTGGGTTTTTTTTGCTGCTCACAACACAACTTCCCCATTTCTCAAATTACCGCACATAGTCTTTATTTATTTCGTATTTGCTGTGTTACTCATTTCCTCAGGTACCATATTATTCCTATTAACCGTCTCACACGTTACTCACAGTCATGGGAATGTCGCTGCCCCGCAACTACTTCTGAACCCGGATTTATTAGCACCGATTTTATTCACTGACTATGACTTTGTGGAGGCCACACTTGATGTGCTGAGCTGTTGTACATCTTGGCCAGGGCACCATATTAAGCAGACTGAAATTTGCCAGAACCTGCAGCTTGCTGGGCGGCCCCTTTTAGCCAAATAGCCCTTTTAGTGAGGCCCCATCTGACAAGTTATCAAGTAAGCTAACACACTCGTGTCACCATTTTCTATTCTGTTGTTCACAGCCTCCGCTGGATAAAGGCTTAGTCTCACTAACAGGAATGTGGAATCATCATCACATCCCACAGTCAGATGGTCCCTTGTGATGTCACAAACACAACAACTGTAGCGTTAAACATTACTAGGTCTTCTAGTGCAGTCAAGCATTTCCTCTTTAGCACAAAAGTGACCATCCAAATGTGAGAACTTAACAAACATACACTTTGTACATGCAGTATGGATATACTGCAACATTAATATGCTATGTCTAAATGAATTATATTTTGAATTGCAAAGACCTTCATTCTACACTGCTGTCAGTGCTGATACTACACTTTGTATATGCTGATGATACCACAATACTTGCTGAACGTGAAGATGACCTAAAACAGCTGCTTATCAGGTTCAAAGACAGACTCAGTGTGAAGAAGGTCAAGGATCATGACAACTGGTAAAGTCAATAATTCTACTGTTGATTGAGAAGCAATAGAAAAAAATCGACAAATTCAGCTTACTTGGACTTGGACCAATGATCTTTAATGAGATGACAAGCAGTCAAGAAATGTGACGACAAATCACTCTCGGGAGAGCAGCCACAAAAAACATAGACAAGATTCTCAGGTGCAGAGATGTAATTTTGTGGACAAAGGTTCAACTTCTTCATGCCATGGTTTTCTCAACAATGTCGCGTGGGTGCAAAAGTCAAACAGTGAAAAAACAGCACAAGAAGAAAATCGGTACCTTAGAATTATGGTGCTGGCAGAGAATACTTTGATCACTGGGGACTGCATGCAGAACAAACAAAGCAGCATTGGAGGAGATCAAACCTAAGTTACCCCTGGAGGCTCAAGTGACAAGGCTTTGACTCTCATATTGCAGACAAAGAATAAGACCATTGGAGAAGGACATCATGTTTGGTAAAGCTGAGTGTTGAACAGGAAGACCTGCAATGTGGTGGACTGATACAGAAACTACAGCTATGGATGGTCATTTATCAAAAATTTACAGTCTGCCAAAGACAGAAGACAATTCAGGGCCATAGAGTCACCATGAGCCCACGTCGACTTGGTGGCACTTAATAAAATCAGTATTTGCTAAGACGCTTTTATCTTATCTTGCCTCCATAGCTTATGTAGCTCACAGTTCTTTTTTACACTTTAACTGTAATTTCTTCAGTGATTCAACCCATTTAATGTCCATATTTCCATAACAATCCATCTCCTGCAGTCTTTTTGTCCTTGTTGTTTTCCTTTCCACACTATTTGAGCCTATAGAACAGCTAAACGCTCTGCTAAAAAAAACAAGAGTGGGTGCACACCTCGAACCGAGGGATGAAATTATTACCAGAAGGTTAAAAAATGAAGGCCACATTTGTTAACAGTTCTTCAGAATACATGTGTGCGCCGCAGGACTTTCAGCTGTGGGTGCTGCAAGCCATTCTGACACTCGATTTGTGGATAATATAGGTTGTGGTTTCCTCCTGCAGGTGTGGCCCAAAAAGTGCTTCCAGTCTAAGTCACATTCTGCCCACTTTGGGTCTCCCAGCTGCATCGCTGAAGGATCAGTCTCCAGCCGCACGATTAACAGTCCTCATTTTCACAAGATTTTTGTCCCTTTCAGTAATTTCCACTTCCAAAAACTGATTTGGTGCAGTCTTCCTACTTTACACCCTTTGCACGGAGTCCAGCGGAGAGGTTCATTTGCGCACATTTGGAGGTTCCATAATACGTAAAGCTCATACAGAGGCGTTGCCGATAACCTGGCAGAAGTGCAAAACGTGTACATGAAACTATGCACACAGGGGAGGGAGGATTTTTGTGCTAATGTGGAAAGTGCTGTCATGGAAACCAGCAATGGAAAAATCTGCAAGTGCAGTAGTGCAGGTCAGAGTGCAGCCCTTATCAGTGCTCTTGCTTGCTGATATTTTTGTGTGAGCGTATTGCAGGGTACACCTTCTAACTTCTTGCTTTTCAGCGTTGATAAGCCAGTCGACTGTATGTTCATGTGTTACGTCAAATTGATGAGCTGCCAATAAGTCATTTAAAGGGAACATTTTAAGATCTGCTCCCCCCCTCCCAAAGCTCCCATGTACCGGGATCCATAAGCGCCTGATAGTATAGTGTTTTTGACACGTTTTGTTCCGTTCGTTCAGTTCTTTTTTATACTTTTAATTTAAAGGCTTGCCTTTAAAAAAACGTTTTGTAGGCTGTCCGTATAATTTCACGTAAGAAATGATTTTATTTTATTCCTGGCGTGTCAGCCTGTGGTCCCTGACGGGGAGCTGCGGTGAAGCCAGAACCTGCTTGGGTGAAGCACATGTTGGCCTATGAATTCTGGCAGGTGGACAACAGAACCTAGACTGTGGAGCTGGATGGTAATCTGCTCCAAACAATGGCCAGGGTTTCCAGTCCTAGTTATGCACCCTTTCCAGGCTAATGGCCCAGCCATGTACTTCTTGTCCTGTTGCCAGCTACACTCGCCATGTCACCAGCATTCAATAGACCTTTGCTAAAAAGGGCCACACTGTATGTACATTCCCAGGGGCAGGAAGGAATTAGCTTGTTTTTCAATCGTACGTATACAAATTCTTAACTATAAAGACCTTCATCATCAGTGAGGGAAACATGTTAAACAGTGTTTCACTTGTGCAAGTACCTGTTATTCAAAAACCATTCAAATATTCACATTTTTGTCAAAGAATCACATCCTTTGAATTTTTCACTTGTGCATATGTACTACAATACTCATTTAGTTACGTTTGCACTGCAGCGAAAGTTATTCGGTGACACATGTAAAGTGAAACAAACTGACACGTTTTGACAGCGTGTCGCATTAGCTTTGTGTCTAGCCATGAATTTACTGTAAAGTTGAGAGTACAGGTAGCTTTCTGAAGCAGATATGTAGGTCACTGAAGTCCTCTGTCTTATCTCTCTGACTCTGTGCCAGGCCTACTAGAATCAAAGGTCACCATTTTCTAGAAGACTGTGCGGGTTGTAAAACTGGGCCAAGTGCAGTTTAATGCTCTTTCTGCTGATCACATGGCTGGAGAGTAACCTATCAGGAACAGAGCTGCGTGCTCCCAAACTTGAGATCCCTGGTGATGTGCAAAAAAATCCCTCTGCTTCCACCAGAGAAAGGTTAAGCTCACATACCAAAAAACTGCAATTGCAGGCCCTTTGCTTAAAAAGAAACCTTAATGCTCTGGATCAGTTTCTGGACTGGTCTTAGCAGAGTAAAAATAGTGACTTTTCATCTCCATGAGATCACAAACTTGTTTCCCGGGGTTGAATGAGGAAAAGGCAAAATAAGTACTGGGAGCAGCAGATGCTGTTGTGGTTAGAGGTGCCACCTTGTGCTTGAAAGAACCAGGTTGGAATCTATCTTTCTGCTGCAGTAGCCTTGAGCAATGTTCTTACTTGAAACAGTTAAACATACCTGGCTTCTCCCTACAAGTAAAAGCCATAACCCGTTCCTTGTGGATGCATCCTCCTTGACATCCCCAGGATCTGCCTTCATCTTACAGCATACTGTACAACTCTTCTGGTCCGGGACATGGTGATATACTGCCTGGATTACCACAGTTCTGACCTTTTTGACCTTCCCACCTCTGCCAGTAAGCCTCTCTAGCTGTCGGTAGACAAGCTAAGTTTAATCTACCAAAGTGTTCCCACGGGTCCTCTCTTCCTGTCTCTCACTTTTGGATCCCTGTAGATGCTTATATCAACTTTTAGACTCTGTTTATGGCCTCCAGGACAATGCAGGACAATTCATACATGCGGGGCCTGATCACTTTCTCAGCCCCCTCAAGCAGTGATGTTGCACCACCTCTAGCTGTTGGTGGACCCATGCACAAGAGGTCCAAAATCAAAAGCCCACAGGCTCTTGGTTTTGGCACCAATGTGGTCGAATGAGCTCCCTCTCTCACTCAGAACTGCTGAATCCATCTCAGAAAAGAAGAAGGGTCTCAGAATGCATCTCTTTCAGGTTTACTGTACCTCATCTCTTAAGTGCTGCATAAACTTTCAGTACATTATCAGTTTAACTTAATAAACTCCACTACCTGTAATTTCTATATGCAGATGCTGCAGCAATATATGCTAGCAACAATAGTGGTATTTGGCTAGTTATATCTTCAGAATCACGTGTCTGCATGTGAACGTCTATTTTTGTTGTCAAAATGCACTTTGGTTTCCTCTCAGCTGTACGTCACGCTGGAGGAAAGTGTACGTTTAATGAATAAATGTAAATATAGATGCTATATGTGTCATTTTTCAGGTAAGAACTTCTCTCTCACACTTGGAGTTAATTTGAAACAAGAAAATGCGGCTGAAATAGTTCAGTCGGTCCTTTTTTGAGCAAAGCACAGATTATGGTTCATCTTGTTACAGACACATATTATTATTGTTGTTCTTGTTGTAGTATTGAAGAAAAAGAACCGAAGTATAGAGTGGAAAGTTTCCAGGAGAAAAAACAAGTCTGAACTGATTTTTAGAATTGTTCCAACTAAACAAATACGAACCTTTCGGTGTTTCTCCGTGGAGTTTTTGCATTATACAACAATCTTGATCCATCTTGTTCTGACCTCAGATGGTATGTGTCCATGCCTCAATGCCTTGAACAAAAATCACCACAAATCAGGCACTGAAACATCCTTGGAAAGGCATCTGAAGGAGGGATTGGCAGGACAGATAGACTCTTGCTGTATCTTGAGCAGTTAAAAGGAAAAAATATGACATGAACTTCAACGATGGAGAAATAAAAGGGAATTTAAACTGAAAACAGATAAAGACCCCTCACCCCTCATGAATCAGCTCCTGTCACATATAAGGACAATAAAACTCAATTTGGATGGACAAAGTTCTCAACACTACAGTCTAGCAAAATATAATCTAGGAATATAGGGTCAAAAACGTCAGCTTTCTAAGTTCTTGATATCAAGAGCGTGGCCGATGTAAACAGCACTGCGCATTTTTTTAAAGTCAGGCGTTAACTGACCTTAAAATTACAGTTATAAATGTGATTCTGTCATTGGCAAAAAAAGCGGAAAAAAATGTATGCAGTTTATGAATATCAGTTAAAATAACTCATTCAGTAACAGATTTGTTTAACATAGTCAACGATCACATTTTCACGAATAATAATTTTACGGACCTCAAATCGTCACGATTTCGTATTGAAAACACAAATGAAATATATATTTAGCGCCATCGGGATGAGTTTTGACATAAACTGAAACCTGCTGAAGTTCGTGAGTAAAACAGTCATTCTTTGTAACAAAAACAGCAGATTTATATACTTAGGATCTCGTCCATACCTTTGCACAACTGGTAATAGTATTCAGGGAGACCCATTATGTAAAAATACTTTCCTTGCCATGTTTTTACTGTTACTTTTTAACAGGACATAAAAATGAAAAATAACCCTTGACACAGTATAATGCACTGCTGAGGCAAATTTCCAAGCATTGCTCTCGACATTTAAAATTAATAATGGAAAAAAAGAATGCTAGAAGAGCGAAGACACTGAGAACGATGGTGGCGACGCCGATATAACAAGCCATGTGCTTAACTAACTAACAAAGTATTTTTTATTGGAATTTTTAAATGAATAAGTAATTCATTATCTCATACTTGATGGGTTTAACAAACCGAATGAATGCGCCTCCAAACTCTATTTAGACTGCTCACCAGTCAGTGTAAATTATGGCCCTCATACCCCGGTACTGCTGTCACCGGTTTAAAATAGTGGAGTGTGAGACGCCGGGAAGCGAAGATGTGTCGCTTGTCCTGGCGAGGGGCATTAAAATGGCTCTCGCCATTTGGCAGCCGCGCGGGGCAGGAGCGTGTTACGGTGCCACTGGATGCTTCAGATAGTTGCTGGCTCTTCTGCCTGAGATGGGCTGTAAGTTTAGGCAACTTTCAAGCAGAGCTTCTAACTGTTCCACCACCACCGTCCCGCAGTTGTGAAGAAAGCAGACGCGGAGCGACACCGTCCGCATAACAAAGAAACAAAAAGGCCATTCGGTTCGGATGCTCAAAATCCGTACAAGATGACAAAATGCTGCTGGGTTAGTCAGAGTCTGTTAACTTGTTCTCAGAACTTGTTTGCAGAACTAGTTTTGTAACATCCTCATAGGTGATTCTCATATGTGTGTTTTAATGTTATTCTGTACCTGAGTAGAAGTCAAAAACAAATGCCCTGTGTTCAATGCAATATCTCCAGATATTCACTTAAGTATTGGAGTTAATATAACGTGTTACCAACCACCTCTGAATTACAGTAGATACTTGAAAGGCCCTCGAAAGTGACTCAGAAGACAAACGTGTTAGCTCAATATGTTATTTATGTGCATATAGTATAATAATAATGAAAGTCCTTTCACTCCACTGTCCTTTTAGATGACGGGAACTGTGAGTAAAACAGAAGAATCCGCTGCAGTCTTAAGTCAAACGAACCCAAACTGCAGTTGATTCATTTGTTTGACATATTAAACTATGTGCACCTCTTTTTTTTTTTTTTGCAATTTTACAATAATAAAAATGTGGGAAATAAACAGGGTAAACCATCTTATCCCAAGTGCAGCCCAAGCTACATAGATGTATGGATTAGCAGGTCATGGTGAGATCAAGTTTACTGTGTTACAAGTTTCATACATACACACTATATATGAAACTTGTAACACAGTAAATTACATATGTAATTTATATTTATATTACATATAAATAGAATAAAAACATTTATATATATTTGTGTGTGTGTGTGTGTGTGTAACTTTACTGAAATATTCTAAATAAGGCAAGATAAACGAGTATTAAAATGAAAGCCCACCTTTGAGTTTTCTATTACTGCACAATATATTCATTTATTTGATTTATATGACATCAATGCGCTGTAACATACATGCAATTTGGAGTTTTTGCGTTTGCATATTTGAGGTTCTCTTTACATTTTTCTTTAAATGTGTTAGAATGCCTATAATCTCGTGTTGTAAAATTAACATCAAATGGTTGTTGATTCCTTGTTACTTCCTAGCTTCTAACCATAGTTTCTTAATCCCTGTACCTGCTTAGTGGTACAGTTGTACGGATAATATTGAACTTGTGGGGAAACACAAACTGCTTTACATGATCACCGTCCCAGGAAAACAACCAGAGGGGGTTTAGTTTTATTTTAATTCAGCGCATCATGAAATTATGAATACTCTGTTTCACTACTTTCACAACTTGCTGTATCTCCTTTATAGAGTATGTGGGACAATGTCTGGACTCCCCAGATCATGGTGAACTTCACCTTCAGTGCGAGCTCTTACACTCGCCTGTGATATTTGTGTTATGTCATCCAGTCCGATCTCCTGCACGCTGAGCCAGCTGCAGTACCTGTCGACGAAAGTTTCTCCGAGCCCAGGGCACCACGATGAGGATAAGCACACAGTCTGCTACCTTTCATAGACCGAGTAACTCGGTCATCAGATGCGTTTTCTCATACGCACCTTTCGCTTGGTTGCGCTGCAGGGTCTGCAGAACATTTCATTGATGGAATTATCGCAGGCTCAGTAGTCTTCCTGCTCATATTTGCTGTCCGTCAGATACTTATATTAACCTGGTCAATTTAGGACTGTCCCCAAGAAGACGTTGTGAGAATGGTGACCGCTGTGATTAAAATGAATTTGTCACATCTGCTCAGTTTGTCATCTTGATCTGCGCATATTTTCATAGCCCACCGTTCTATTTTGGTTTTTCCTTCTTAGTTTGCGAAGACTTGAACGCAGCATGCAGGTTTAATGTCTTCGGCGTCTCTTTCGCATAAGTAGGTCAGCTCGACTACATGATCCAGTCACATGCTCTTTCCAATCCATTTTCATACTCCTCATTTAGAAGCCTGCTTCAGAACATCTTGTAAGCATTTTGCATTTCTGCATAATTCCACCAGGATTGCAGTGGTAGCCAGGTTCATAGACAGCACGAACTCTTTGCATAATGAATTGTTTTTTTTTTTTTGTAGCTTATTTTTAAGTTTCGTCGAAGCTCAGAGTTTGCAAGGTGGGTGCGAGGAGAATTTTTTTGTCTAACTAGTGTCTCTGTACTTTCTGCCAATGGGGATGGGGGCAGCTGTCGAGAGGAGGGAACAGTTGCGTAATGCCGGTTAAGGATATTATCAGGGTCCGTGGTTCTCAGTCAGGGTGTTGCGAGAAGGGGTGGAGGGGGTACTGAGTGGGAATCCAGTGCTTTTAATAACCATGACAAGGCATTCCTTGTACCAGCTCCTGTTCTCCACCCCAGCCAGCATATAGGGATGACACTTGCTAAATATGAAAAGCTCTTTGAGTATGTTAGGGTTCACATCCTATTACAGAGACACATCCAGACATCACGTGACTTCTTAAGGGATATTTGTGGTCCAAGTATCATATAAAAATCAAAGTTTATAATCCACCCATCCATTTTCATTAACTGTTTATCCTGAGTAAGGTCGTGGTGGTCCAAAGCCGATACCAGAAGTAATGGGCGCTCGGCTATGAAACTAACCCTGGATGAGACACCAGTCAATGACAGGGTTCAGAAATATAATCCCGCCATCCCTTCGATTTGCGTGGTTTCGATTTATACATTCTTTGCTTTAATGTGATTTTTTTTAATGCCATTAGTCAATTCACGTGCCAATCTGCTCAATGCAACACGGGCCAGCCAAAAAAATTGGTAAAGAAAAATGAAAAATTGCAATATCACAACTTCATTCACACGTGTGGTGTAAAAAAAACCACGACGGTGTGCACACATGCTTGCAGGCACGCCTGGCTGCGTGCTGTCTGAAGGGCATTCTACGTAAAGTGTTGGCTCCCTAAAGAGAGCTGCATTATGACAAAGAGTGTTGGATCCTGCAAAAGGCAGATGTGTTGTTAGTCTACAAACCACTAGTTAACTTATACGCTCGCGTTGTTGTGCCTTTAAGAGGAGAGGTAAACTCGAGTATCTTAGTCATGACTGGTCAGTGGATGATATCATGCGCCCGCAATAAACTTTTGGTTTTGTTTGTTACAAACGTGAGTAGATGTTTCTTTCACAACGGACTGCCTCATTACACTGACCAGCACAATACTCACAGGACCGCTTGTGTGTGTGTGTGTGTGTGTGTGTGCTACAAGGTGTTTTAGAGTGTCTTGGTGATATTTGGGAAAGTGTCTTTCGGTGCTTTCGGATGGGCTGGGAAAGCATTATTGCTACTTGAAAGGTCATTTACTCTACGAGAATCGGACCCGGGTGCCTAACGGTGGTGGTATCTGTAGGTCACACGTGTATGTAGTCTATTTGTAAATCTTATATGTGGCACCTGTCCCCCCTCATTTACTTCGGCACTTTAATGAATACCTTTCACATTCGAACAGTTGACGTGAATGTTGGAATGCTGCGGACCGGATAGATGAAAATCCCGCTGGTTGGAAGTGTTAATAACCACAGGCCAAATGTGTGAAAAATTGGATATTGAGAGACTGAGCAATAGGGGATGAGTGTTTGGTAAGATGTTTTGATGTAATTCAGTCATTTTACCTAAATATTTTCATTTGAAATTGAAATGCAGGTTTCTACTCTGAGGGCGCGTATACATGTGTTTATGACCTGTACTTCTCAGAATTTTGGCACACAGCATTTCCTTGGTTATTTACAACCACATTTTCCAAATGCCTTTCCTGTGCTGTTTCCGGCTTAAAAATATTTGTCTCTTTTGATCTCATTTTTCAAAATTATGTAAGTGGGGCCCTGAATGTAAATATGTACCTTCGGTTGGGGAGCAGCTGTGTGGATTACACTCTCAAAGGTCTACGTGCAACATCTGTTTAAAATCCTCCGTGGAGCTCTGCAGTTCACCCAAGTGCCAGACCTGTCTCCCCAAGAAGAGACAAGACCCACACTGTAGCGAAGCAGCGATTCTGGTGCAGCTGTGCGTATGCGCTAGGAAAAAGCTGCAAACATGCTGCAGTAACATACCATTTTGTTTTAGTAAACCTTTCACGAAAGTTCTGGAAATTATTTTTGCTTCACAACTCAGATGAACACAGCATAGTCATTAAGACGTCCAGTTTTTATACGCTGAGTCCAAACACCACTCGTACCTCACCTGTCACCTGTAGCTGAGTCACCGTAAGTGGATACACAGTATTTCGGCAAAAACACGCAATTCCCTGTGTGAGGCTTTCTTGATGTCTGTCCCGGGCATAAGAAGTGTGTTTTTTTTTCTGTGCAAATGCTTCGTCGCTCTTCAGCTGCTCTGCATTCATCTGTAGTTGGTCTGCTTTCCCCGAGGGAGGGATACCCTGACGTCACTCACCTGGCAGGGCTTACACAACCAGGATGGAGAGGCTGAGCAGCAGCTGCTGTGCTGTAGATAAGAACCGAACCTTATCAGCCTTTCCTTCTAGAAAATGCTGGCATCACAAGGCAGGAGGAGCCAAAGGAGGTAACAAATATTGGCTGATGAATATCGTTGCCCCCCCGAGGGTGAACATGGCAGAATATGCGCTATCTGATATTCTAAGCAACTGTGTAATTGAGCAGTTGTCACAATCCATTATGTACTTTTGTTAACGCATGAATATTAATATGATTAAAACATTACTATTAATGGTGCAGTGTTTTATAAAATTACATTTAAATAACTATACTGTACATACTTCAACAGTGGATATACAGTGTAGATGAACAGAAGCTGCTTCCATTACTGTAAATAGTTGTCCGCTTTGCAAATGTCATAACCAAACGTTCTGAGGACCAGCGCTTTATGTTTAATTCAATACGTATGAAGTTGCTCATCACACATAAGGCACTGGGAACGGTCAGCAATTGCAGCTCATCTTCCATGAACCTGGACTTTCTTCTGGAACAGCGTTTCGTATTTTTATAACAGCCCTAGACCCTCACCGAATCACTGCCGCACTTAAGTCATGTTACTCTTCAGTATAATAGAGTTAACCTACATTGCTTTCAGTCTTCATCCATTCTGCTTAGTTTGTAAACTAGGTGTTTATAAAGTAGAGCCTTTCAAAAAATAAAATTATCTTTGGAATTAACCAAGGTCACATTACACTACCCTGCGTGTCAAACTGGGGAACTCAAGCCATTCATGTGGAGGTGAGAGAAATATTATATCCTTTTTAAGAAACAAGCACAGTGGGAGTTTTAATACTTATGTATTAACTGTGATTTTGCTTTGAATCATCAACATTTTCCTCGCTAAAGGAATCTCCCTATCTTTAAAGACCTGTAAGCAATACTGGAATTAATAAAGGGAATTAATAAAGGAAATGGCCCACATGAATCAAGTTATAAACCTTAAAACTTAAAACCTGTCAAAAACAGAAGGAAACCAGAAGGTTTCAGCAGAATTTGCTTAAGTAACAACCAACAACAAATCAAATCCTGCATAGTCTGCTTGGTTATATAATCATTCCTTTTTGCAAACAAGAATTGACGCCCAGCATCAATAAGAACAACACCCCCCCCCCCCCAGACCCCCAAATGAAGCACTTCTCTGTGGACGTTGGAATGCTGTGAAACCACTCCTTGAATTTTGCCCCATGAGTCAGCTATTGTGAAAAGGCGCATGGTTTGCTCGCTGTCTATTTACAGCCTTGTCTTGGGCTTCGACGTCATCCGTGTCACATTCCCACAGTCGAGTGACATTTTGGTAATACTCCTGAGTATTTGCTCTGTGTTGGTTCCTCTTCCTCTAAACTTGTCCTTTGCCCCTGCGTCCCCTCAGAAAGAAAAACATACACTGGACTGAAACCCCAGTAAAGCATCAGCTGCTGTGAGTATTCCTTCCTGTTGAGACTGTCCGTCACCTCAAATTCTCTGTGGATTCACTGCTTGGGTAAGGATAAACAAGCATCACAAAAAAAGCAAAAAGCAATATAATGGAACCAACAGAGTAGGTACAAATAGAAAACGGTAAACACTGTTCAACTAATACAACTTGTGTGCCAGGTCTGTGTGTGTGTATCTGTGTGTGTGTGTGTGTGTGTGTGTGTGTAATTCTGCAAGAAGAATGCAGTCCTGTTTCTCCATCAAGTGTTTGATTTCCTTTTTTCTTATTGAAGTGGAAAAAAAAACTTACAGTCATCAATCTAGAGCATCTGATAAATGCTTGGTTGTGTTTGGATGTCTTAGCCAAGAAGTCAAGAAGTTCAAGGCATGTGGATAACATCAGCTCACTATACTGTTTTACAACCGCATGTGCTCCATGGATTGGAATTCTGACATTCCTTGCAACAGAAAGGAAATACTACATCCTGGATCGATCACAGAATGTTGCTAAGCTGCCATAATTTATATGTAGATTTATTCATTTGGACCACACTTTTTGCCAAAGTGACTTTCATGTGGACAGCAGACAAAGAACTTCAGATACACACACAAAATTATCAAGGCTTGTTTATCTGATACTGCCATTTTGTTTGTACATATAATTTAAGTGGCCGATTACACAAGTCGCATAAAAATAGCAAATAAATATTTAGAGCAGATGCTTACTTCATTTGTGCGACCGTCCGGTGATACATCCCTTTAGGGCCCTTCTTCAATGCTGGGAACAATTCAACAACTCCGAGGGAGAGATGGACTTCATTCAACCACATATAAGCTGAGACTGAGAACCAACAGGCTTTTGGTGTTGCATCCATCCTGAGTGGAACGAGCAAGTGGCCAGAAGTGGAGCAGTTCCACACTTTCTGCTGGACTACAAAGAAAGCATCTAGATGGGTGTGGATAAGCAGTGAAGAGCCTTGAGATCAAGGTATGGCTAGCTGGATGCAGGCTGGTTTATGATCCACCCTGGTCTGGTCACCTGGATGAGGGTGTTCAATATTCACACACTTAAAACATCCTATAACCTAAGGGTTTTATCAACAATGATAGATTTGGGTGTATCACCCGCTATGTGTAAGAAAAATCTGCAGTGCTGGTACCGATCACATCTGCGTGGAAGATCAGCATTCGGTTTAAATGTTTTTCCTGACCTACCTAGCTTTTTTTTTCTCCTTTTTTGTCCTCTGCCTGCAGATGTTTCTTATATTTTTGTGTTTAGACACTGATGCACTCCACCCCTAACTTATACTTTATTGCTGAGCTTCTTGTAGCATCCTGGAATTAGAGTTTTAACCCCGTTGCTTGAATCACTGTCGAAACAGCCAAAGTACACTTGAACATGGTATTTGCTTTGATAATATCACTGAAAAAGAGCGGCGATAACATATGTAAATGGTGACATCGCAAATCACTGTTTGCTGGACAAAAGACTCTGTCGGCGTACTTAATGATAAAAAAGAGACAGTGACAGGCCTGGGACCACCGTGGGCTTGATCCCTGCTCGGGGAGGCAGTCCACTGTGAAGCAGCAGGGCCATGTGGATGCCTGAAGTGTTCCGTCATGCACCCCAGCGGCAACGTTTCACGTTCAAAAGGCATTTAAACAGATACGCACATTCAGCCGCAGGCCAAGGCCTGCCACCGATGCACATTTCACGTGTGTAGAAATCAAAACTTATGATCAATCCCACTAAAATCTGTTAGAATTTGGCATGAAAAAAATAATCTGTTTTGCTTGTCAAATCAAATACTACCAGACAAGGCTTGATTTGACTCAGCTCTAGCTGGCATTGTGTCCTTATTTGGATAGCCATAGGTGTTTGAAAAGCAAGGCCCTCTTTCGCCTCTCTGTTTTGCCAAGCATAATGCGAGTGTGTACTTTCTCCTTCCTTCATCTCTATGCTCCCACACCAAAAAGCGCCCATTAATTATCTACAGCGCAACACATCTGTGTTTATTTAAATTAAGAGGGCAACATGGGATGTTTACCAAGACACTCGATCGCTCCAGTTTAGCATTTATCCAAGGTGTGATCAAACACTACAAAATCCCACTCCACCTACAAGACTCACAACTCCCGCCTGCTGTGTTCCAATGTAGTCGGAGGCCAATGCACTGCACGCATGACAGCCCGCAGTTTTGTTCAGTACTACCTGTCCTCCTTTAACCCCAGTTACACCAGGTCAACACACCCTGCACATGTTGCCTTAGGGAAACTGTGGTTGTCTGTCTAGGACTCAGTACGTAACGTTGGTGAATAAAGTTTCTTTTTCCCCTTTATCAGCCAGAGAGCTGTGCTTTTTCTTTCACTTCATTGCCTTTGTTTCGAACCCAGCTTTGATACTGTTTAGAAGCTATATTTTCCCTCCGTTTCCATAAATGATCGTATTGATAGTTACAGTAAAATACTCATTTCATTCATAAGAACTCAAATTTTATTTTCCCTTCTTTGTGATCTGTATGTCTTAAGATCTGAGATATATTATTTATCATATATACTGTATGTGTATATGCATATGTACCTTTATTCATTTAGAGATGGAAGCCTAAGGCGTGCTGGACTGATTCTTGCCCATCACCAAAAACCGTAGCGTCGAGCCTGCAAAACATTCAGTAGCCCTGTGTGAGATGGTTACATGAACTCTAAATGGGTTTAGCTACACATTTATTAATACATTTCCAAATGATGTTGCATTTATTTGTGACGGTTTCCAAGGAGATGCCTTACACAGGACAACATCAAAGTAGCCTGTAAATAACTTTAATAAAAAATCGGCTGTGCTTCAGCATGTTTTCCAGTTTTTCATTCATGTCACTGTCTTAGGGATTTTCCTGTGTGATGGTTGAAGGTCCACCTCTGAGAGCGTGCGATTTCTCAGCAGCGCAACCAGAAGGGTGGTGTGGTGCCTTGGCATTCACCTTCTTATGAGACCCAGCATTGTATGGCTGCTGTTTTCATTAACTTTATTCATTGGCTCACGTTACGAACCCTCCGCGTACATTCCCATATGTGCTTTTTTGTTTCGTTTTGACGTTATGATTGACAGATACAATGACTGAGATACTGGAACTGGCAGCTACCTGTGTTGTGTGCTTCCCTGGACGGAGAGGAAAAACTTCAAGTTGGGTCTGAAGTGGCAGCAACAGCAACAGCAATATTTTGTTTGCTCTGCTAAACCAGTATTTCCTTTGTTTGATAATTAAATATCATTGTTTAAATAATATCAAAACTTGCTTTTGAGCCTCACCCTGGCCTGTCTGTTTGTGCTTCATATCCAGCTTTTTTGTTCATGACGTGGTTGTTGATCCCTTCAGAGCCCAGGGCACATAGTAATGTTAATATTGCCCTAATTTTTGTTTTCCACCACGAGTCAGTGAAAATGTAGATGTACTGTAAGCGTGAAGTGGCCTTTCTTGTTTTTCTCCTTTCATTTCCGCCTGATTGCAATCTGAAAAGTTCACCCCCCCCCACCCACCTGATTATTTATAGCAGGATGACGCAGGTACTCATTGCCACCTGTTTTGTCCACTGCCTTGGACAGCCTCAGTCCAGCTGCCGAACGACCGGGGGATGCTGTTGCTGGGGGAACAAGAATGTGCAGACGTGAGGACTGTGTCTATGGATACACCCCCGCAAGCTCTTCAACCCCTCAGTTCCCCTTGTACGGACAGGCCCTCTAGTGAGTATATGTGCCGACATGTAGCAGTGAATGTGATAATCGTGTCGAAAAATCTTTGCTTCGCTCATCACCTTCACCTTTACGTCTCTCCTGTACTGATACAGCTCTTCGACCAAACTGAATGAAAACTTTTTGCAGATAGGCCCTTTTTATTTTACATTTTTACAATTACATGTATAGTGCTAGTCTCCAAGCCGCACACTTATACTTTCAGATGATATTTCTCAAAAGTTACGTTTTTTTGTACAGTGATGTTTATTAAAGTTCAAAAAGGCTACTTACTATTTTGAAAATATATACAGTACTGTGCAAAAGTCTTAGGCAGGCAACTTGAATGTCTGTTGAGAAGTACAGGTAGATTCTTATCTACCATCAGGGAGGTTTCTGGTTGGTCCCAAATTCATTCTGCAGCCTGAGAATGACCTCAAACACCCAATCTCACTCATACACAACTATCTTCAGCAAAAAGAAGGAATCCTGCAACAGATGGTCTGGTCCCCACAGAGCCCTGCTCTCAACATGATCAAGTCGGTCTGGGAGGACATGCAGAGACAGTCAAAGTGTGCAGAAGAACTGTGGCCAGTTCCTCAAAATGTTTGGAAAAACCTACCAAGCTCGACCTTAAACTGCATGCAAGCTTGCATAAGAGAACTGATGGTGTTTTAAAGGCAAAGGGTGGTCCCACCAAATATTGATCTGATTGAGGTTTTTTTTGTCTCCTGCACTTTTTAGAAGGTTTATTGATTAATAAGTATTCGTGGCATTATTTCTGGAACCGTCCTCGCTTTATAGCATTTTTCCCACAGGTGCCTAAGACTTTTTATACAGTACTGTAGATTGGTCTCTGTCAAAGCTCAGGGAGGCAGGAGTAGTGACATCACACGCAGAGTACATAGTGACATTGGCGGATTTTCTCGGTCCACATACATGCGCGCGCGCACACGCACAGAAAGAGAGCGACAAAAGAGAGAGTGAAATGTATCATGTCAGGCATTGCTGGCAATGCCATCCACGTGTTTAACCAGAGGAGCCTGCGGCCGTTATATGTGCGCAATGTAAAATTTAAGTTTAACAAGGAATTATACGACACACACGGTGCTGCACACATTAGTTGTGTGAGTCTAATAAAGTTTTGTGATATATATTTTGTTGTTTTCTTTCCACTTGACTAGGAACACTTCTGTGTCACTGTCCATCATCCTACAGCACTGTCAGTACTCACATACTAAATGCAACCAGTTTAATGGTACAACAGTTTGGTGATTATACAATGTGTTATTACTATTTACCTTTCCACTGCTGCTCCTTTTCGACCTGGGCAGCGCTGGGTAACACAGCTAGTTTTATCTCTTCAGTGCCACCGCTTACAAAGCCCGGTCAGAGCGTTTAGGACGAAAGGCACCCGCCGTGGTGAACGTAAGATGTTCTACAGGAAGCGAACTTGACAAGCGCAGCTGAGAAGGGTGGCAACCTGTGAATCATACAAAGCTCCAGCTTTTTGTCCAATTTCCAGCAAATTCCAACTGTTCCCAAGTTAGCAGTGCTATTAGGAAAGTCCAAATGTTCTCATTACAGATAATTTCTCTTCTCTTGCTCTGTACCAGGCACTCCACAAGAAGACGCTGCGCTTCATCTGCAGCCAGAAGGGTGTCTCCAGCCACACGCTTCAACTGCGAGGCAAGTCTGAGAGGCATCTATTTAACTCTGCAATCAACACCAATTACAGTGCAGTGCTGTCTCAGCCCCGAAGGCTAAACCAAAAACTTTTGTATCTCAGCCCAAACCTCAGTACAAACAAATAAATAAAGCAACTTCACATTTCCACAGCATTTATTTAGTTCCCTCATATATGCAGAGGCTAAACGTGTAACCTGGCATGCCGAAACAGGAAAAACTAGATCTTCCCCCTTTCTGAAAAGGAGTTTTAAATATAGGATGTCACAGTATTGTTTGTGGTACTATTATTAAAAATGTGCCTGTTCTTTGAAACTAACGTGTAACGTTACATCCCCCTGCGAAGAGGAAATGTCGTGTATTCCTCTTTCACAGCCATGCAGCTCTGGGATACGTTTCAGCTGAGGTAGATGGCGAGATTAAAAATAATAAGGCAATGAAAATGACAAACAGGTGGAAATATTCCATGCCGTGGAAATACTTAAGCTGTGGAAAAACAAGCCATATCTTGAGCCACTTAACTGCAATCAAGGTAAAACATAAACTGAACAGAAATACATGCTATCACAAGTTTGGCAAACAGCATGGATTTTTCACAACGGCATTTTCATTAACTTTCATTTAGATCACGTTTGTACTTATCAGACATGCGCTTGTTTCTAAAGATAAGTGGCAGAAAATCAGCTTCCTGGCCCGAACTGTTTGCCATATTCTTTCACGGTTAACATTCGGACCGACCTCTGCGCTTGTGTGAACTTGAAATATGTATTTCAACACATTTGGGAGGCGCACACTAAAAATGCTATCGGTTTTTAAAATAATGCTTAAAAATCATTAAAAGCACTGAGTATTCATTTCACACAGGCTAAAATACTCAAAAGTCAGCAGGCAGGGCCCTGGTCAGGGCTGTTCTTTGAAATCCCACCCCTGATATACTAGCCTTGCTCAAAGTACTAAGGTGAAATTATTGCAGTAAGAATACCCAGCTTTATAAAGGGGGTAAATCACTGCAAAGCAGATCATCTACCATTATAACTCATGCAGGGCAAAATGAAGGCGAATAGTAAAAATATGGATCGTAAAGGCATTTTCAGCCTAGCCTTTATAATTGTTTTAATATTTGTGCCTCTGTTTTTCCACTTCAATAAAGAGCAGCAAAAAAAAAAAAACAAACAAAAAAAAGAATAGTCTCAACTGGTGACGACAAGGTGACCACATGCTTTAAATAAAGTCCTGTAGCTACAGCGCAAGTGCTGCGTCTTTGGCGCATCTTTGCTTTCAGAAATGCGTCTGTGAAACCTAAGGCGCCTGTTATGCAACGTCCACCGTGAAATCTGTGACAACAGACTTTATTAAAGCAAGTGTCGTTTTTGGTGAAAAACAGTGACAAGTGACTGTGAGAAGTAATGTTAAGTTAATCGCGGAGACATAAATATATACATTCGCAGATAACTTCAAATATATAAGGGTAGCATTACATCGTTAGTGTAGCTTTTTTCCTATCTTTGGACTTTTATTTTCGCTTTCAATTTAGTTTTGTTCAGTTTTTACCATTGTGACTGTTATTACATCGAACGTGCCTTGTGAATTTATATTTGTCTCATGAGCTGGCGTGTCTGTACGGGGCGACTTGTGTTTGTACACTAAACTATATTTTGCTAATGGAAGTAAACTGTATCCGTTAATGTACATTTTGTCAACGGAGCACTGCTGTACTACTCTCGAAATCTGCTGCTTTTATATGAGTTTAAAAATAACTATTGAAGCTACCGTTTGTAATGCACTGTCTACTTCGTCCTGTCGATGTGAGGGAATCCGGGGTTACCTCTGTGGGCGGATACATAAATTGTGGCGTCACAAAGCGTAGCTCTCCGTCCAATGAACACGCAGATTTTTGTAGCAACGCAAACCCGCCTCGAGATGGGCGCGGACGCTGTGGGTCGGGCAGATAGAGTCACGCCCATATTCGTTCAAGGACAGTTTTTTAATAATTCATGAGGCGCAATCCTGCCAATGAGGACACGTCTATGCTAATCGTGGCCGTTTAAAAGCGCTGTAGGTGGGCTTTGGAGTCAGAACGTGCGAAGGTGAGTCGCGTGTAGTTTGCGCGCGCGGATTGGACACGGTGAACACCGCGTCTGGTTACCGTCTGGCGAGAAGAGAAACGTTAGGAACATTTAATTTCAACGTTTACATTTCGAGCGTTTCACGTTTTCTTTGGAGCACATTCACCTACGCTGAAGTAGGCTGCCGGGTGTGACGCTGGGACAGAGGCAGAAGACAGAGAAGTTGACAAGCTGCGGCCAGGGTCCCGTCGCCATGTCCTCCGGGGAGGCATCGGAGCAGAGTCGGCGGTTTTGTGTCCTGTCCTGGGAGCAGGTTCAGCGGTTAGACGCCATCCTCGGGGAGACGGTCCCCATACACGGCCGGGGCAACTTCCCCACGCTGTCGGTGCAGCCGCGGCAGATCGTTCAGGTAAGAAGGCGAAGGGGGAGGGTCGAGCCTTCCGTGGAAGTGATCGTAAAGTTGTTACGTTGTTAACCTTAACTTTCTAAAGTCATTTATATAAGGCGACTTCACATCTTCAGCCTTGTAACTAAGCTGTGCCGCTTTGCGACTTGTAGGGGAGGGTTCACTGCTGTCAGTTTAGGATAACCGGAGGTGTCACGCCAGTAGCGGGGTTGCGACGCAGATTCTTTGGGGCGCAAGGTGGCAGTTCTAGATAGTTTGGCCAACACGTTTATGCTGCTGCTCAGCCCCTCAGTGAGCCGAACGTGAGAAATGCCTTTCCTTCCTTGGACAGTTAGTGTGGTATGAATTTTTTTCTGGTATAATATTGCGGGCTAACCAGATGAACTCTGTACTTTTGAGGTTTATGGCTCGCATATGTTAAAATGTTCCCTTTTTATTATTCAGAGACACTAAATGTGGTTAAACTTTGGCGAGATGGGTGTCTATTCAGCATTTTCCTCTCTGGGGGAGTTAAAGTAAAATGGTGCGCAGCGTTTTTGGTACCGAGTAATAATAATGGAGTTTGTGGCCCGCAGGGAAGGGGAGCCGCACAGCCCACTCTCGCATTCGAGAACATGAAGGCTGTCAGTCACGGGTCATATAGGTGCGCGCGCAGGTACAGCCGCACTGCACTACGCTCCCCGCATGCTCCCGCAGCGGTGCATACGGGCGTCCCGTGACGTCCAGCAACGTCCAGTTTGCCCTGTTCCCCCCCCCCCCCCCCCCCCCCCCCCCCCCCCCCCCCCCCCCCCCCCCCCCCCCCCCCCCCCCCCCCNACCAACCTTCCCCCCCCCCCCCCCCCCCCCGCTTAATCCCACCGCTCTGTCCCGAACAGTGAGCTGAACAGGACCTGACCTGTGCTGTCCTGAGAAGGACCGAGCGAGTAGACCGTGATGGACAGCAGGTTTCGTGTGCACCTTTTCGGCCGGTCGCTCGGAGCGGTCAAGTCGTGCGGGAATGTGCGAGTAGCGCGTATATATACATATGGCTTTGTGATCGAAATGGTCTTCATATTTTCAAATGTGGGTAGTGCGATTCCTCTGTCCCGCATAGTTATAAACTTGTTGCTGAGGTCATCCCCGGGGGGGTTACAAAAATAGCGCATAGCTCTGTACTGACGGCCGGTGTTAAAACGGCGAAGTGAGCCGTTTGCTGGTGAATGGGCCGCACACACATGCTGGGGGTCCAGAACATCATATTCTTTCCTCACTGCTTCCAAAATGCCCAATAAAATGTGATAAGGAAACACTATTCGGGGACTAACATGAATACTGTTTGAAAGTTAGATTTGTTTCTTCTTTTTTTATACTGATTTTGTAAAACAAGCAATTTGTTTACTTTTTCTTCCTTTTCACCACAAACGGTAACTGTTTCCACCAGTCTTTTTTAACAGAAGTATATCCCAGTCTCATTTCCAGTTTATCCAGTGAACCAGCGGACTGGTGTCTGCTGGACCTCTACAGACACTTCGGCCTACACACGTGTGTGTGTGTGTGTGTGTGTGTGTGTGTGTGTGTGTGTGTGTGGCTCTTTTATTAGACCTGTTCACCTATTGAATGGTGACCAACTGCATAAAATGTACTAAAAATGCAACTTTTCAGCCATTTCAGTTTGTGGATTTCCAATGCTGACAAGCAACAAGTCTCTCAGTTCTTATACCTACTCGCATAGTCTGGCCACCCTCGACTTGCTGCTTGCTGAAATGTCTAGTGGTCTCTGCTGTACTTTCTGATAAGGTGTCTTGAGTATAAGTTGCTAATAAAAACAGTGCAAGTTTCACTAAAGTTAAGGTGCTGTGGTTTTGCTATGGAACTTTCTTATACTTAATTTTGCTGTACTATGTATACCTATATGCACTACTGAAGTGAGATGGGGAAATGGATTCTTCTAAAGAGTCTTGGTTTAACCTACTGACCTTTTTAGGAGTGCACAAGATGTTTCTTGATTTATTTGGTGTTTGCGCATGCGCACCTGCAAAGCTTTCCTGGCACATGTGCCCCTTTGGGCTATTGTGCGATTTCGGGAATTGGACCCTGCTTTCTCGGCTGCCAGCTGTCATGTGTGGACCTCGGTGCTAGAGCGTTCTGGGGCTATGCCTAGTGTCCACGTAACACTAGACACTTTAAAATGCTGACAAACTGTTGCTGGCCTAGTGTGCTAGGCTATTAGCTTTCTGTCTCTTCCTTGGGTGACGTGATGGAGCAGCACTGACTGCTGGGGGTCTGCATGGTCTTTGTCTCAACTTTCATTGCCTGTCAAAATAAATTTAAAGGTGTCTTCTTGGCATAGTTGCAGACATGTGACCCCCCCCCCCCCCCCCGTACTTATTCAGTCACAGGTACTTGTCACCCTTGGCTTTGCTGCTCATGGTATCCCCTAGACTCACCAGGGGGTCCCATGTATTTGCAAGAAAGTGCCAGGGAGCTGTTTGTACCGGTGTTCATTAAAACGAACATCACCTTTCCAGAGCTGCCTGGTGTCAAGTGGTCCAATGAGTAGAAAAACTGTCAAATGTAATTTGAAGCCTGCATTTTTGGTCTTTTGAAAGAAATGGCTTCCTGTGCTTCAGTTGGTTTGGTTCTGTTATTGTCACTTATTTTAGAAATCCCTATGTACTGTGGTCCCTCATGAGATTTATCTTAAATGTAATGTTCATCTTCAGATGACCCCAAACAGGTAGTAAACAAACTGATACCACTGACCCAAGGATGACTTGATTATTGTTGCCCCTCAGATTCAGGTAACTTCTCACATTACTCTTTCAGATGAATGCTCTTGTACAAGAACTTATGTGAAAAGGCATTATTCCAAATTCCCTTCAAGGTTGCAGTCTAGTTTAGGAATTAACCCCCCCCCATGTTTTCGTGTGCATTATTTTTCCTCTAATGGAAAAACCCATCTATACTGAAATACTGTCACTCAAAAGCCAGAGTTGTAGGTGGCCTGCTTTCCTTAAAGGGAAAATCTGTTCCCTGTCTTGACAGTCCCGCCACTGATTGCTTTTAAGGTAAGACTTCTGGATATGATCCTTACATCTGAGTTTTTACTGTAGGACTGGTAAATTTACTTATGGTGCTTTTTTCATTTTGTGTTTTGATTCTGCACAACATCCATGTCTGATAGGATTCTGTGAAGACCTGGCCTGAAAGGCAGTACAAGGCAGCACAAGGATTTCTGGAAGTTTAACTTTTCTGAAAGACACTCAGATGCATCAGCAGTTGTCCTGGAATGCTCTGCTTGGACTTTATTTTTTTTTTTTAATCTCCCCCCCCAGTTGGTCATTTTAGGCCCCAGCAGCTCATGTGGGCCAAATAATGTTGTTCCAAGTAGCCTTGACACCTACCAGTGAGGGCATGCCTCTTTAAATGGCACCAATGGGGAAACCTATCAGGTGCCCAGCAGTTATTTCAAAAAGTGCAATGTGGTGGAGAATACCATGGTCCATGGAATAAATATAACCCTTCTAAACGTGTGACCTTTTGTCCTTAGTTGAGACAAAAAAAGCAGATGCAAGTTGGCCCAGTGCATATGAGTGACAGGCAACTGTGGCCAAGTGTTCTGCTCCTGTCTGTTAGTTGTGTGGCAAAATATTACTGCTGCACATCACCAGTCCCTGGTGGGAGTGGAGGGGGGAGGGTGTCTCAAAATGTGAACTAATATAGCAGATATTTGTGTGACAGCAGTACCATACCAACATTGAACAATTGGAGTAATCGGTTGCAGACTGCTTCTACTGTGGCTTTTGGCTCACTATAACAGTATTGTGTGTGTGTGTGTGTGTGTAAACAAGGGGGTGCTGACAGGGTGCCATGACCAACCCTGATACTGGCTTCATGCTGAGATGTTTCCTCACCAAACCACATGCAGCTCTTACTTCCCCTCCAAGGAGCAAAAGGATCTGGGGTGTTTGCGAATGGTTCTGGATACAATATGACCCTTCTGTTTTTCATAACAGATGGGAGTTCTGGAAAACAAGTATGGTCTTAACAGATTTTTGTGCTACATAGACCTCTTAATTACTCAGCAGATTTATTTGGGTTCATTAGATGGCTTCTTCGAATGATCTTCTGTGAAGATGGCAGCTGTATACATCTTGAATAGAGACTGTAGTCTTGTGAATCCGTGGTCCTTGAGAAGCACAAACGTAAGTAGGAGACCTTTTAAAAAAGTGCATTAAGCCAAAACCAGGTTGATGCTGGATATGTTACACAAAGTGCCATGAATGTAATGGATGTCACAGTAACATGGCTGAGGTAGAATTCACCTCTTGTCTATGAACACTGTCCCAGAAAGTAAAAATAGATCCAGCTTATCTGACATGGGATCCAATAGCCAGGCCTTACTAATCCAGCTGGGCAGGCAAAAAGGTGTCTTCAGCTATAGGGCTGGATGAAAGACAAGATCGTGGGATCTCTGAATTCTGCCCTCATTTCTTGCTCTTTAGTCCTGGTGGGGGGGGGGACTGGTAGCAGTCAGGAAAGGATTCAATCTGTTTCTTTGAACATCTTGTACAAAACACATTAACCATACACTGTAGTTTGGCATCTATTTAAGTATTCATCACCTCTTATGAATGTGCTGCTGGCTATACCTAACCTTTTAAAACATTCAATAATAAATAAAATGTCAAGTTGTAAAAACAAAACGAAGCCAGCTGATATCATTTGCTGTCCAGCTTATGAATAACAACCAAGTTGAAGCAGAATGTGACCGGAGGGACTCGAGTGGAATCTCGTACCCAAACAGACAAGCAGTAGCTTGTTGCTTTTTGCAGCCTATCTGTACACCAAAATGCAGTGGATTGTTAGGATCTTTCAACCAGCCAAGCTCTCTCAAGCATAGAATCCCACATCTTTCTCCTCTGTATCTGTTTTGTGTTAAAAGAAACTGCTCACTCACCCTTGTAGATCTTGCTACTCTTGTATCCTCAGCTCTACCAGGAGCTCACTGCATATTAATGCTAAATGGTTTCATTTATTAAAGCTGTGGGCTACTTGTAAATACTGAACTTAAAGTAATATCTTTTTTGACACTTTAGCCTGCATTTTGTTCGCACATTACACCAAGTTAACAGGTACAAGCGAGTTAATATCAATACTCGGCAACTAAGTCCAGCAGTAAGAGCAAGATGTCCTGAGTAATGTGACGTATTCAATTGCTGAAGTCTAACGTGCTTGTATGTATGCGGTCTTTCAGTCGGCCCAATAATGGGTTGTAGTCTTGTTTGTCCATAATGTCATGTTCAGGGTATACCCTGCTTTATTATCTGTGCTTCCTGGGACTAGTTATAATGGCTCTAGCTAAATATTTACTTCCTTCATTTAACTGACTTCTCCAAAGCAGCTTGGCATGGGTGTCATTTGTACAGCTGGGTATTTTTATTTATATAAAATATTGTCACTTCAGGGCAGAAATGTTGCTCAGAGGTGCTTCAGTAGGAGGTGGCATTTAAACCTGGTTCTTTTCAGTGGAGGAAGTGGCTCTAACAGCTGTACCCCCTGCTGCTCAGGCAAGAGACCTAAACAAGGAAACAACTTGGAAATGGTTGAGATGGTTATGGACCTTACTTCATAGAGGCAATGCAGGCTCCCCAGGTTCAGCAGGTGTTAGTCCAGAGTTGAAATTACAGGTCACCCACACCTGTAATTTGGACCTTGGATGACCAGATACTAACTTGACAAGTCAGTCAAGTGGCATCGCGATCACTTCATCTTGATCACTTGGCTTAATGGACAAAATGAATTGTGTAAAGCAGAGGGGGGACTTGAATATTTTGTAACTTTGAAGCTTTACAACTTTCAGTGCGTAACATGAGATGTATTAAACGCAGCATTAAGAATGTCACATGCAAGATGCTTTGTGTGGTGCCATTTTTTTTCTACGCTTTCCCTTGAGTTTAAAAATGTATCATATTCCATAAACTATGATATAAATGAATGACCAGCCTGCTGGGACAAGGTATACTTATTGTCATATTGAAGTTTCTGCATACAGAAGTGGGATCTCAGATGGATACTGAAGCTAGAAATATCATCTTGAAATAAACTGCTATTCACATTCATACAGCTATAAACATTTTCTTCCGTTCTGGTTTTTGGGACTTTGGCATCTTTCTGCACTTGCAGTTATGTAGTGGACGTTAGGATCTGCGGTCAGCTGTGATGGTCACCAGGGGTTTTGTTTGAGGAGAAATTCCATTCCTATGCAGAATTACAAACGTACTGACTGGAGTGGTTTGATTTAATGGGGGGGGGGGGGGGGGGGNGGGGGGGGGGGGGGGGGGGGGGGGGGGGGGGGGGGGGGGGGGGGGGGGGGGGGGGGGGGGGGGGGGGGGGGGGGGGGGGGGGGGGGGGGGGGGGGGGGGGGGGCTCAGACTAGTCTCTTCACCAGGTCATGGAGGTTCTGACCTGTCACCTCATGACCTTGTCGTCACTTATCTGAAAGTGACAAGGGCTACATTCTTTCAGTTTAAGACATCCATCCTGTTTAGTCTTGTGCACACACGACAAGATGGCCCAACTCGTGAAGAGGCCTTTACCTTGCTGGAGTGTGCCTGGGCAAAACCAAGGACCAAAGAGAGGGTAGTCATTAGTAATCTGACCCCCCCCCCCCCCACCTCACCCCCTTCTCCTAGTCCTCCAACTCCTGCCCTTCAGTTACTGAATTCTTTATTGTGAAAGTAAAATAAATGAATAAAATAAAGGAAGGAAGGGGGGGGGGGGGCTAAAGAAACCAGATCAGCTACAGTAACCTCAAGCGGCTGAGATTACTGTAGGGATTAGCCGAAAAACCTTTTGTGTCTGCGCACCAGCAAGCTCAGGTGCAGCTGCATGAATTCCCCCCCGCCGCAAGCCAGAAAGCCTTGGTGGTCATAATGCTGCAACTGGATTAGCAGTCCTGACCCAGTGTCCTTAATGGGTGTCCAAGTTCAGTCTGGTGCACAATGCCTTTATTTCACTGGTCTGCATATTCCATACATCGAGGCTTTATGGTAAAAGCAGACCAAATGCTGACCTGATCCACCTCAGAGGGGTTCTCATGACAGTTGACTGAGTGTTTGTGTGAAGGGCATTATTGATAGGCTAGAAATGTTCAGTGGAGAACAAAATGGTGTCTCTTTTGGGCAAGGTTTTGGTATTTAAATCAAATTCACATTTCACAGCTGAGGTACCTGAGAGAGCAGTGTGCTCTTTCCAGTATTGTCTGCCACACTTATCAAGTGTACTAAAGCTTTTGTTCCATCTGTTTGTATGCACTTGTTTTCAGTTGCTTAGCATTCTGGGTCCTGTGTCCACAGGTTGTCCGGGCCCGCCTGGAGGAGAAGGGAATGGTGGTTCGTGATGTGAAGCTCAATGGGTCTGCAGCGAGCCACGTGCTGCACCAAGATAACGGGCTGGGCTACAAGGACCTGGACCTGATCTTTGGTCTGAACCTAGCAGATGACCGGGCCTTTCGGCTGGTGAAAGATGTGGTGCTGGGGTGCCTTCTGGACTTCTTGCCAGCCGGGGTGAGCAAGGAGCGCTTGACGCCGCTGACACTGAAGGAAGCTTACGTGCAGAAGCTGGTGAAAGTGTGCAACGACACGGACCGCTGGAGCCTCATCTCGCTCTCCAACAACACGGGCAAGAATGTGGAGCTCAAGTTTGTGGACTCTCTGCGCCGACAGTTTGAGTTCAGCGTGGACTCATTTCAGATCACCCTGGACTCGCTGCTGCTCTTTGACCGCTGTTCAGAGACACCCATGTCAGAGAGCTTCCACCCCACTGTTCTTGGCGAGAGCATGTACGGTGACTTCCAGGAGGCCCTTGGCCACCTGTGTGACAGGACCATCGCCACACGCAACCCTGAGGAGATCCGTGGTGGTGGCCTGCTAAAGTACTGCCACCTGCTGGTGCGGGGCTTCCGGCCCACCTCGGCAACCGAGATGAAGTCTCTGCAGCGGTATATGTGCTCGCGCTTCTTTATAGACTTCCCCGACATCAGTGAACAGCAGCGCAAGCTGGAGGCCTACCTGCAGAACCACTTTGCTGGCATGGAACACAAGCGTTATGACTGCCTGGTCACGTTGCACCGAGTGGTCAATGAGAGCACAGTGTGTCTGATGGGCCATGAGCGCCGGCAAACCCTGGGCCTCATCTCTGCTCTGGCATTGCGGGTGCTGGCTGAGCAGAATATCATCCCCACTGTCACCAACGTCACCTGCTACTACCAGCCAGCACCCTACGTGAGGGACGTCAACTTCAGTAACTACTACATAGCACATGTGCAGCCGGTGGTGACGCCCTGCAGTAGCTCCTATCCAACATGGCTGCCTTGCAACTAAACCAGTGGGACATTCAGACTGATGCTGGAGGTGGGATTGTAGCAGAGGGCTGTAACTTGGGTGTTTGGGGAGATTGAAGGGAGGAGTATAGGGTCTCTTCCACTTTTCCTCTTTCAGAAAGGCTAAACTCATTCTATTGGCAGCAGTGATTTTATTTTTTACTTGTTAAAAGACTTTCCAAAACCTTTTTGCTAAATGTGACCTTTTTCTGTGCTTAGTTGTACTTTACTGCTGTATATCTAAACCACAACAAAATTTTGTGGGGGGAGGGGAAACTTGTCAGTTGTGGAACTGTTGGTCCTTCATGTGTAGCAGAATGGCTGGTTGGGCTGAGCTTGGGAGCACTTTTGAGGCTTTTTTTTTTTTTTTTTTTTAAATAGAAGTTAATATTGAAAGTTGAAGAATTTTTGGAAAGGGGGAGTACAAAGATATGTGGTTTCAATCAATCCCTTCCTTATGTAAGGGACTTAAAGGACCAAAGACTTTGCTGTATAAAAGGGAAAATTTACTATTGCAATTCCAAGTGCCTAAACAAACTTGCATACAAAAAAAACCTCTTTGAAGTAATTGTGCTGTATAGAGAATATGATCTTTTAGGTTACTGTAAATCTATTTTCAAAGAGAGGTCTTTGTTTTCAAATGATTAAAAAAAGCACAAAACCCCAAACTGGCTGTGGTTTTACTTCATTGTCATTTGTAGTTTAGTTGCTTCTCATTTTCACCATACACTTGCTTTTTTTAAGCTATATGAATTTGTACATGTTTAAAATAGTTACTGAAATATTAATACACATGCTGTACTAAACATCTGGTCAAATAAGGTTAAATTAAATGTTTCCTGTTTATTACTGTTTTAGTCAAGCTGATTTAAAAAAAAAAAAAAGCAATTTTTTTTTTTTCCCCTCCTAAGGTTAGTGTTAAATCATTTTCATATTATCTGCAGGCTCATCAGTTGGGGTGAGAGTTGGGGGTGGATTCTTCTCACAAACTCATGGTTTTTGTGTGTACTGTAAAACAAGATTTCTTTAACATGCATTACCGAGTATTAACAGCTAGTGGGTTTTTTTTTTTTTTTTGAGCTGTGTAAAGGAGACCACACTGTACCCAGTGTTGTGATGGTTTCTTTCCACAAGTAAAAGGACTGCTTAGGTCATAGGTTTCAAGTTACAATTAAACATAGAAACTGAACGCTGAGGTCCACCCTTGAGCTACTTGACACTGAAAAGTGTTGATGACACTACCCTGGTTAAGGAGTCCAGCCGCTCGGTGGACGACTGATATCGCTAAATGGGAGTTGGCAGCTGCTGGAGTGATGCTTTGAGACATGTAACGTGACTAAATGAGATGGATGCTTTTTTAAGCTCTGTTCTGTGCTTCTGTTTTAACTACTTGGAGTTCAGCAGTGTCCCTGAGCAGCTGAGTCCTGTTAAATGGGCAGAGTTGGGTTCAGATCCTAGGAACAAGATAAATGTCAACGTAATTTGCGATGGCTGAATGTCTGCTGTGGCCTTGACCGGCAGGGGTCATCAGCGTGGGAGCGTGTTGGTCGTATGGGGGCGATCAAACATTTTTGAGTGGAACGGCTGCCCCAAAATGTCCCTGAGCGTCTGGAACCAGGATCGACCATTGCCGAAAAATTTAATTTTTAAACGGAAACGACGATTTGTGTATTTTTCTTTCTTCTCTGTTTAGACAAAGTAAACCCAACTGTTAATGTTTAGTGTCGGGCAGCTGCTGGATTTGTTCAGAAAGATGAGCTTGAAAGGTTTTGACTCCCGTCGTCATTTTAGTACTTTGCCACACATCGCTATCAAAGTGGTCCAGAAGGAAGCCGTTTGCAAAAGCACAGGTTTAGGCGGCATTTATCTTTTATTATTGTTGTNAATGTTTAGTGTTGGGCAGCTGCTGGATTTGTTCAGAAAGATGAGCTTGAAAGGTTTTGACTCCCGTCGTCATTTTAGTACTTTGCCACACATCGCTATCAAAGTGGTCCAGAAGGAAGCCGTTTGCAAAAGCACAGGTTTAGGCGGCATTTATCTTTTATTATTGTTATTTTTTTTTTTAGTTAAAATGACAGGTAACTTATATAGGACAGACCCAACCAGGTCCTTTCACTGGCAGCATATTTGACCATAAAAGAGGTTGTAAAAAGAAAGCTTTCCATCCCTATGCATCACTTTTTGTGATGTGTATAAGGACAACATCCCCCTTCAGGCGCTGATCGTTGTTGGTTGTAGGCACGCAGCCTGCACCCACTGTAAGCCGGCTGGAGCGGTTTCACTGCCTCTGCCGTCCATTGACACCTTCCACAGGGCAGGTGGGGTACAGGGGGGGACACCTGTGCCAGCTCAGCTCCTGATCTGTCCCCAATGAGAAACAGGACATGAGGAAATGCCACAGGCACCTAAAGCACAACTGCTTTGGTGGTGACTTGTTTACAGCACGTCCTGCAGAGATCAAAGCAAACACATCGTATTAGTTTTTCTGAAGGGGCCGTGGGTGCTGTTATTGATCTTTGGTTTTCAGGGCATGCTGGTTTCCTTCAGGCGCCTGCAGCTTGTTCTGGTTTAACTGTGATTTGGGTAAAAAAGATGTGCTGTCAGTTATGCTATCCAGACTGTCTTAGTCGTGCATTTTCCCCACTATAGAGAAAAGACGACACTGCTTTGGAAGAGCCGTTCGTACTATATCGGACATATTGAGGAATTTTTACTCATTTACATTTTTAATTTAGTTGATGAATTTTCACAGTGACTTATAATGTTAAGCAGTTCACAATGATCTATCTGTTTATGCAGCTTTGGTATTTTTACTATGGTGTAATGAGTAAAATGTACTCTGCTGGCTCTGCATTGGCCAGTTAGGTATGGCAGCTTCTCACTTCACGTGACTATCTGGTTGAACCGAAAAGTGCACTTCAAACCAGCCTCCTCTCATTCAGCAATCCGGGCTAAGTACAACAGTACCTACGCTCTTGTGAACGTTACGTTTGCCTGCGTCAGCGGAACACAAGACCCTGGAACCGAATCACTTATCCAGCGCAAGTCTACTAAACAAAACTCCTCCAAAGAAAGAAAAAAAGAGATTGTGCAACACCTTTTTCAAACACACATGCCTCCACCGACACTCTATGCAACAGTGCAATATTATCTGGGGACAAGCTGCATTGTTGGGGCCAAACAACAAGACTGTGTTTAAAGGAAACTCGCCTCAATGGCCTACGCACCAAGAGAAGGTGCTGGGAACTGATAGCAGAAGACGGGCAAACAGGGAAACCTGATTCCCCGTCATGCCTTTGTCCTTGGACCACACCATCATGTTTCCTGTAGGCATAAGCTAAAACTCTCCTTTTTATGTGCTGTGTGCATTATGTTCGTGGATTCGGATCACATTTGGACACTCTTCTTTTGTCAAAGAAACCGAGCTTACACAAAAGTTATATTCTGAGGCTTTTGAGCTGATAGGAGGAATTTATTAATTCCATAAGGAGTTTATGTTGTTCTGGAATCTGTCGATAAATGTGATTAAATGAGACCCGTTTCCTCTCTGGTCTCCTTTCCAAGTTGAAGCATTGCATAATGTCAGATATCATTTTCCTCCAGGAATCCTGTTTCTCGTTTTTTCAATCGCCCTTATTACGACTAGAACCCGTACCTCGTATAGTTGCTATAAAGTCCGTCGTACGCTAAAACGAAAACGTTTTTTTTCTCCCAAACACAAAGCTAAAACCTGGAAGCTGTTTTGCAAAATTGGCTCCATTTCTTGTATGCTGGTATCGAGTTTGAATCAGTTTTCTGGGATGAGGGGCACAGAGCTCTCCACGGAGGATGGAGAGGTAAATCACTGTACGGTTCAAGAAATCGGAACCGTGGGTGTGGTGAATCACGGGACAACCTGATAAGTGGCCGACACGATGGTATTTCGTAGTCGTGTATTTCACCCACATTTGTTGCACAGAAAATCACGCAGTTCTTGTTTACTTGAGCAAAATTTATTCGGACTGGTACAAGCTTTTTTTAAACCTGATTTCTCCTACATGCTTCAGAGATGATACACAGATGACACATTCTTGTAATTAGCATTCCCTCTGCAGATCCATCCTGGTGCCAGCCATAGAAACATGTCTCTGCTTTTCCCTTATCCTTGCATTCCGACTTGTGGGCGCATTGCAATGGAACAGAATGGCAATAAAAAAACCAATTGCAGACTTGGGCTAAAACCAGCCGTTAGGAACCTTTGCTTTGAGGGAAGATTTGCTAGCTGTAGGGTTCCTCGAAATGGAAAGAAAACAAAAAAAAAAAAAAAACAATTTCCACGCAAAAGAGTTCATATGAGTTTATTTGTCCTCCTTAATGTAAACTCATATCAAGGACAGCATTATCCAGTGCATCTCTTCATTGCTATAACTTCTTCACTTTTATGTCCTGGGTATTTAAATAAGACCTCCCAGAACTTTCTTACAATGGTTTTTTTCCCCTTTCCTTTTTCTTTTGAAGTCCCAGCACTTCCATCTCCATCTTCCATTCAGAGTGAATCTCTATGCCAGGCACAGGAAGTTTTGTTTGAAGTCGCGTCCGGTCCCCAGGAGGTCCTTGTCATCCGTTGCCTTGCACCATCCTGGCTGCTTTGGCAAACAGCGGGACCACTGCATCTCTGCAGTACCTTGCCACCTCCTCCTCCTTCTTCTCCTCCTCCTCCATCCATCTCTCTGTAAGTCTACCAGAGTCTGGTTCATAACACCAGCTGGCTGCAATGAAATCCTTTCCTTGCCTGTGGGTGGTCCCTCCAGCTCTCACAGTAGATCCATATGCACTGATAAGTGGTACTCTGCGTGATGTTGACCTGACTTTATATCCCAGAAAAATGATGTCTGAAAGATTGGTAAAGGGTGACGGGGTGGGCAGACCTCGCTTTCAGTTATTACTCAAATCTGTCTTGCTCAGTCACACTGCACAGTTTTCAGCATTCATTCAGAAAGCCTTTTCCATACGTCTTTACCGCTTGCGCCACCTCCCCTCATCTTCTTCTTTTTCTCTGCAGGAGGACCGGTGACTGCGTATCAACGCGAGAACGCAAACAGAAGCGGGAACACTGAGGTCCTAGGGGTCACACAGTCTGTGTGGCTCTGTCTCCCTGTCCCTCTCTGTGTCTCCCTCTGTTACTTTGCTTCCCGTGCTGTTTCCTTGGGCCAGCGCCACAGTTCCATACGCTCTTCTAACAGCCAGACAGCCCCTCTGAACCCTGACTGACCGCCACCTATAAAAAGCATCATGCTTTTTTCACCAAACCCAAAATGTGACCAGAGGCAATGAGTGTCTTGGACTTAACCCTCTCACGGCCGACCCTGGGCCAATACAGACCTTCTGCTGATCCATCCCCTGGATCTCCGAGGCCCAGACAGCTGTGTATTCTCACTTTCAGTAGGGGAAACAAGCCCTAGTGCATCTCAGTTGTGAACTTCTGTGGACAGATTTTACTTTTAACAGTAGATTACCCCAAGGCGTGGTTGTTCTCTCACCCAGCTTATACATACCACAGGCACCAAAAAAGTAGTATGAGGACGACAGACACCTGAAGGTTTTTTGAAAAAGGCTTGTAGTTCAGGCCGCAGGTGCTGCAGTGGTCAGAGCAACTACCTTGAGTTCAAAAGAGCTGGGTTTGAGTCCGACCTCCTGCGGTGGAACGTGGTAATGTCCCTTCACTGCTCCATTAATAGTTACCTGGCTGCATAAATGAACAAACAATTCGTATAAACCAATAAAATTGCCAGCTGAATAAATAAACGTCTGGTTTCCTAAAGAGGCTAGTAGCAAGAAAATGTAAATCACAGAACTCATTTTTGTGAATCGTAACACGTGGAGTAGATTTTTACTGGACCTGATGAGTCATACCGCACATTTTTTTCCGTGCTCGTGTCGCGTCCTGCTCCAGCTCGGAGGACGCCGGAGATGGGGTATATGTGACGGACCTCTGTCTGCCTTTTTTTTTTTTTTTCCGCCACACACAGACACTGCAGCCTCTCCCCATCTCCGGAGCAAACGGTGCCCCGGGCCTGCGTCACCGGCACCCCCCCGCCGAACTTTGCTTTTCCATCGGGGGCAGAGCACGCCCAGGTGTGTGGGTGGATGTCTGCACACGCGCGCACGTGTCTTTGTGCTACCGTGAGTGTCCGCCCTTTACATATGCAAGCGGGTTGGCGTTGCAGTGCCTCTTCTGTTAGTGTTATTAAAATGCTTCCTACCATTAGGCATGTATGTGTAATAAATGTGCATGTTCGGCATAAAACTGCAACCAGTGTGAGTGAATTTAGTTTGAGAGCATGTGTGCAATCTAGCTTCATATATATATATATATATATATATATATATCACTGTCAACAGCGTGAGTGTAAGTTTGCTGAAGTATCTTCAAGTATGTGTTTAAGCATCCAGGTGTGTGACTGCCCTCACCAGCTCAGATTGATGTGTGTGTTTTCCTGTCCTCTGTCTGATAAGGACGTATCCACTGTTTGCTGGCAATCTGTCGCTCTCGGTCCTTATCCTCAAAACCGACAGCATTTTATCAACTGACCCAGTCTATTAATGAAGATTTAACCATTTTTTTAAACTGCGTTCAACATAATACCGAAAGCAGGGCACCATATGATAATCGAAAGGTCCCGATAAAGCAGGTAATAAAACAAGATGGGGGCGTCTGTGTTACCGATCAGCGAACTTCATTTGATTCTTAGGGTTTGACAAAGACTTGTGTCCATGAAAAGCAAACTTTGCTGGAATTTACATGCTGGCATTTTATGTAGACTGAGATGACGGTATTTTAAATGTAAAAAGTTAAAAAGAGTTAACAGATTCTGTTAGGGTGCCGTTCAGTACACAGTGCCTACAGAAAGTATTCAGACCTCAGTTTTTTAAAAAAAATTGTTCCTCTTGCACCTCCAAGTTTTAATCTACTGAAATATTTTTATCTATTCACTAACAGAATAAATTCAACACATTTCTAAATTCAAAAAAGACCTAAGAACATTCATTTCTACAAAATGAAAGACTTACATTTCTGATTTACAGAAGTATCAGAATAGAATCAGCCCTAGAGCACGATGCTGCAGCCACCATACTTGTCGGTAGGCATGGAGTTACCTTGGTGTTAAGCCCAACATAATACTTTGCTTAATTTTAGTCAGACAAAAAATATATATATATATATATATATATATATATATATATATATATATTTCAGGTTTTTTCACAGTTTCTACAAACTCAAAGCATGATTTAATGTCAGCCTTTCTCAGCTTCATTCCACAGACCCTCCCAAAGAGGCCAAATCTGTGAAATGCTGAAGAGATTGTTCATATTTGACACGTTTCTCCCATTTCGGCTGAGGGGCTTTACACCTTTGTCAGTGCTGGAGTTGACCTCTGTGTCTCTTCTCTGACAATTGCCCTTGTTCTGTGGTTGCTCACTTTGGTAGGATGGCCTTGTCTTGGTCGTATCTGGGTTGCGCCATTTGTTTCCATTATATGCTGCTAGGAGAGTTGAAAGTTTTGCTAATGTTTTTTTTTATATATATATAACTTTCTCCAGGTTCTTCTCATAACAAATTCATCTCAAATTCCACAGGCAGCTACTCAAGATCATGACTGCAGATCTGATGTGATCTGCTGTTTTAGTTGTGGAACCTCGCCAAAGTCAGAGCTATTTATTTTATAATCCGACGATTAATCATAGGTAAATTCAAAATGACCTCAAGTTTAACTTGCATTTGTGATCTCGCAAGACCTCCCCCAACTTAGGTTATTAAGACAAAGGGAGTGAGTATCAGTTATCTAATTTTTCTACTTTTATTTTTAACATAAGTCTGAACACATCTAAATACTTTATTTAATTTTAACACCATAGAAAATCACTTCTTGATGGTGGGTTTGCAAACCAGCAAAACAAGAATCAGTGCCAGTGAATCCTTCCTGGAAGGAAGCGGAGGCTGTCTATCTGATCTACCCAGTTTCGTCTGAACACACCTTCAGAAGCCCATACAAAACGCCATGATTTTAACTGAGATGCAGTGTAATTTAATATGAAAATATGAATTATGTATTAAGGACCCTGTGATGGGCTCGTAGCCATCCTAACCTAGTCCTCACTGGTTCTGCGGTAGGCGCTAGATGGCCTTAACCTGAACAAAGATAAACAGTTAATGAAAATGAGTGCGTCTCTATTTATGAAGTCAATGTCGAGGGAAAACTGTGGAAAATATAGTGTATTGCTCATGGAACATCTTCTCAGTTGCTCAGATTGCTTAATCAGTCGTAGTTTGCTTGAAATGTCTGTATTTTCTGCCGACGTTATTTCAGATACCCTGAGAAAAGTCGGGATAAAGACTTGAGAATTCCCCGGACTGTATTTAAGCAGCAGATTTGTTGTTAACTGTCAGAGAGTTGGTGTGGCCTCTTCTGGCTCCACATCAACAGAGTAGCTTCAGAATCATATGCACGACGTCTCCCCACCGTTTGACCTCTCTTTAAAATGCAAGTCTCTTCCAAGCACTACAGTCCATCAGAGTTTCTGTTTTGCCTTCCCGGCTGCCTCAGTATCCATCGTTCCCATTCACACGCTGCAGCACGATCACTTTGTCCTTCATGCGTGTGGATAAATTGACGCGCTTTCGTATCTGTCCTTATTGTTCCTTGGATGTTTGTCGACTGAGTGCCCCCCCTTAACCGCTAGATCGATTGCAGTTGACCATTTATCCCAAGGAGTGAAAGTGAGGAAAATTTAAGTAATAAGTCAGGATAATTGTTGTTCTAATTCTTTATTTAGCCAATTCTCTTCTTCCAGCATGCTTTAAAATGGCTTTTTTGGTGCAATTTGCCCCTTTTATACAACAGTATTTTTCTTACTATAACAACTTATTGTAAGTACCTCGATAAGAGGGTAGGGCAGCAGGACTGAGTCTGATCCCAGCACATTCAGATTACAGGGTAATAACTCCAAACACTGGCCCACTTGCTAAATGAGGCCTAACTGTTTAATGAATCATTTGAAATACAAATATTCAAAGGTAAAAATAAGGACATACAGTACAGCAGATGGCCAACAATAACATTCCCCATTCCCCAAAAGGAGAGCAGTGCAGACTTATATAAGGGTGGCAGAATTCTTCCGTGGAAATGGAAGAATGTCCATTTATATAGACGAGGTGGTGCCCACCACAGGCACCTCCGACTGTGCCGAAATTATTAGCGAAATCCCCACGCTTCCTCATTTGCTACACTCTTCAGATGAGGTGAGAACTCAGTGGGAGTGGAACTGCAAGCTTCCGCATCCTGACTGCTGCTAAATATGTGTGAAGACAGGTTTACACCCTCGCTGTAGGCAGGGAAGAGCTGAGGAGAGCCCTTCAAACACTGTGCTAAAATGTTTCAGCTGAGCCACACACAAGTCATTTAACAGCCAGTTCAAATCAGTGCACTTTTTTAACCCCCAAGTGACATAGTTATGAGGAAAATGCTGGGCCCCCCTCACTGCCCTGGGTGAATTTACATATTCTTTAAGCATAAATAGTTTTGCGACTGCGGCAGTAAACGGTTATGTTTTATTACAGCTGGGATCGAAGGAAAGGAAGAGCACGCTGGGCAACATAAACTGTAAAGCGTGGAAGCTTTCATATTAAAGGTTACGTAGGTGAGCCCATGTATGGGACAGTAGCAGGTGTCGATAAAGGAAAAATGTGCTGTGCTCGCAAAGCATATAGTAGAAGCCAGAGCATTACGTGCTCAAGTTCTTCTTAGCGTACTTCTCATTTTCTAGGTTCATCAACCGCTTATCCTACGCGGGGTTGTTGCACAGTCCGGATCCTGCGCAGAATATACTTTCTGGGTTTGGAGAGAAGATCCAGACGGATGTGCCAAGTACCGTTTGTGGGAGGTTCCCAGAAACATATGCAAGTTGAACTGAAATGTCAAAGCAGACAGTAAAAGAAACTATGCAAAGACAACAGCTCCTATGAAGTGGATGAAGGAATGCTGAAGAAATGCAGGCACCATAATGAAAACATGTAAATGTTTGGGTTACCTAGAGATGAAAAATTTCCTATCCTGGAGATATAAAATCAAGAACATAGTATAAATCAAAACAAAATAACTTAATCTGTAACAAATACATCTAGCTGTCTTGGGTTAGGAGTTAGGTCTAGCGTTGTGGTTGCAGAAATGTAAATATGGGGAACTGAGCAGTAATGACTAACAGTAAAGCTCAGTCTTGGGCAGAATAATTATATACAAATACAAAAGTTCAAAATGGTCACATTTATTTGAAGCTTTTCTTTAAAATGACTTCCAGCGCTATGTCTGTATATTAAGCTGTTTGAAGTGATTTACCCATTTGTATAGCCGGGTAATTTTTACTGTTTCACTTCAGACTCAGGGCACTGCAGGAGGGCAGGAATGGGATTCAAACCCCTGTCTTTCATTTACAACACAATGATTCTAAACTCTGCACTACTTGTGCTCCCCAGTTACCGGTCAGGTAGTTAAAGTTCTTACTTGCTGGCAGTTCTGATGGTTTTGTCTGAGAAGACAGTTCAGATATATATTTTTTTCCTTATTTAGACGGACATTTTTATTGCGATAATTCAGATTTGCTTTTTAAGCACACTACAACCAACTTGCTAGGAGCAGACTTATGCTTTACAAGTGGATGTGACTAACTCGTGTAGTCTTCACATTGTTAGATCCATCTAATTCACGTTATTAAGCTTTCGACGTGTCCCCGACTAGAAGGACAGTTGAAGAGAATACATTTATTTAGGCTCCGATCACCGGTGGACTGTTTTAAAACAGCTGTAAGTACCGAGAATTACATTTTAACGCACTAAGTACTTGTGAGTGCAGGCAACTCAGGGCCAAGGAACACCATAACACCCTCTACGTGCTCAGCGGCTTGTAACCTTTGCCTCGCTGGCAGCTGCGTTGGTTTTATTTTGGCTGCACATGTTCATCCGATGATATTTTAAGGCAAAGACGGAACAGCTGTTGCCCTTTTGGAGGCCTGATTTTCTTAAAAATGTGCGATGTGGTGCTGTCTCATCACGCGGCTGCCTCTACGTTTGTGTTCGTGGAGATGAAATGCTCACACCTGAGCGTGGGGAGGAACAGAACGTCAATTCCAGTGCTGCAGAAGCGGTCGCCTTTTCCCTTCTCTGCTACAGCATGGCAGCATATGCTCAGCAGACTGACACGCATAAATCAAAACAAGAAAACAAAATGTACTAGAACATTTTTTACTTGCTCAGTCCCAGTTTGTTGTCCTGCCTATTTATTTTTTGGATTACAGTAATACTTAAGTAGCCTAAATAGCATAAGCGAACCCACTGTTTTATGACATTTTGGGAACTCGGATATTTCTGGAATTCTGGCGATGGAAAAACATGACGGGGGAAAAAGAAGGGAAAAGGCTTTCCGCAGAGTTTCCCCATGCTCTGTGCTTTTTCCTCGCTGTCTTCCACTTTTTCACAGCGCGAGGTGTGAGTCATGTTGCAGCCTGTACCACACTTCTTACCATAACAGCGGCGCACCTTCTTGTGGTCCAGCATTGGCAGCAAGCGCGCCGGATAGTGCTCCCTTTAAAAGAATGTCAAATTTCAACTTACGATAAAATTCACAAGGTATGTAACAGCGTTTCGGTCTTAGGTAAGGGAAGAACGTTGCGGTGGGGAGAAAATGTGCCGGGACTTGTTTACAAGGCACAGAAGAGGAAGTTTATGATGACAGCGGAGGGAGAGACGCAGTCCCTATATCACGTCCGATCTTCAGATGCTGATGCTGATGGATTGGCGGCAGTATCATGCAGGATATTTGTTTTCCTTCCTTGCACGACATTTGTTCTTTTACCCCCCCCCGGGTCTCTCAGTGCCCGCTTAGCAGAGCCAGCTGAGGGTGTGGCAGTTTTTTTCTCACATTTTTACAGGCTTGGATCAAATGACAATTGCACTGTTCCAGCCAGAGGACAACATATAAAGCACTCGGCCGCAATCACTGCTTACAGGGGCAGATCACAGGGCAGATGGAGGTAGTAATCTACTATAATTGGTACGATAGTCAGCTTTTAATGCTCCAGATGCATATTTTGGACACATATTTATGTGTCTCCTTTTTATTTATTTATACAGAAGTGCATGTTGAAATTATGTTCAGAGGTACTAGTGATGTAGATGGAGACCTTTTAGGTGTGTCAGTTATTCTGAGTCAGGTGTTTAGTTCTTATGGGTGTTATAGGCAAACACTGAGCTACTTCACACCAGCCAAATCCGGTAGCAAAGGGAGCACTTGTTACAAAATTGCCGAGTAGGAGGCTCTCTAATACTTGTCACCGAGAAATAAGTTTATTTTTAAAGCCAGTTTAATGATTTTGGTGAACGCTCAGTGTGACTTCTGTTGTGAAACTGGGATTTTCACTTCTCCCCTGCATTTAATCCCTCTTGGCATATAGACGCACTCCGCTGGTCTGGGTAAATATTGGGTTTTATCGTGCCTTTAATAACAGCTCACTGCAAAATTGGCTTTTATATTACTTTACAGACAGAGCCATACATTGTGGTTGGTCCACGTATATCACAGATAGACCATTTTTAAAAATGGATTTGAAAAAAGAAATCCTCCCCTTTACCGCATATTTTCACTACCACTATCAATCGTGAAATAAACAAGCTTTGCCTAAAACATTATCTGTCTCACGGTTTTGCATACACATATTTTATTTAGTCAGCCGATCAAAGGTGGTGTTTGCATTTATAGGCTGGGGTGGAAGTGCCTGTCTGTTCATAAAGCAGGTCCTTCCACGGAGGTCCTTAAACCTGTTGAATGCTTGCATTCAGCATCGTTTGAAAGAAATAAAACCAAACTAACAGCATTTTGCAAACTGTCCAGTGAACGCGATGAACGATAAAAAAATCACAGGATCAGAAATCAGTTTTTTTACTGAGCAATAAAAAAAATCAGGTCGTCTTCTGAGTCCGAGGTGGATTAGATGCCTACTTTCTCTATGGGAAATTTCCTTTTTAATTGGTTTTAAGTCCTTGTCAAGTGTCTAAAGACCTAAACCAGACTTGCACTTACTGACTAAGAAAAATTATTAACGTGTCGATTTTGAATAAATATAGCAATAAATGTTTATTTTTAGAACTGAAATAAACTGATTTGTATTTAAAGCTCAGCCACACCTGTTGAGCTAATATGACACACTGTGATAAGCATCAATGTCCTCCCTTACAGCATACACTGTACACAGGTATATCAGAGGTGAAAAGATTAAAAAAAAGTATCTCTGTATTTTGTTTGCCCACTTATTCATCTAAATCTTACTTACTTGTACGTGCACCTGTTCCAGGTCTATGAATGCACAGTCTCCTTGGTATTGTAACACCTTCCAGAGATATCAGCTTTCCTCAAACCAGACAAAGCAGTGATTGTTCTTACACCTCATCTTAAACTTTTTCTCAAAAAATCCAAAATTAAGTAAATTTAATTTAATAAGTATGAATAGGAAAATCCACGAAATGGCAGACATTTTGCTGATTACTGCCGGCATCTAATGTGTTCATTCACTGTTTAAAAAGTCTTAAATTATAAAAAGGAATTCGTTCCTCTTAGATATGAAGAACCCTTGTCCCATCCAAGCATGGTTTGTGGTTTTAGGTCACTGCTCAACGGTGAAAGAAGTTTCCTCTCCAACTATAATCTTCTGCTGGCCCTGCTACAACCCTCTCATTACCTCTAAAAGATTGTTTGCATCACACTTGACTGAGGGAAAAGAACCGGGTTTTCGCCAAACGCCTTGTCAGCCTGCACCATTTATGTTAAATACAAGATTTATGATGTAGTTCTCATATTATCCTGAGAGACACTTTGTTGCTGCTAGAACTGTCACTAGATCTAGGAAGTACGATCATATAACACCGATTCTTAAGTCATTGCACTGGCTTCTGGTTAAGTTTATAGTACATTATTAAATGTTACTCTTGACATACAGTACTGTGCAAAAGTCTTAGGCATGTAACTTCAGTGTGTGTTGAGAAGTACAGGTAGATTCTTATCTACCATCGGGGAAGTTTCTGGTTGGTCCCAAATTCATTCTGCAGCCTGAGAATGACCTCAAACACCCAATCTCACTCATACACAACTATCTTCAGCAAAAAGAAGGAATCCTGCAACAGATGCTATGGTCCCCACAGAGCCCTGATCTCAACATGATCGAGTCAGTCTGGGAGGACATGCAGAGACAGTCAAAGTGTGCAGAAGAACTGTGGCCGGTTCCTCAAAATGTTTGGAAGAACCTACCGACCTCTACCTTAAACCGCATGCAGGTTTGCATAAGAGAATTGATGGTGTTTTAAAGGCAAAGGGTGGTCCCACCAAATATTGATCTGACTGAGGTTTTTTTGTCTACTGCACTTTTTAGAAGGTTTATTGATAAATAAGTATTCATGGCATTATTTCTGGATCCTCACTTTGTAGCATTTTTCCCACAGGTGCCTAAGACTTTTGCACAGTACTGCATAAGATAGTAATAACGTTTCTCCAACTTACCTTTACTACCTTTACCTTTAGCTTTTTGGTTCTTATATCCCAGAACTTTGCCTTTGATCACTAGATGCTGGTTATCTAAAATAGCTGCAATGATTTAGATTTCAGTAGGAGGTCATCTTTGGCTATCCAGCACCAAAGCTTTGGAACAGACGGTGTCAGTAATGCCCCTTCTGTTTCAGGCTCTAAATCCAGGCCTTTGACTCGTCTTTTTGCATTGAAGTATCTGACGTAATGCTGAACCCTGCATGGTGCACCTCTGGGTTTTGTCTTTTCATGTCAAATTCTGTCAGTTGCAACGCACCTCTTGTTTTGTTCGTGTTTTCTCTGTACCATGTGGTGGCCCAGGTGCCACTGCTAGTACATGGCTTTTGATCTCCCTACGTGAGACGGGCTGTGACACCAGCACTACATTCTGACCGCATGCCATGATAGACGAGATCGGCATACCCGTGCTTGGATGTCGAGTTATTAGCGTCCAGTGGTTGCTGTCATAAATGCTTCCGTAGGCTCTCGTCTCTTAGCTGTAACCCCTGGCTCTCTTTTTCTACATAGAATGCACAGGTGGGGTGGGCAGCCACAGGCACTTCAACCCCCAGAGGTTTATTTTTTCTGTCTTGGCTTCTGGTTTTGAGTTTTTTGTTTTCCTCTCATCAGGTGCCAGCTGGCTTACTTTATAGCTTTTCTCGCTTGTATGGCTCTTATAGCCATTAGATGTATATCTTACCTTTCATCTATACACGTAACTTCTATCTGCTTATGCTGTGTGTCTTTGATCTTTGGTTCAACACTCTTTGTCGCTGTGTGAGAAGAGCACGCTGTAACAATAAATTGAGTTGAAATTGAAATGAAGAACGTAGTGCAGATACCTTGCATTCCTCCTCTTAGCCTGTATTTTTATACTTCTATAATAATAGTAATTCCTGCTCAGTATTCTTTCCTCTACCTCTTGAACAACAGAGTCATCCAAAGTCACCTTTGGACAGTTTGCCATTGTCAGCTCCAGCAGAAAATCATTTAGTCATCCTCTCCTTCTGTGATTTCACCTTCTTGTACTCCTGAAATTCAGTTTGGGTTGGACGGGCTGGCAGTGAAATAACAAGAAAGTGGTTGTGACGTGTGTGTCAATGAGTAAGATGTTTCACTCCAGCATTAACTCTATGGCAGTGTCACTTAAAGAAAACTTCAACCCAAGTTGGGGAATTGAGGCCTTTTTCAGTTGCAGCTCACATGCCAAGGCTAAGGTCTCCAAACTGGGCCTGGAGTCGAGATTGTGCCAGTGTCCTTTGTAAGTAACATCTGGATCTCTGTCCATTTCAGTGCCTTTCCAGCATTAAGCAACCCGGCTGATTCGTCCCGAGCCAAGAATGGTCAGGCAAAAGACATTCCATAAGTCACTGAGCATTTATTTATCACAGTGTCTATTCAGGGATAAACAAAAGGGAGCATCAGTATTTGCCTTTGGGGGAGAGTTGTTAGGTTGGAGTTGTTTGACTTTCTCTGTGTGTACTCCTTGTGTGTAAAAAAGTAAATCTTTTCACTCTCTTCCTGCTCTGTCTGGAATCTGAGGCCACTCGCACAAACTTGTGGGATGAGAGAGTGCATCAAAGTGTTCGAATGAAAATCCTCAGATTTTGTCGCTATAAGGCTTGTTGAGTGAACATGTAAGTGAGCAGGTATTTTAGCACCTTATCCCCAGGATGGCCTTCACACCCATATGTACTAAAGCACAAGGGTTTGCTTGTTGATAAAAAGCAGCAGCCCATTCCATCTCACCCCGGCAGTCCATCCTCCCCTTAACACCATAGCTTTCAGCAACTGTCTAATGCTCTCGAGGCCTGGATACTGACTGACTTTAAAAGGGTCGGGCGCAGTAGTGTCCATTGTAGTGCGCCTCATAAGGGATACAGCAACAGAGCAAAACCCAGATCCTTGTTATTAGCTTCAGGTTCTAATGGGAGTTTTTTTTATAAGACCTTTTGTAGCACTATCTAAAGATGTACTTTTTCACAATTTTAACCCCTTTCTAGTCTTTCAGTGTTGACACAGTCTTTTTCCAGCTGGCAATTTTCTATGGCAGGTGCCTTCGGCCAGTTCTATGGTGGTTTGTTTGTTACCGTGGAAGCCGTACGTCAAGCGAATGATTTCATCAGTGTACAGCGCTGGACTGCTTACTGTTTGCCTCAGGATGCCTATGCTGGTTAGGTGTGAGTTCACATCTGGCTCAGATGGTGTTTGCACGCTCTCCTTGTTTCTGTGTGGGTTTTCCCCCGCTTGTGTAGTTTATTCTCAGTGTCTAAAGACCTGTGTTTCAGGTTAATTGGTTACTCTAAGTTGTGAGTGTGGTCACCCTCCAGTTTCATGGCGTAGTGTCTGTTGTTTCTTTGATGGGCTCTGGATCACTGTAACTCTATTCACGATAAGTGTTTAACCAAAAAATTGTCCCTTTCCCCTCCCTTTGCTGACTCACTGACAAAACTGAGGATTGTTCATGTTTCTGCTACTTGATCATCCTTTCCAGATGCATGGAAATATGCACAATATTAACTGAGCAAGGATGATAAAGAGGTGCGCTCAATTCGCTGTCACGACTGGAAAAGAGTTTAGGTGCTGGAATCCAAAAATGCACAGAGAATTTAAGAGGGATGGGATTACACAAACGCCAACTTAAAATATAGACGGTTTATTTTGTCCAAAGTACAGACGCCTTTTGGTGTTTTACCTTCATCATCGTACGTACACATTACGTAAGCAGTGCCATTTATGCAGTTCATAGGACATGTGACCGGTTGTGATGTCAAGAGACCAAATACAAATGCATTAAATTCGGTGGACAGTAGAACTACTTTCAACGTGAGCGTCGAAACGACCTTTCTACACGTTGCACCTCATACTCTGTGGAGCTTCACAACCACATTGTGGAAAGTCCGTGAGTTTGTGGTGTGGTTGAGAGGGAACTTTTGGGGCTTAGAGGGCTTGGGGGGGGGGGGGGGGGGGGGGGGGGGGGGGGGGGGGGGGGGTGGGGGGGGGGGGGGTTGGGGTAGGGGAAGTGGTGGGAATACAAAGGAGGGCTCCAGAAAATTCCAGTGCTGCAGATATTGAGTACCTAGGCTAAGAATTGCGATGAGGCCCAGGCAGGATCTAGGATCCAGTAATCGTACCCTGGAGGCAGAGTGAGAATTTCTTTATCCTAGAGGCACGGCTTTCTCCGGTAGCACTGCTGCTAACTGCTGCAGCTGCAGTTGGGGAAGGAGATGACTCTTTTAAAATGGAGAGCATTTAAAAAAATAATAAAGTAAGGCCGGAACGTACCCTTGGCCTCGTCTTTTCCCAGGGAGGAACTTGGTCCCAGCATTCCTGGCATTGCAGGCGACACACAAACAATCCCGACCTTATCCCGAGTGTGCTAGCCTGTTGAATGGATGCAGTGTCTGGGCTCTGGGCCCTGGAGTTTACCCAACAAGGGGTGGGGGGTGGGGGGTCAGTGTAGCTGAAGGAGGCTCTCTCCAGCCTGGACTGACCCAGCTGTACTCCCTCCCACATAATCCAAACAAAATTGCGTCTGGGACGCAACGATGGGACTGCCAACAAGAAGGCAGACCGCTGCTAAAAAACACCGGCTGGAAACGGAGGGTGGGTCGGGGGGCTGAGGGCAAATATTTAATGAATTAGAGAAGAGGAAGATGGACTAGAGCCACAGAATTCGATGGAGGGTATGGGGAAATCATAACAGCTTGCGCTCCTGTCTCATTAGCCACTATTTTTTTGTTTGTGTAAAGCCTTGTGGAGCTTTTAAACACATTAGCATGTCCCTCACGGTCCCCGCCTCCCGGCACGTCACTGACACTCCAGGCAGTGACATAGATGTAGAAACAAACTGGTGAAAGGAGTGAGTGTGGGAAAGCACTGTGTTCCCCTAAGATTTACAAGTCTCATGTGCAGTGAATAGGTTTTTGGTTACTGGGAAATGTCTTGTATTATTTTCCTATCACTCTTGCTTCGCTTATCGAATTACGCAACCAACTATAGTGATATGCATTTGTTGCCATCGTCGAAATCGCTCGCCAAGTGCGATGAACTACGATTCCACAACTTTTGAGAACAGTGAGAGCGAGCCATGGGAAAACAAATGGAACTGGATAAGCTGAGCAGAAAGCATTGAGAAATGGTCTAAGGTGGTGGGGAATAGGCAGACCTTCACTTTACTTTTCCTGTAATCTCTTCAGAGGTTCGCTGGTGAAAGGTGACATCGGTCACATCAGACTCACTGAGCAAATGCATTAAGTGTGAGCTTTCTGCCCAAGCGTTTTTTTTTTTATTGTTTCGCTGCATCTTAGACACCAAAGGGAGTGAAAGCAGTGCTTGTAAACTAGATCATCAGTACTTTCAAAAGCTCTTGCAGTTTGCAATAAACTGTGAAACGATAAAAAGGCAGACCCAAGGCAATGGTGTTATACAGTTATTACTACAATTGTTCCTAAATGCCTGCTGGCATGAAACGGCTCAACAGTGTGTTGCACTGGCTGTTTTCACAAAGATTTGACTAGATCCTCTCATGGCAGAGATCCCCTTTCACACCAAGCAATGCAAGTAACTTGGGTCAAAATCCTCAGTTAAAGATTACGAATAATGTTGTTTTGCTGTTGAAGTCGAGATAAATTGTGAACGAGGTTGTCACAGCAACATTTAGATGTTCTTTATTAAAACTGATAAGGGTGAGAAGTCAGGAGATGTAGTATTCCCACAGAAATGTGCTCTCTCACCAACGCAGTTAAAAGAAAAGCGGCTTGTTTCCGGTTTGTTGCGGCTCCAGTACATCCTTGCACGCACATCATTAGTGTTTCTTTGCATTGGCGGGAGATGCGCTGTTTTTTTTAGTAGACGTCCTCAGTATTCTCCAGAAATACATTTTTATTTCTTCTGTAATTGCATGCAAGATGCAAGAGATGTTACCCAGGATTTTTCTTGCACAGCGATAATATGGCGAACTGAAAGGATGATCACATAGACATGTACATCATGACCCTGGACTTGCATGAACCTGAAAATCAAAGGATTTTGGTCTTGGCTCTAATTATTTTACATTTGTTTGTATGATTAAATGCACATCTGTTCCTTCATAAAATCATTTTCGTATGCTCAAGAAGGGTATGCATGCAAGGTTTTGGTGGAACTGATGTTAGACTGTTCTCACATGTAGTCAGAATGTCTGGAATGAAGAAACTTCTTCTGAAGGTAAGCTGTAGATTTGGAATTGTTTGTCATGGTGTGCCACTTCTATCTGCCTCATACATATTGACAGGTTGGTCACGTAGATGTCGCCTGGATGTTTGAGGTTCCTCCTAGTCTCCAAAAACAGTCTAGAATCTGACTGGTAATTCTAAACTTTTCCTCTGTTGCAGGTATGTTTATCCAAAACTTTCTTGGTTATCTTATAGTCTGTACACCCACCTCCTGTGCTGACAGAGAGGACTGCGGTAGAGTCTTGCGCGAAACCTCACTGGTGTTCCTCTCAACAGGTCTGAGGTTTTGCACCTGTTCACCTTTGAAACCACGAGATAAAGCCTGCACTTGGATCCAGCTTTTAAATATTTACAATGTATAGCCGCATACTTATGTTGCAATGCTACAGATTAAATACTGCACCCCGCTCATGTTTATAACAGTGGATTCTTTTCCCGGATGGGCTATCAAAAGTCCTGCTTCTGTTGCTTTCCATAATTAAAACTGTATCGTGTTTTTACAAAAGGATAAATGTACTTGGTGGTCAATCACAGGACACCTTTGGAAAGAATTATGATAGCAAGTGGTCTATGTGGACAGGACATTGTTAACTTCAGTGGTGACTACTGCCAAACATCTACCCATGTGCAACCAAGTATAAATTATAAAAAACCTAATTATGTAGTGCACATAAAGCAACAACGAAAAAAAATGCCAGTAAGTATATAACTGTATGTTTTTTTGTTTCAAAAATGTGGGCTGATTATACTCATTTCTACCAAATTCTGTGAACAATTGTTTCAGTTCATTTTAGACTGGGTGTGTAGCACTTTTTTTTGCACAGAATGAAAACATTGCATATGTGCTTCAAGTGAAACTGACTTTCTCAAACAGCTTTCTGTCATACACCGCAGTGCTTGCTGCGGCAGGAGAGATGGATTTGTTGTTAGTTCGACTTGTCTGGATTGTTAAAACTGGGATCGAAATCTTTTTGAACTAGCAGAATTTTTATGTAAAAAAGTGTTTTGAATGGTTTTCAAGGAGTAGTTCAGTTCGGTGTGAAACCCCAAGCCCTGGGCAGGCACCGGTGTGGGACCCAGGCTTGAATGGGAAGACGGCTTGGTTGAGTTTTATCCTTTGTGAAGGATTTTGAAGGCCCCTTGATATCCTCTGAGGCTTATAGGAGGTGACTGACAGGACATGGTTTGTTGAAAGCTGTGACTTCTTACGGAACAAACGGTTTGAGACTAGACTTCATCAGGACACAACCCTTTTGAGAAATACTTCTGGCATTTGCTAAAAAACAAAACACAATATCATGTGCGTGTTTACTGTAAGTATTGGGCTCACAAAGACTTAAAATGGAGGAAGCACCAAAATAGGCATTTATATCTGTACAGTAGGTAAATAATGCTGCTTGAATTCCTGCACTGTGAAGGATTAAACCACTACACAAATCCTTAGAGATGGAATGAAAAGCAGCCCTTGATTATAGTTGCCCAGCTTCTGGCTTAGGGAAGGAGATATGTGTGTGATGCATATTTACCCCATTTCCTCAGCTGGACTGGCAGCCCTGAATACTGATGAGGAGGTAGGAGGTGTCCACTGGGACCAGGGGGCAAACAGAGTGAGCCTTCAGTGCCCCCGAGTTAGGAAATCGGTGCAGAATCCAAGGCGGACTGAAGGGGGCTCAGTCTGGAGTCCCACCCCTCCACCCCGCCGGCCCCGACTCGTCAATGCGAAAGCCAAATGAAAGCAAGCCGGTGTTTGTGTCTGCAGCAGATGTTCAGGAGGACCCTCCACGATCTGCTGCAGCCATCTCCGCTGGCTTCTGCCCTCAAACCCCCTTTCATGTCAGTTGCTTTTAACCTCCACAAAGGGCCTTTTGTACAATTTCTGCTTCCCCCCTAATTGCACATGTTTGATATTGCAGGCGCGTTTCCCAAACCTTCTATGCTGCTATTGCTTTGTTTATGTTTGGCGCCCAACTTGTGAGCATTTTTTTTTTTTTGCACTCCACTTTTAGACTTATGTTCACCCAATAAAAAAAGGAAAACAATGATGCACTTCTGTTTCTACCCAGGACACATTAGGAAAACACTTACAGTTTTGTCGAGAGTCACCCCAAACGTGACCCCATCAAGAGGACATTGTGAAGCAATGTATAAATAGTGACAGCAGAGAAACTTCAGTTCCAGGTGAGAGGCCAATGACTATGACAAATAGCAACCATATGATTCCAGTAAATGTTTTTATTTCCACTTTGCAGTCGGCTCACAGATTAACCACAGGGAAGAAGGTCTGGTCAAGATGGGAAAAGGGTGTAGTTTTCATCTCTCCATTAAAGCTAGAGCTAGACCTCAGCTGGCAAGATGACCTTCTACTGTAGCTTCAGTAAATGACCGATAAAACATAAAAATCAGACTCCTTGCACATCCCCTCCCTCCATAGCTGTGCGCCCACACGTACAGTTTCTGAAAACATGTATAAAATCTGGAATATCTGCCTCATTAAAGTTTCTGGCTTTTTAGCAGTCCGTAGGTATTAGATATTAGATATTAGGCGATAAATGATCCATGTCTCAGGTAAAGCAAAATCAAAAAACTTGTATTCAAGCCTGTATTTTTCACGTGGTTCAACAATTGTCGCGACTTCACGTGGCGGAGATTTTTTTGCGTGATATTATAAATATGTTGTCATTCTGTTATGGAGGAAGGTGTCGGAGTTCCAAACTGCAAATTCGGACCCTTTTTAGTTTTGCTGGGAGCAACTCTGAACTTCATAGGATAACAAAATCACAACCCAAGAACACACACTTACAGGGTCTGGATCTATAAATAACAATGCCGTAAGCTCCCATAAAACATTTCAAAGCGCATCAAAATGGAACAACATCCGCTGTGCTGAGTAATAAAATCGCTTTATGAGAAAGCAGACACCTCACGTCCAGAATTTTCATGCTGAAACACTTGAATCAAACACTAGCCTGAAACTGATCTATTTATGCACATGTATTTACCCATTTACTGGTGTGTGTATTTCGTTTAATTGTATTTTGCTTTAAGGACATATTTGTTTTATTATTTTTGCAACTTTGTTCGTGCCGATATCGCTTTCAACTTGTTTGAGCCCAACGCTGTTGCAGAGGTGCCATTCTCATCTCACGGCTGGTCTTGTTGAGCTTCGCACGCACCGTGATGCTCTCCCTATCTCCTCTCCAGCTCTTCCAGTCTTGTTGCTAACAAGCAGTTATTCCTGAGTAAAGCTCACATCTGCTGTCAGTGCAGTAAACAGGCTTCAGTGTCAGCTGTTCACTCTGTCAACTGTGTAAAAAAAGAAAAAAGTCTCAGGGGAAGAAAGCACTGCAGCAGAAGTGATCACTTTTACATCATCGCGGGACTAAGGGTTCGCTTTTGATGATGACGTGTTCAGCTCTCTTTTTCTTCTGTGGATTGGGAATTTAACTGAAAGCAAACTGATCAAAATGTTATCCAAGGACCACCCAGAAATGACCCCAGACTGGCTACGCTCTTGTAATTTATAAAGAGAAAAAACTTATCATTCCACTTCTTTCCATTATTCCACCAGAACAAAAAAGCTCCTTCACTGCTTTAAAACACTAAATGTTTTTATCCTAAATCTCACATATCCTGCCTCTGTAAGCTGTGTGACTCACTGTCTAGAGTTTAATAAATCTAAGCCAGCGTGTAACAATGTGTTGTGTTAGATTAATCCTAATGTGCAGCGATATGATTTGCTACGAATGTGTGTTTTTCTTCTTTATAAACTGTCTCTTTAACGTTGTATACATTCTCTAATAATAATGCCTAAGTATGTTTTGTAATAACAAAGTCCTAGTGTCATTTAGCTGCTTACTGCATTTTCTGAACTAAAAGTTGCTCTGATCTGAGTCATGTATCCTAAAAACCTGCATACTTGACAAAACAATCAACAGATAAGTAACAACATATGCAGTGCTGTGCAAAAGTCTTAGGCACCAATGGGAAAATGCTACAAAGTGAGGATAGGTCCAGAAATAATGCCATGAATACTTATTTATCAATAAACCTTCTAAAAAGTGCAGTAGACAACAAAACCGCAGTCAGATCAATATTTGGTGGGACCACCCTTTGCCTTTAAAACACCATCAATTCTCTTATGCAAACTTGCATGCGGTTTAAGGTAGAGGTCGGTAGGTTCTTCCAAACATTTTGAGGAACTGGCCACAGTTCTTCTGCAGACTTTGACTGTCTCTGCATGTCCTCCCAGACTCACTTGATCATGTTGAGATCAGGGTTCTGTAGGGACCATACATACCATCTATTGCAGGATTCCTTCTTTTTGCTCAAGATAGTTGTGTATGACTGAGATTGGGTGTTCGAGGTCATTCTCAGGCGGCACAATGAATTTGGGACCAACCAGAAACTTCCCCGATGGTAGATGAGAATCTACCTGTACTTCTCAACACACATTGAAGTTGCACGCCTAACACTTTGCGCAGTACTGTATGTTTCGTGTAGCAGGTATTGTACGATGAACTGGATCGGTATGCCAGGTCACACGTGAATTCTTACGCCTAACTGCTCCCTGTAGACCGATTAAAAGCCGATGTTGCAGCGCACACTTTTGCAGAAAAAATGTAAACGTAAGCAGCCCAGACATAAACATTTATTTATCAGTGTACAGTGTATAGTGTCTAACACACTTCAACAAATTATAAACACAGTGGTTCGAGTCCTCCCCAGGATCACTGAAACCGCCAAGTCTCGGTATCGCGATTTCTGCACGATTGTTCTTTTCCGTTGAGAAACATTATAACGTAGCTTCAATTCAGCAGTGTAGCTTTTTCGGCTTTTTTTATTGTCGCCATTTTAGGCCTATTGTAACTCTTTTGTGATCAGCTAACAAAGCTCCCGGTGTAGACAACATGTTATACAAGGTAGTAGATTGTGTGCCAATTTTTTCATTATATGTGTGGCACAGGAGTACAAGTCAAACCAGCTCACAAGGTGAGGAAAAAACCGCGACTTATACGACACCATTGGGAACGTAATGTACTGTAGCCATCCAGCCAAGAGTTTTGATTTTGGGTTCAGAGCCGATGTAGAGTTGCTAAGTCTGAGAACTGTGATTATTTAGTCAGTATAATCCCAAGAGCACGCCTGCAGTGAGAGTGGGAGGGAATGAGATGAGGACCCCTTGAAAACATTCATTAAACCATAATTTGGTTGTGACTTCAAAAGTTCTCCATCAAATCCTATCTTTTGATTCCTCATGGGGACATGGGGAGACATGCTTTTAAGAGAGACATTTTTCATTCTTTTGAGACTGTTAAATTAGTCTAAGTTGTTTAAATTAAAGATAGTTAGTGCTCAGTTGAATGAGAACCTGGCAAACCATAGGAAATACAGATCCAGTATTGTAGATGTCTACTGTAAATCACTGTCCTGGTGTTTTAGTTATTTTTAAGAGCGATGCAGACTATATTATGTGTGTGAACATGCAGGCTGCAGATGAAAGCTATGAAGGGCTGAGTGTCTGCTGCAAGGTTCACTCCTATCCATCCTCAGATGCCTTTTGCTTTCACTGCTACTTGCTGCACTTTCTTGCGCATTATGTTTGTCTGTTGTGGTCAAGACATTTCACTCATCCTTCTCTTTAGCATGCCCTCACAGATTATTTCAGGTTGTTTATTAATTATTTACTGCACGCATTTCCGGTTGAATCACATGATATTTTACTGCTTTTCCTGATCCCCACATGCTCCTTTAGAACCCATTCCCCTTTTCAGAGCTCTTTGCCTCTCGCTTTATCAGAACAAAACACTCCTATTTGGAAAGCAGCCGGAGTTCATCACTACTGCTTGCATGACTACACAGAGGGGTAATTGAGTTAGCTTGCTGAGGCGTCCTGTTTATTGAGCTGTCAGCTAAGTTTTGACTTGCAAAATGTGTATTTTTATGCACTTTACCTTATTTATTCTCTTTTTGTTTCTGTTTTTCAGTGTAGGATATGCCAGAGTATGACCCCAGTTACTGAGAGGACTACGGTTACCTTGGTGACCGTGTGTTAAACATCATTGGGAACAATGGCACATCAAGGTCCCTGTAGAACATCTTTCTACATCTCTCCTGTGGAATGAGGGTTACCGACTCCTCCTTCAGCACAGATTGTGGATTGTGATCCCCACCTACAAGAACTGAGAGAATCTTCCGGTTACTAGGCAAGAATACACATGCACAGCCTTCAAGACAAAGAGGCCGAACCAGTGCATTGCTCAAGGGGAAAATAAGGTGAAGCAGATGATGGCAAAACAACATTGATAAGAGGGCTACAAAATGGAAGTGTTTCGAGGAGCTGTGACATGGGAAGACAAACAAATTGCAAAAACTGCACCCATGTATACAACGCACTAGTAGGCGCAAGGAGCATGAAATGATTTGCTTTAGATAACTTCTTTTTGTGTGGTTTCCTTGTAAAAAAAGAAAAACTGGAGGGACTGTAGAGGTTTTTTTTTCTTTCATGTGTTTTGTCTTCTCAGCTCAGATGCATTTGTAGGAGAAAGGACAAATAAATAGGCAGATAGATCAACAGACAATCAGAAACACAGAGAGTCAATGAGTAAAACAAAGAGAGAGATGGAGACATTCCTCTAAATTCCCTGATATGTGCTGTGCTGCTTGAAGGACCTTTCCCCTCATCCTTTACAGAGAGGAAAAAGCATCTGGTCTTCCATTTTGTCTCTCTGAAAACATGTCTGAAGAGTGGACTCTGTATTTCCATCATCTTACCCAGGAGGCAGGGAGTCCAAAAAGGGGTCTGATGACAAGAAGGAGCCTTACTTACATCACAAACTGGTACGTTCATTGTGTTCAGATACTCTGGGCATGCACGGTTTCTTCGGTATAACTGCGAACCTTTTTTTGTCTTTTCCAGGGATTGTAAACCTGTCCCAGGAAAATGAATCACTGGAGCAGGTGCTCCACAGGCTCTTAAGGATGTTTGTTACTTATGGCTCTTTCCTAGGAACCTCACCATTTCTAACTCATTTTTCAGTTGACTTCAGTCTCTCTGAAGTTCAGCCTTCCTCTTTCCTTGGCTTTCTGGAAGACAGATGATGTGGTTTCAGCAAGTTTGTGTTTAGCACAGTCCTCAGGATTTGTTTTCTGAGCTGCGCTGTATAGCAGTTTTTCTTCTGAAACCACAATACTACACCGTCTTACGTGGCAGCTCCTGGTCAAAAAACACTGTAACTGGGTGATGTTCTGTCCATTATTGATGCCTATGCCATGAATAAATTACCTTGTATGGATAAATGGAAGTTATAAGTCGAACAAGCTGAAAGTCACTACGACAGAGGTTTTTATTCTTTTCTAGGCTGCAGACCCCTAAAAATCAAATGAAAATTAAGAACCTTTCCTAAAAGAAATCCTCGTAAATAAGTTTGGAGAATATATTGGACTCAGGTTTGACAGTGTTCTCAGAATTATATCATTGATAGTTTAGCACTGTAATTAAAAAAAAAATTAAATGTGATTTTAAATGTATTTAGTTAGATCATATTATTTGCAAAGTGAACTTGGACTTCATGGACTCACTGAAGCCCAGCCATAAGCCTCCTAAGGGTCCACAGATTCAAGAAAAAGAACTCCTAGACTAGAAAGTCTTCTGGAGTGTAGAAACAGCTGGATAAAAACCCCTGTGAAGCAGACATCAGTGCAGCTGCTTCTGAGATTTAAACCTGCAACCAACTAGGGATTTCTGAGGAAAGTTGTTTGTCCCCCCCCCCCCCCCAAATGAACCTTTTATTTTCTTCAAGGAACTTATCTACTGGGCCATACTGTTCCCGTTGAGCCTGGTGTTAATGTAAAATGTGGCAACTGCTTTGTTCTTAGCCATTTCGTAGCATGTGAGCTTGCAAACACATTTCACTTGAGACTGAATGTTCTAGGGATTCACAAAGAAAAAGATGCTGATTTCAGTGCGGTGTCCTTTCGCGGTAAAATGAGCTGGAACTCTGTTTTGATCGAATCCTCAGCTGAGTGCTTTTACCGAAAGCCCAGGTACCTTCGGTTCTGGAGCGACGGCACACCAAAGCTCTGACGTCTGTTTGGGGCCCCATCTAAGGAAAGCTTTACCTGACCACAAGCTTCTTTCCTATCTCATTTCTTCATCATTTGCAACAGGATCCTCTGGCAGGCAGTTTTACACGGTCCCATTTTGCTCTTCATTGTGTTGTCCCAGGGGCGCTTTTGAAGTCGTTTCTTTTCTCTTTAGCTCACATCTTAGTTGTCAACACAACAAATGTTTGACTAAGAAAAATCCATGCCAATGCTTTATTAAGTTCCTATATATTTTAATAAAAATGTTTAGCTATGTAAAGCAAGATTGTCAGAGGTAGAGGTATTTCCCAAGGATTCACAAATAGTTTCTCTCACTACTGTATTAATCTATAATAGGAATAATGAAGATAATGAAAGTAATGGATTGTCACCATACAAAAATAGAATTCTGCGTTAATAGTTTTCAACAAGATGTGTAAGTTGGGCCATATTAAATGTTTCTCCCAGGTCTAATACACTTAACCAAAAGATCCTATAGAGAACTACTGGAAAACCAGTCACGATAACAACATAAACACATCACCTGTCCTCATACTGCATCTGTTCCATACGGATAAAACATCCTTTTAATGCATATTAATAACAGTGTTTTTAATATTAATAAAAACAATAATCAAACTGTTACGTGAAGCAAGATTCTGCTCTCCTCAGGTTACCTCTTTCTGAGAGACTGGTCAGAAACAATTGTCAGACTGGCCTTTGGTTCAAATGTTAAAGAAGCACATGCTATGCACTCATAAACAGTGACGCATAAATCTTCCAAGAGTGAATATTCTTGCATATAAAGTCTTCCTGAAATATCTTTATTCAACCAGTACATGTAATGTAGGCCGTTCCACTGTACAAGAAAATGAAGACAAAACCTCTGGATACTAATGAAGTCCAGGGACCCCCCAGCTAGCAATGTATTTATAAAACGTATTAAAATGTAGCATGTTAAATTCTTAAAAAAGATGAATTTGCACTTTTTTCTTCGGGCCGTTTCGTTGGTCCAACTAACTTTCAAGCGAGGACCCTGTTGAACTATCTGTAAGCTGCTGCAGAAACAAACATTAACATTTCCTTCCTGACAATAAAAAGAACGTATATTTAAAAAAATTATAAGCAATACACTTTTAGTGCTTTTTGCTGTCCTTGCTAACCCAGTGGTATGCTGGTGTCCCCCGTGGGGCTGGTTAATATGGCAAACAATGTACAGTTCATGTAGCTCTTAGAAAGGCCAGCGAGCGAAGTGCGAAGAGAAGCATGGCTTGCTAGTCCCACTGGAGATGCTGCCGTGCTCGCAGTCCAATTTGCTATGCTGCGATGAGCGTGCCATACGTATCTCGTGTGAAAGGCGGGGGTAAGAACCATCCAAATGTCACGGAATCCCAGAGACTCAGTTTCAAGCTGCCTACGGGCAGAGCTTAAATTAGCCTCGCCTGGGAGACCCGTGGGACACGTCCGTCCGTATGCTGAGGGGAACCTGCGGTGAAAGTCGCCTCACATTTGCATATAAATTTGCTCCTGTGTTTTGTGTGTGCCGACTGTGTATGACTAAAACATGCGTCCTCTGTTCCTGTAATCACAAGACCCTGCGGGTGAGTCATAGGGTAGAGTCGGTGTCGGCGTTCTCAGAATGCATCCAGCTCCGCAGCATCCCCCGTCTCTGTGTCAAACTTTATTTGAGAGGTTTACTGCTTATTCCAGTGAAAAGCTCCAAAAGCCCTGCTTTCTTTCGTCTCAGATTTATGTTTCACTTGTTTAATGCCAATTATGCTATTTTTTGTTGCAGACAGGTAATGACAGAGGGCTGCATTTTGTAATTGTCCCCTGGCTTCTGGGGTTATTGCTTCTTTCTGCTTTGATAACGCTGACAGACTGGAGTCTTTCTTTCCTGAGATAATCGCTATGATTTTAACCCCCCCCAGTATGAAATCTAGACACTGTGTCATTCTAAAAATACACTGTGGGTACGGCACAGTTTAGATGTGGAGCCAACCAAGCAGCAAGGACGCAAAGTTTATTTTCAAAATGTAGGCAGTCATACATAAGCGGTGACTATAGCCACTAGGAATAGGCCATTCATGCTTTGAGGGCTCTGCACGCAGTACAGAGAAGTGGTCAAGGCAATGAATCGAAGGATCTCAGGTCCAGTAATCTGCACAGGGCTTCATGCTCACTAAATAAATACCAATGCATAGTGTAGGCTCCAGAATGGAAATGAATGAATACAGAGTCCCAAGGAACCCCCATCCTACCACCCTATGGACACACCTCGGTTTGTTTACCACATTGGTAAGATGTGAGTGCAACGGATGGAGGCATGCCGGCTGTGGTACTTTCACAGGGCATACTCCATACCACCCACGCTGGGCCAGCAGCTGCTGCTCTGCTGCCTCGGCTTCTACTCCGAGACCTCGAGGAGAGACTGAAACAATAAGGGTTCAGGGGTTTTAGGGCTCAGGTTCCTTCTTCCAGTGTCTACAGTGCGCAGCATTGGGTTTATTACACAAACACGCAGAAGTACACACACATACACGCAGTTATACACGTTCAGAACACAAGTATACACAAATCCTTTTGTCCGATCTTCTCTGTGATCTGGACGAGTCCCTTTCGGAAGACTGACCATGCAGTAATTACACAGGCACAGTGACCTCTGTGCAAGAGAGTGAACAAAACCACATCCTGCTTCCGTTCTGCCATGGTAACACGTCTGCCTACTAGTCACCACCCAGTCCCAGGACCTTAAGCACTGAAGGTTTTCTAATCAGACGAAAAAAAACAGAGAAAGTTGAACGCACCCAGAGACAGACATGGGGTTGCAAATGTACGAGATGTGCAATAAATAAGAAGACGTCAGCCATATTATTTGTTGTCCTGTATAGGTCTGAGGGGCATATTTTTTGGTGGTAAACCATATGTGGGTTTGGTCTAGCTAAAGAAGCATCCAAGTTCGTCTAACTGTTAACNTAAGAAGACGTCAGCCATATTATTTGTTGTCCTGTATAGGTCTGAGGGGCATATTTTTTGGTGGTAAACCATATGTGGGTTTGGTCTAGCTAAAGAAGCATCCAAGTTCGGGTCCAAAACCCGCCCACCATTATGGCTTCTCCTTCTTCTCTTGTTTGTAATTTAAGTAAAGACACCAGACTTGCGTACTGTAGCAGTAGATGTTAATGAGGAGAATGAAAAAGCCAGGTTAACCAGCACAAAATCATGTTCAGTTGTTTAATATGTAACATGTCATGAATGTACAACTAGGAAAAATCAATGCCTGCTCACTTTAAGTGTGAGTCCTGCTTTTTCCCCATTACTAAACAGCAGTTCCCATAAACAACACTTTATCTAATCTACCTAGGTGAAACCAGAGTGTAGCAGACCCTACAGTACATACTATGTCTCTCTCTCTTCTAGCTTCCCCTTCTTAAGATGAGCTCCTTAAGTTCATAGGTTGTTGAAGCTGCCAGTCAAGATAGGTAATGAGAAAACTCAACACTATTGATGGGGAAAACAGGTGACTTGCAAAAAAAGGAATAAACAAAGGGCAAGAGAGAAACAAGAAACAAAGGAGCTTTTTAGAAATACTCATAATCTGAAGTGACAGCATTCCTGTAAGGTCGATACATTTCCTTGAAATGGGTTTGGCAGAGACAGGAAATAAGTCAGGAATGAAAAGTGGTGTGAAACACTGAAATATGACAGTCAATTTTATGTCTGATCAAATTTTTTCTTGTTTGATGAAAAATCCTTATGCCAGATGTACATGAAAGAACACTGCAGGCTATATGTGTCAAATACTAGAGAACCGCTTGAATTCCTTCTGAGACATTTAAACAGTGAAAAATGGCAGCAAGTTATTGACTGCATCGCATATTTTCTTCCAGCATACAGTACTGTGCAAAAGTCTTAGGCATGTAACTTCAGTGTCTGTTGAGAAGTACAGGTAGA
>UFQX01000886.1:115374-196615 GCA_900497675.1 Arapaima gigas | reverse complement strand
ACTGAACGAATTATAAACCACCTATTTCACTATTTTTGTGTGGGCTGCTTGTTGTTTATGCTCTCACTCCGCCGCCCTAGACAGGAGTCAGGAGTGGGGGCGTAACAGCAAAGAACAAGACAGTTTGCTTCTGGTGGGCACGGGAACATCAAAACTGTACTGTTAGTGGGAAACAATTGCCTGATCAGATGAATCCAGATTCCTTTTGCATCATGCTGAAGGATCAGAATTTAGTGCATCCTTTTTTGGTGTTAACAATATAGGCCAGTGGTGGCCTGTGTAGATAAGACCCTCACTACTTGCTCAGCAATTACCCAGAAATTGCTTAAACATCCCTATCATAACTTCTACCACATCTTTCCACATACTATTCCTTTATTTAATAACTTGATTGGTTTACAAAGGGATGGAAGGGGAAGCGTATCATAAAGGCCTGGTACTCACCTGTCATGTCTCAGGGCTCTCATATCCACGTACACAGTAGTCGGGTCCGGTCCCGAAGTGCCCTGTAAGGAAAAAGCTATCCAGGATTAACTGTCTGTCCAGCATGGCTATAGTGAGCCTGTCAATGTGAAACTGCATGTGAAGTGCCTACTATATTTTACTTTGAGAATTTTGGTAATTATCAATTAATTATTAATATCTAGTTTGTCTAATATATTTTGCATATGTTGTCAGCTTGGTAGCTACACACACAATCCCTGTGTATAAAACACAGTTGCAATTAGTATGGAAAAATACCAGATTGATATCCCCAAATGTGAAAAGAAATCCAAAAGAACATGAAGTTGACGTGCAAGGAGGGAAAACCCGACAACCCTGTGGGAGAAAAAAGCCAAATACACATCAGCTTGACTGTGGAAGACAGCAGACTCAGTGGAAGAGTGAAAAGAGCTGAAATTGCTTGCCATATCCTAAAATCACAGCAGCAAAATCCCAAGAAATCAGACTCACTGGTTCCATTCATGCAAAGAGTGGAACTAAATAAAAAGGGAAAGTGAGAATCCAGAGACAAAACTTTTGTAAAGCTGATGTTGTGGGCAGCTACTTTGACATAACATGCCAACTGACTACAGAGAGTTAGATGCCATTTCAGAGAGATACTGGAGGAAATTACATCACAAAAGCTGTGAACTGTATTTTTTTTAATGTATTAACTCATTTTCCATTCCTGACAGCTGCTATATAACAATACTGCATCTAGCCACCAGAGTGCACCACAGAGCATCGTAAATTGGACTAGGCCGGGTTACTGACGGACAGCACAAGGAAGGGCTCCAAGTCTCCCTGCAAAAAAGGTCAAAGCCCAGCTTCTTGAGAGTGAAAGGTGTGGTTTTATTCTACACCAGACAATCTACTGTAACCAACATAATGACCATTGTCAAAATAAAATAAAATGACTGGCAGATAAAGACTCGACCATGACAGCCATCTATTTCCTCACAAGAATATGAGGAATATGATCATTGGTTTTGAACCCTCCACCTTAGAGAACCTTTGACATTAATGAACACTCTTTTCATTGAGAAAAGTACATATCAAAATGTCTCTCACATCAGAAATATGAATGTAGAATGCTAAAAACCAAGTCAGCTGGTTCATTAAGGACTACTGTGGTAATTTCACCCCTGCCTGATAACCTACTGCTAATTAGGCCTGAAAGACTGCATCAGAAGATTTGATTAGAAAAAAGACTGGTAACACAAATTTACCAAATATTCAGAGACTGTACTGCAACAATGGTAGCATAAATGGCAGGTTAAACAGTTGTTTCAAGAACTAAGAATAGTTCATTAGTTCTGTTCTGAAACTTACCATCTGAACTGCACTAATGCCATTTAGCCACATAAATTCGTTTTCAAATAGAGCAGAAAAACAAAGCCTTACACTCTTTCACGCTTTTCTCAACTATCTGTGAAATTGCTTGCAGCTTAAACAGTAACGAGAAAAATCTAAAAAATGCTCTCTGCATATTGTTAAAAAAAAAAAAAACATCAGCCAAAGTGGAGCACAGAAAGTGTGACATTTTTATTTGATTCCTCTAAAGAGGGGGCCCTGCAGCCTAATCTGACCCTGAAGTTGGAGCTCTTGCAGGTTGGGAACTGGGAGTATGGGGGCAAAATTCCCTACCTGATCAGCCATCTTCCCCAGCCTGTGTGGCTACAGCAGCAGGGGGAGCAGGTAATGGGGACACCATGGGGAAACCAGAAGGTTCAGGAGAACATTCAGGGGGTTATGAAAAACATGGGTAAGGAGAGATGCAGCCAGGGGAAAAAATAAAAAAAAAATTGTCAAGCACAGAAATATATCATGTAAGACAAAGCATATGAACGTCATCGCAATGATGAACTAAGTTTAAAGAGAACCTGTCTGTTTCTCCAACCGTAAAAATTCAATTCTGTTTATTTTTTTTTATAGAGTTTGATTCTCAGTAAGGTGATTTAGAGTGCTGAAAAAATCCAGTGATGTGACAATTTCAACAAATATATTCACTTATAAACTGACTAAATTCTATTTTATGATATCTATTCAAAAGATCTATTTCATGACAGCTATCCAAAAGATCACAANTTCAAAAGATCTATTTCATGACAGCTATCCAAAAGATCACAATCAGATGATGCTATACCACACTCCCTAGCAACAATGTACAATATGTATTTAAGTTGGGGGGGGCAGCTGCAATACCAGTTGACTGTCTTGGAAAAAAAACCACATAAATCCAAATTTGGCCAGTCACGAAAAGCTCTACATCTCCAATCAGAAAAGGCCCAGAAGGACAGATGGATCAACAGAGAAACTGATTAATTTTACACAAGGAAAACAGTTTGAACGTTCAAGGTTCACTTAATTATTATTCTGCTGTAAAAAGATGTACAAGAGCTAAGAAAATGTAGTTCCTCCTGGGCAATGGAGCACACTCAAATAGACTGCATGACAACAAAGGACAAGATGGACAAAATGAGAGATGGATAAGGATGGACGCCAGAACTGGAAGTCATAGTGTGTTAGGTTGTATGTTGCAATGATTAAACATTCTGTAGTTCTTTATAACAAAGTTTATAATTTATGACACATTTCTGGTGGTAAAAACACAAAGGTGCAGAATGGAAAGAATTCATTTTTCAAAATACTTCTTAATAGTGTATTTGGAAACAAACTGTAAAATAAAACCAGAAATACAGGCAATAAGAAAACACATTCAGCCGCACCAGTTTTGCCATTCATATGAAGATACACCTGTTGAGAACAAACCCTGGTCAACACCTCCAGCCATGCTGAGATTAAAATGAAACATTGGAGCCTGTTATTCTTGAGAGTGCATTCTTATCTTCCGCCACTAAATTTAAGAATGGATCTGCATCAGAGAATGGCAGTTTATGCTTGCAATTTGTAATGAATGTGAAAATGTGCATCATTGGTCACACACACTTGACTGCCCACAGATATTGATACTGCAGTAATGGTTGAGGCTCTAGTGAGTAAGGAGGCAAGGAGGTATACTGCAAGGTGTAAACAACATTTTGTGGCTCAAGTGTACAGGAAGCACCTTGTTACCCATTACTTCTGTACATTAAATTTATGTTGCAAAAATGTTTACAAAAGCATACATAACTTTGTTTTCCAGCAGCATTATTCTTTTCAACCCAAGCCCACTTGCACTTGTTTGGTACTGTATAATCAATAAACATTACTTGTCAAGTTCAGGATGGATGTAAGGCCTCCATTTTCCATCCAAGTATTAAATTAGCTACCTAATGTAACACTGTTTCTTAATCCTAGACTGCAAAAAATGTGATTTTGGAATTTACAAGTCATGGTAGCTAAGAAATTATATAGATGGGTGACTAACATTTTAATTTTTAAGTCATTTATTTTAAATATGTACAAATTTCGGCTAACAATTCAAGTGACAAATTTTCCTCAAGTTTTGTGGCAGCAGAAAGAAACCCTCAATATAAGAAAAAAACTAGATACTGGTATCTCACAAAAACGTTAAATCAGGTGACAGAAAAAATATGAACAGTAAAAGCTATAAGCAGTTACCTGCTATAATCTGTTATCCCTTTTCCATATTGCTGTGATGTAAATTGACAATTCTATAGCAACAGTTCATGAAGTGGGCTGCTATTGAATGATTCAGCATTAGCACTTCTACATGTTACCATGTTTTACTTTTCTTTAAACCTTACAAGAAAACATAACACTCAAAAGAAAAAGTTTAGAAACAGTATTATTCTGGTACAAGTTTTAAAAAAACTGCAGATAATTTCTATAACAAGTGATTCAAGTCCACTGACCGCTGTACAAGGCACATAGTGCCCTTCTCATCACATTGCTAGCAGTGTTGCTATCCATCATAATCACTGCTGATAGCGTGAACACCAACAATATTATTCTATGAATGTACACATGGGAAACAGCTGCACAACCACTGAACCCCCTCAGAACATTTTTGGGCAAACATGATTAAGATGAAAATCCATTGGGGGGGTGAGAGAAAGCCGTGCTGCGTGTGCCCGCACACACACGCACGCACAAAAGGACCCACCTGCAGGCAAATGGCCAGATTGACCCTGCATCCAAAAGAGGTGCTGACGGCCCTTGGATGGAGCCCCAGGTCTTTGAAGAGCTTGGAGAAGGACTGGGTTAGAGCTATCCTGGGCCTCTCCTCAGCCACCACCACACATGTCCTCACACGGGACAGATCCAGGCCCCGAGACTGGGGTTCATAGACATACCGCAGTCAGTTACCAACATATCCATGGTGCCACTACAAATATTTAAACACAGTCACAGCTGCTTATGTAACCAAACTGTTGTAATGGATCATACATACAATTAGTCAAAGCTACGCACAAAGTGACACAGAACGTCAACATAAAACCAGCTATGATTTTTAGCAACATTGTGCAATTTTGAACAAGTTCTCTTATTTGATCAGCACCAGAACACTAAAGAGCCACCAATGGGACCCCTGGCCAGATCTTAATAATCCAAATAATGAGGGCCACTGGAGTTGGTCCAGAGTAATGGAGTGCTCTGTGCAGAACTTAAATCTCAGGAATGCATCACAGTGGAACAGCAAGATGGTTATAAAGAGAAAACCTATGGTACATTATAAATTAAGAAACAAGCTGCCCCTTGGAATAAACTGGATAACGTCCAATATAACGAGTATGACACAAGGGGTGAAATCACAGTACCTTAAGTGACTCTGTCTGAAGCCCCAAGCCTTTGGTGCACAGCTCCATGACAGAGTAGGAACAGAAGGTGTCGCGCACCCGGTATTGGCTAACTGCCAGGAGCCACAGCGCTGGGTTCACCTCCAGCTCCGAAGGCGGGATAAGGATGGATTGGTGCCCCGAGTACACACTGTACAAGAGGAACATAAACTGACACGGACTGATTTTCTGAATACACGCACATTGTGTCATCGAAAAGCACACTTGACAAGAAATGCATCTTATTGACTTTATTTTAGGTATTCAAAACCAACAAGATATAGACAAATTGCCTCAAGCAGGCAATGATCAGGAATACCAGGTTACTCTCAAAAAACTAATTACAGCCCCATTACTCAGCCTCTCCTGGCTACATAGACCCAGTCTTCTTGTTCTTCCATTCTTCTGATACTCAGAGGACATATACTTTAATAACTGCTTTAATAAGAGATTTAATAACTTTTTTGCCCCCAAAGAGAAATACATATGGGGTTTCAGCTCCATAATTAACAGTACGATAAATCCCCTCTACTCCACCTGCCCACATAATATCACCTGCAGAGGCACCAGAGGACAAAGCCCAGGCCACAGTAGGGGTCCAAGCAAATGGCCACTTCACGGGAGGGGTACAGCTCACACTGAAGCTTCACTGAACGGCAGAAGGCACTGGTAGCAGCATGGGACATCTGGGAGACAAACAGATTGGACAGCCATCGGTCAGAAGAAATAATACCACCCAATCACTCTCGGAACCCGAAATGCATTGGTGTGTTACAATCGGATAAAATCTTTTCTATTGCTTGGGGAAGTCTGGGTTCAGATCGAACTATTTTTTGGATTAAGCTTCTGCACTATATAAGTCACTGTACAAACCTTGTAGTCACTATACAAACTAGTCGTGTCTAAATATTTTACACTCTTTCACAACGCAAAGCAACATCACCCTTCATCTTAACTTCTGTTTGCATTTGTCCCTAGCAGTATCCTTAGAGGACAACCACTTAGTGAAGGAAATGTTTTGGAAGTGGTTCTGAACAGAATGTCTCCTTGAATGATGATGACCCTTTATTATACACTCACCAGCTACTTCAAAGATCATTTCAAACGATCTTCAAATACTACCCAGTATTTTAAGATCATTCAAATACTGGGTAAGACCCCCCCCCCCTCCCCTCCTTGGCTCTCAGAACAGCCAGAATTTGTGGCATGGATTTAACAAGGTACTGGAAACATTATTTAGATTACTTATGGTCCGTGCTGACATGATTAAATTACGTAATTCTTACAAATTTGTCAGATGCACTTTTATGCTGCTAATCTGCCATTCTACCATATCCTAAAGGTGCTGTACTGGATTCAGGTCTGGTGACTGAGGAGGCCACTGAAGTACACTGGATTCATTGTCATGTTCATGGAACTAGTTTGAGATGACGTGTGCTTTGTGGCACGGTGCATTATTATGCTGGAAGTAAAAACTAGATCATAGGCAAATTCTAGCCAATTTGTCACTGTGGCATTTAAACATGCTCCTTTGTTGTTAAGGGGCCCAATGTGTGCCAAGAAAATCTTCCCCCCACCATTTACACTCCCAACACTAGCCTGAACTGTTGACACACACAAGGCCAAATGTTGCAGCAGAAATCGAGATTAATCAGACTAGGCAATGTTTTTCCAATATTCAACTGTCCAGTTTTGGTGTGCCAGTGCCCACTGTAGCTTCAGCTTCTTGTTCTTGGCTGACAGGAATGGAACTCGATGTGGTCTTCTACTGCTGTAGCCCATCCAACTCAAGGTTTGACACGTCGAGCATTCGGAGATGCTTTTCTGTCAGTGGTGGCACTGTTGTAAAGAGTGGTTATTTCAGTTACTGTAGCCTTCCTGTCAGCTAGAAGCAGTCTGACCATTTTCCTTTGATTTCTCTCATCAACCAGGTGTTTCTGTCCACAGAACTGCCACTCACTAGATGTGTTTTATTTTTTGCACCATTCTGTGTAGACTCTGGAGCCTGCCATGCATGAAAATCCCAGGAGAGCAGTAGTTTATCAAACACCTAAACCACCCCCATCTGGCACCAACAACCATTCAACAAGTCAAATTTATTTTTTTGTATTTTGATGTACATGTTTGCCGAAACCAAACTGCTGCCAAATGATTGGCTGATTAGATAACTACAAGAACAAGCAGGTCTACAGGTGTTCCTAATCGACCTGGTTCCTAAGTAGCCAGTGAGTGTGTAAAGAAAGTGTGTTGGACAGCAAATTTTAGGATACCTGGAGCATATATTCTGTAATTTTAAAGTGGGAAAAATAAAGTGTTCCCGACCCATCCCAAAAAACCAAATTAATTTTCTTCAAATACTGCCAGAACACTGTCAAAGACACAATCTTGTCGGCAAAACAGCTGAAATACAGCGGCAGTTCACTTGTTATCTTTCTTGGTTTGCTTCTGGCTCTGGTCAGAACTCCCAGGTGAGGTTCACACTGAAACCTCCAGGGCTGCAATTACTACTACGGTGTGATTCCCACTTTTAACTTCATCAGTTCTCCCACGGGTGAGTAATGAACTAAAGCAAGGATCCATTGAGTATGTTGCATTTAATGTAAACAACTTGTGCATTTTCTGACGAGAAACACATATCAGAAAGAAATCATCCACACAACTTATGGCTAATTATTCCACTGCAATTATTCCACTCCACTCCATTTATTCAAGTAACACACCCAAAATGACTGACAGACACAGATCTCTAGAATTACATTTACTCACCATAATGGTCTATTCTCTTAAAGTAATACTTCTGCATTCTTAATACTCAGCTGTATATCCACTAGCTTAAATTTGCGTACAACTTTTAGGTGCATGCTTTGAATATATATATTTTTTATTTGGATTAGTTATACTGGGATTTCGATTTTTTAAAAATTTTGTGTACAAATTTTTGAAGTTGGTTACAGTGAATTTTGGACAGTGTGTGTCAGATAGGAAGGCATACCTGTGCATCTAAACCTTGTCTCTATCCCTCATAACCTGTCAATTTTGGAACAATGTGGTAGTGTGTGAGGATATAAAATCAATTTAAATAAGAGTGAGTTACTACTGATCAGTGTCACTGCAGTTAACGTATTAGTCCACTGCACTGCAGGTCTTCCTCTTTTGTGTTAATCTTCAACCTTGCTAAGAATGATGTCCTTATTCAATGATCTCTCTCTCTGCATAATGTAATAAAATTGAAGTTTTGTCAGTTGACCTTCTAGGGAGAGCTAATTTTTGAGCTACTTTTCCTATAATGATGTGTTTGTTTTATGGGCAGCCCACCCTAAGGTTCTCATTTTTCAGAGCTTATTTTATCGCTGCTTATCCAGAGTTACTGTGGTAAGACATGGAAGTCTGCCAAGCCTTTCTTCATGCAGTTAACATTAGTGTTATTGCAATCTTCACAGAAATGTGGTCCTCCCCCACCAAAACCTCTGCTGCTGTCTAGTATGGGGCCTACTGCTATTTGTTGGCTTACCTGACAAGGTTGAACCTGTAGGAGTATTATCTCCGGTCAGTATAGCCCTCGGGATTATGGCAGTGCATTAGCCCATACTCTCCCATCACCATTAACCATGCTTTTCCTCTGTCATTCTTAGACTCAAAATTTTATAGCTTCCATAGTAGGGGTCTGAGGCCTGTTGTCTCTACTGCTTGGATGAATTAACTGATACATTTAATCTTTCAAAATCCCACTTTTACCAGTATTTGCAACTGTGACATTTCATTCAAAATTTAATCCACCACTTTCCCACAATTTCTCCTGCAGCTGTTTTAGTTGTTTTGAGTAGATCCTACCATAAAAGAAATTATTTTTGCAATACATAATCACTTAAACACATTATATCTGACATTTTTGACTACTATAAGAGCTGTCTGGGAAGAAAATCAGTATTCAGTTACCCTGTCAAATTGGTCAGAGATTAGTTAGCTGCTCTCAATAGGGAGCCCCTCCTCTATTTGTATGTGCCCTAATTTGATCCAGTTCAGGGTTAGGGTTAGCTAGGATTGGCTAGGATTTACTCTGACGTAGCTATTTCACGGGACAGATGCAACCTAACCCGTGTCTCTCTAGGACACCCTTCCTGGGCCTGCTGTAAATTAACCACCTTTTGGACCTCAGTATTTGATACTGTACTCTACAGTCTACTGTAGTAGGTGCCTCAGTTCTATTCTCACCATTAATAGCACTTTTGGTATTCCCCCAGAAGGTAGGTCTATGACTAAAAGAACATGATGAACCAGTAAAGACGCAAAGGCAGTTAGGTCACAGTGGCCGTTAAAGGGCTGGAGGAATAGTCAACTTATTAATAGTCAACTTATTTCAATAGGATGCAGAATAACATGTCATCTAGGGATATACATTATACATCAGTATACATCTAATTCTGCAATCTAATGTAGGATGCTAGTTTCCAGAATTTGGGTGAGTTTCCTTGCAGCAAAGGCATGTAACTCTACTGATTGTTTTACTATCCATTGCATAACAAAAGATTAACAAGAACTTAACAGTTTAACAGCAAGTAGTGACTTGGTACTATATTTTAGGTGGCTGATGGAAATGGATTGTAAAAAAACAATTACACCATATTTGTATTATATGTACCATAAAACAATGACAAAGTCACTTCCCAGCCTTTTGGCTAGTGTTAAAGTGCAGTATCGGAGGTTTTAGTTGGGGGCAGAGCTAAACCTAAAGCATGCATGTAGGGGAAGCTATGTCTAGTAGCTACTATGCCTAGTAAGCTTTTTTTGGGTAGTCTACTGAGCTGAAGGTGTATAATTTTGAGAGGCTTGTCCACCATCCTTGTAGGGTGGTGCAGAAATTTTATTTTCTGTTGTTCTTCATCTAGACAGCTTAGCGTAGGGTCTCTGTCAGAAGACATTGACAGCTCCCGAGATGGATTCATCTATGCTGATGACTTTGGGGGTACAGACATTGAAGAACACCAGTTGCTTTCGCTGGCAGAATCGAAACAACGTGGACAAATTCCCTAAGCAAGTCCCATTGGCTTGGGAGATCATACTCTGACTCTTGGGACTTCCAGCTGAGGAGTTCATCTGCAGCCAGCGGATAGGCTACTGTCCTTCTTTGTGACGTTGTCGAAGGAGAATGCCCGAAGAGCGTTGGAGGCGCGTAGAGTGAGTGCACTTCATCCGAAGCTGCTCTTGCATTCCATGGAGGACTGATAAACATGTCCATGTCTTCAACCACTTTGTGTTGTTAGACGATGTGGGAGCCTAGCTGGTAAAGTTTGTCAATGTACTTCCTGGATACGATAAAGAGAGACATGCTAGGCAGCTGGAATAAATGTTTGCGGTTCCTCATCCATCTGTGTCCTGAGCCTGCGGGCTTTGATCGGTTTTGCCACCCCCCCAGGTATTACCCTCTGGGTAAGGCAAAAGGTTGCCTATTTTATCAAAGACAGCCTGCTTCTTACCATTTGTATTTTGACCAGGGGACACCAACAGAGAGTGCAAGAACATGAAGTACCAGTGGTGTTTTGAGATGGGCCACCTGGCCAAGGATTGTACAGGCCCTCATTATTATACCTAGTGTGGAGAGAGGACCAATTTTCCCATGGCTGCCACCTGCACAAGCTATCCTATGCAGACAGGATGCCACCCTATATGGTGTCTGTGTGAAACTATAAAGGAACCTGGATGCTGTCTTCTGGCGTGGGAAAGCAATTCGGACTAGTAGTGGGGGCTGGGGTAAATGACAGTCTATCTGTGGCCAGGAATGATGAAGCACCTTTGGCTGGCACTTCGGTTGGGTACCTAGCCGAAGAAGACTCTAGATCTCCTTGTCAGATGGACAATGGACACAACTTTGAAAGACTGATCAGGAGGAAGAAGAGGCACAGGAGAGAGGCATTTTCCGGAGCTGAACTCAGGGAGCCGGTGGTGACTGGCATCTCCATAAGAGGCTGAGAAGCTGATCCATCCTCCATCTGAACATTTTGGACTCATGTTTGATATTTCACATGGTAGGGTCTTGCCTGTGGATGCAATTCCTGAGCATATTGAGGAGCCCTATCTGGGGATTGGTGTGAAGAGGGATTTTCTAAAGAAACTGCTGGAAAACCCAATTTGATTTGGTTTTAACGATTGTGTTTTATTTAATCCTATTCATTGACCAAGTTTTTATAAAACAAAGTAATTTTACCATATGTACCTTTTTTGGATTTAATTTAAAGTCTGTTTAAAAGGTGCTATGGGTTTTTACAGTGCTACAGTTTTATCACTTAAAGAAATTATGTTGACAAGTCAAGAAAGGTGGAATTTATTGTATCTGTGATATATTGGAGGATGAATGTTTTTGTTGGTGTATTTTATAATTTATTTGATTGTTAATAAAGAAAAAAAGTACATTTTTTTCATATGTGCAAGCACAAAGACGCAGAAAAATAAGTTTGGCTACTTCAGAGGCACCTTGAAGCTTTTTTGAATTTTTTGAAGGACCACGTAAAACCTAGGAGTACCATTAAAGCAACTAATTAGATCAGTGCTTCTCAACATTTATCCCTTCAAGGTCCCCCAACATCCACCAGAATATTTGAAGGCATTACACAGGTAATGTGATTTACTCTGCTGTACTTTTGCTGCAGTCTTATAAAAAGTGCACGTTTTCAGTTATGTTTATTAACAAAAAATGTATTTGTGGCTAGTACTACTACATTGCTTGTATTTTGTTCCAGCATGAGACAAAAATAATAGGCATTTCAAAAACACCCCGTATGTTTCCTTAAAAAAAAAACGGGTCTAAGTGAGAGCTCTGTGAGGTATGCAATGTTCCTAATTTTCGAAAGAGTAATGTGTCACTACATGTTGTCTCAGAAAAGTTTAATTATACCTGCACCAAGGATTTACTTAAAGTATACTTTTTTGCTTCCTTCTTTTAGTTACTGTAGCTTGATTTTTTTTTTTAGCAATTTAAGCATTTTGCTGATATTTTATCATTATTTTCCGTAATCTTACGGCTCCCCTATAAGTCTACTGAGGGCCCCTTGTCGGCCATGGTCCCCTGGTTGAGAACCACTGCTCTAGATGACATACCTTCACTCCAGCTAGCATTCCTGTGGTGGACACACTGAAGTCAAGGTAGGCCAGTGTGTCAGGGTTTGAGGGCTTGTAGAGCTGGGGTGGTTTCTTCTTTGGCAAATCATCTGTTACCAGGAGAGAGATGCTGGGTTAGAGCCACTAAGTGTAACATATATTTCTTAGTAAAAAGTGCTTGCACCCCACATTGGAATAAGGTAGAAAAAGGGAAACTGAAAAAATAGTAGGAGTAAACACACTACGAGCTATTTGCAGAAATGATTATCCTTTTTGACCCAACTGGTACCCATGACAGCCTTAGTTCACTCACCTGTGTCCAGTACTGGCGGCCATGATCTGACATCCACAGCAGCCAACGCCTCTTTTGATCGCAACAGCTTGCAGATGACCTGTGTTGTCATCACACAGGCTGAACGACTCACCTGTCGTTCAGTGCACAAGCTTTGTCAACATTTAAAACATGAACTTTTCGATTACCAGTATACTGTGTGACATTTCCACTTTTAAATCCAAAATCTTGTCTCTAACACTTAAAACAAGGTTCCATTCTAAAACAGCAGGGCAGAGGTCAGATATCGGGGCTTACCTCCACAATCATTTTCACTGTGGGTAGGGTGGTGGCAATGTTCTGGGGATGTGGTGGCCGGACTGTGATGGGCACACAACCCGCATACAGGCACCCATAGAAGGCAGCAATCAGATCCAGCCCTGAAACAGGAAACGGAAACCCAGCAAAACAATCATAAGTTGTAGGCCTTTGGACAGCATTTAATTTACACTTAATCTTTAAAGAGAGTAAAACTAAAGGAAGGCAGTAGTTGACCTGGAGGGTACACCAATGCCACATGGTCTCCATCTTGCAGGTGACCCCGTTCTGCCAGTAAAGTGGCAATCTTCTCCGCTCGTTTATGCAGCTGCAAGCAGGTGAGTGAGCTGGCAATGGCACCCTGTGGATGCAGATAAGGCCCAACAGTCAGCAGGAGTACAAAATATTACAGATCAGATTGGTAAAATTTCACAAGTCAGATATCAAACACACTTACACAATAAGAATATTTTGTAATGAATTATTGTTTTTCAATATGTGAACTGCACAAAATTGAAGCAATTCTACACAAAAATAGTGTTCTCATGAAGAAAAGAGTAGTGTGAGCAGCACTGACTCTGGAGCTGAGGAGGGTGAACAGAATGTGGTCCGGAGTGGTCTGGGATCGCCACTGCAACACCTCAGACAGGAAGAGGAACTGAAGGAAAGAAAGCTTTCAGTTCAATGATCATATATCGATTTGCTTGTTATTTATCTCTCTGTGCAACAGATAGGCTGCACATGGCATTAATGTAACATTTTATAGCCACATGTATGTGGCAATTTCCAAGCAATTGGTTCCATGTAAATATAAGGAAGTGAAATTAAACTTTATTTCATCCTTTGCCAAGCAAGGGTACATGGACTTGCAATCACTACAATGGCGATACTAACCAGGTGTCTATATCTCTAGCAAATACAAATTATAGAGCTATGTATTTACTTGCATGATGCAAGGAGTTCTAACTCAAGGGACAAGAACAATACACTGTGTTTAAGAGTATTATGTTACAGTAAAAATAGGGAAAGTAACATAATGCTAATGAAAAATTCCAGAAAGTCTGTCTATATGTACAATCCACGGTATTCAGAGGAGTCCAGGAGTTTCATCATAATACCAATAGTAAAGCTATGAGAAACCTATTTGTAAAAACGTAAGGGGCCACAGCTGTATAAGAAGTTGAGTAAAAAAGAAATGGAAAGGAAAATACAGAGCATATTATGTAGAATTAGTAAAATTATGTAGCCTGTGTCAAATAAAGGAAAATCTATAAAGGAAACCACTCAGAGGAGTTAAACCCTAAACAGAGCTACTCATTATGCCCACTCCATAGTCCAGTGGACTTTCAGTAACTATTATAAATGGGGTACATACTGAGCATATTGAACCAAGGATCAAATGAGCCATTTTACACTCCTGGTGAACTCAAACATGCGGAAAATGTATTTGTTGGATGGCTGACCAATGCCTTGGGACTGAATAATAAGCCCATCACTATCTCATCTAGAGTAAGGAGATGCCATACTATCATTGATGGTGTCACATCAGGTATTTAGCCACACTTGGATGTCCAAGGGGATCCCAAGTACATACATAAACATTTATGCAGATCCAGTCAGACATCCATACACACTCATCCACAGAAAAGGCAACATATCAATAGCAACAATAAATACTAAATGTAACACTAATTATAAATACACAACTCTTCCAATCATTCACACAAGGCCTGATTTTCATATGATTTGTTTTCATATTTAGATTTTCGGAATACATAGGTTCAAATGCAGGTGAAAGTACAGTACCACTTAAATGTTTGAGTACACCTGCTGAAACATGTTAACTAGATGTCTCATGTCTGTGAATGCCATGAAACTGAAGCTATTTTGAGAAATCCAAGATTGAGCGAAAATCCTCCATGTTAAAAGTAATGACAGAAGCTTATGCAATATAAAATGCCAGTTATGATGAAAGTAGTTTTGAACAAATCTACTCATACTTTTGACTGGCACTGTATTTGCCTCAAAATTTTGAGTTAACAGGGATATGTTAAATTGCTATGACAATGCAATCAAGATCTTCATATTTAAAATATCCTGTAAGACATGAATAATGTGTACTCACTTTGACTCCAGGCTCTTGGGTTAGGCAGCAAGTCTAAACCCGACTTCGGCCCTACAGTCCAGTCACGATGAAAACGCATCAGCAGGAAACAACAAGCCACAGGTTGTGTGCTCACAGACAAGAGTCAAAAAGTTAACCATCCTATTAACAAGGCTCCACTGCTCCACTGCAGAATTGTTGTGGATATATATTCATCTCTTCTGTAGAAGACAGGGCTTTCCAACATTCTGTCTGTGGTAGATGGCAACAGGAATGAGGAGGTGTTGCTTTACAGAAAGAGAAGTCAGTGATGAGATGGGCTGCACTGATGAAAATCAGGCCTGTGACTCTGCAAGCACACACCCACACACACCTTCCTTGCCTGGTCATTGTCTTCCATCTGACTAAGGTCACGACCACTGGCCTGGGCAATTCGCTTTCCAGACACCAGGTTCCCCACCATCACTGAGGCAGGTCCAATCTCTGCAGGATAGGAATCAATACCGAGCACATTATACATATTTTTTACATGTGCAGACACAAAGCAAGATTTTCCAAAGCTGGAAATGCTGCAATCAGCATGTCTCTAACCTGGCTGCTTTTGCCTGGGCTTTGGCAAGTTCGTGACACAGGTGTGGGGGCACATGAGCACATTGCAAGGGTGCAAAGAACCCTCCAGAAAAAGCTGTTTGGTTTCTGACAGGTGGATGCCCCCCAGTGGTGTTTTGGGGAGGGTGTTGGCTGGTACCAGAGCCAGGCAGAATACACCAACCCCATGGATGCTATCTATTGCCTGAAAATAAACAGTTGAGAAGTGACTGCAGATGTGAAGTTCATATACATATACAGTACATTAAACCTGAGTGTCTTATTAAGATTTGATAAGACAACTATTTCATTTTCTGTTGCTGATTCTTCTTATATTGGGGAATAATGATTAAACCTGTGTTTTAATGACCTGCATAAACATACATGAACTTTCAATGTGTGAGTGAACAGTTTTCCTCAAGAGCTTTGAGTTAGAGATTAAACCAGTAATGGACATCAGAAACAAACACTCTGATGATCTGCAGTAATAGCAGAACATGAGCCAGCTGCATAGAGGAAACATGAGGATTTATGTATGTTTTTTCAGGGGGAAATCGGGGCAAAAACATGCTGACTCAAGTACTATATTAAATGTTCTTCAACTGTCTCTCCTCTGAGTTCAGACTGATTAGCAGAGTCAAGAGCAACTAACATGTTCTGTAGTCTGTCTTGGAGACAAAAGTTCAAGTGACCTGACTATTGCTTAATAACACAATCACAATACAACCTCAACCAGCTTAAAGTGTACTTCAAACATGACTGACAGCATAATCCTAGCTATATGTCCCAAATGAGGTCAAGTAATGAAGAGCACTTTTGGCATGACTACAGTCAGAGGGCCACCAGCAGGAGCTACAGAGTTCAATAACATATGTGACATGACCACAATAAGAATGTGATCTGCAACAGCAGTAGTACAACACAAGCACAGCAGATGCAAGTGTGTGGGAGATCACCATACCTGCAGTACACGACTCATCCACTGGAAACTGTCCTCTTCTGTGGAATCGGGTCTCTGCTCAGCTACCACCACAATTCGCTCATCATGTAGCACGGTGACTGAGAATACAGCAATCCTTGTGGACAAAAGAAGGATCTTTAACTACATACCAGTTACAGCTCATATTATTTAATCTAAAATGAAAAAATATAAAGGTTGGTTGTTGGTTGCCATGGAGACAAAGTACCTTCCTCTATAGACAAACTTCATGGGTTCAACTGCAAGTGCTGTGGCAACAATATCATCAGCATTGTGCCGTCGACCGCTCACCACCATCAGCCCATCCATCTTGCCTGTGATGAAGATGAGGCCTCCTGGACCAACAAAGCCCAGCAGGCCTGTTCGAGTGAAGGGATATTCGCTGATGGGTGCACCTGTGTTGCTTGCTGGGAACACCTGTAATCCAGCATGCAACCATAGCAGCATCAGTCTGTGCTAAGACAGTGTCCAAAAGATTTACCAATTCTCACAGTTGAGTTCAGCGATAGGGGTCCACCCTCGTATGTTACAGAGGGGTCAGTAGTGGATTAAAACAGGAAATGAAAACGGCACAACGGTACTTAAACTGCTTACCTCAAAAGTGTTTTTAGTCATGCCAGAGAGGCCATAGTATGACATTCCTGTTGCAACGGAACATACACAGAGCTCCCCGACCTCATCTGTTTGGCACAGTTGAGGGACTCCATCCGGTTTTACCACACAAAGGAGAGCTATGGGGAACCATTATCAACAAATGAAAGAGAACAAATGAGTACACTGAAAAGCTTCTTGAGAAAGGTAGTAACAGGAAAGTTAATTCCTAAACTTCAATTTGTACGATCACATAGTGTGTGCATGTGTATGTTTTCGCCTGCCACTGATCACAGCCACAGGCCATGAGAGGAGCTCAAGTGTCCTGGAACAGATAACAGTCCATGAGCTCCTCTCAATACTGTACTATACCTCCTGGCATGACGGTGCCCACATCCTGCACGGTGAGGACTGACAGCCGCTCTTCTGAGTCCACCCGGATCACCCCGTGGCTCAGCCCCTGCATGGACAGCACACCTCTCCCAGCCGGCTGGTTACTGTCATCAGTGGGCCTACAACCGCCAAACCCCACAAGAAAACAAACACCAATCAGCTTTCCACACTTTCAAGGAATCTGTCAGATGGGGAGAGAGAGGTTGTGTCTGTGTTGTGTGTGTTTGACCACATCACACTAATGGGTACTGCATCAAAAACAAATTGCATTTTTCTCATACAATAAAGCTTTTGGTTTTTAAAATTTGTTTCTGAAAAAAATCCATCCTGAAATTTAGTCTTATTAAAAATAAAACACAGTGTTTACTTTCTTCAGCCACTCAACTCTAAATGGTGCTCATACTGGTCAGAAATCTTTTTCTTACAAACCAAATTAAGCCACTATCAGAGAATAGACTGATTTCAATACAAGCCACGAGGAGAAAAGCAGATACCTTCTGATGGCTACAGTTAGTGCCTCAGGGGAGCTAGCACAGGGACAGATGACTTCCGGCCGAAGGCCCTTGCTCTGGAAGACGTTGAGGAAGGCGTCACACGATGAGATTGACCCTGGAGGTGGAAAGTCCAAAAAGAGATTAAACGAGAGACAAAGAACTGTTTAAGTTGCAAATACACTGGCCTTTCAGTGCATATGCTGTGTATATTTCACAATTTATATGTCACAGCATGGGAGCTTCAAAGAGCACTGCTAATATGCTGGATTTAACAGATCTCTCGCGATTCTTTGCACAGTCACTTTGTATACCACATTAAATAAGATGTAGGCTTCAACTGATCAGCTCTAGCAGAAAGACAGACTTTTAACAGACAGACTTTTGTACTAACTTCTCCAGATTAGCAGTTTGTGCCAATTTTCATGCATGACTGTTCCTTTATGAGAAGCAAACCCACAACACTATCAGTCCTCAGTTTCCTTTCAGTTAAACCCCTCATCCCTATGCCCATCCCTATCCCTCAGATAAATGCAGTTCATGTATGTCTAAAGTTCAAAATTCTTTTTTAACAGCATTGTGAGAAATGCTTTTTCCAAACAGCTGTTCCAGAAATTAAAATTTTGGGAGGGAACATTGGGCTGACCTGTATGAGCATCAGTCACTGACCTCAAGAGTTATGCTGAGGATGAAGATGATTAACTTTAGTCCAAGTTTGTTTCTTTTGCAAGACAATACATCAAAATGGTGCCAAATAACAGCATTTATGGGGCTGAGTGGAATAAGGGATAAAAAAGTAAAGAAACTAACAGAAAATGCTACCAAGAGATTATTGTGAATTAATTAAAGAAAGTTGAAAGGGAAAACAAAGAAACGGCAGTTTGCCAAGGAGAAAGAGGCAAATGGATTAAGTATGTGTGAAGGTCATAATGAGTTGAACTCACAGGGGTTGGAGCCATCAGCCACCACCAGCATGCGCAGTGAGCTCAGGTTGATGTCCCGCTGGTCTCGGTGGGCCACCAATGCCCAGTGCATGTCCCGGGACTTCACACATGCCACTTTTGCTAGTGAAAATAAAGGAGTTATTCATTCTCTCACTTAAAGCAATCATTTTCCATGCCCCACACTATAACCACATTCCCAAAGAAGTTCTATAGGAAGTTCAGGAACCCTCAGGATTGCGGCTTTGCTAAATGAGCCATTTCCAATGCAACCCATGGCAGAATTATATAATACAGACCATTTCACAATGTCATCAATGAATATGGCTTTACAAATTATTCTACAGTATACACTAAGAGCTGAAAAATTGATTACGTAGAGTGTCACACAGTATTCATAATTTAAATAAATCCAAATAAAAGAGTGTATATTAACACACACCTTGATTGAAAAAAATATACTTCAGAAACAAGTTTTTGAAAGGCCATTTCAAGTGTTTGTTTGCACCAAGGTAGTGATAACCTATTAATAAAACATCTGGCACAGAGGCGTATTTACCTTTGTACTGGCATACTTTCTGTATCCAGGACAATGGGTTCACTTTCATCAGTGAGTAAGGGACACTGATCACGTGCATCATGTTCATTACGCTCTGATGGAAACATTGGACAAAATTAAAAAAAATTAAACCTATTTGACCTCCCAGCAGAACACCCATTGACTGACACATCTAGATCCATAATCCAGGTTACAAAACCTGGGATCATTCCAGCAGCTTCTGTAGGAGAATAATTTTTTATAGACAATTATTTTATATTGTTTCCAATTGAATGATTCTTTTAACTCTGTTAAAGAAATGATTTTCCCTCTCCCTTACAGTTTGCTGGTGAAATGGTCCCTCTTAAAATGGGCTACTCTGCATTACACTGCATTGCGTCGTGAAGCCAGATGTGGTTCTCTGTTTTCATTTTCCCACCAGGAAGCTGAATAATTATGGGTGTGTCTATAGCTCAGTCCTCAGTCTAAAGGGAACTTAATGCTTATCAGTGTGGTCTGTTATTGGGGGCACTTCAGCCAGGTATAAAAGGATGCCATTTTAAGTCAGCTATTTTGAATTTGCTATCTTTGCGTGTTCCTCTTTCTAGCAAGATACACTCATGGGATCGAGGGAAGTGGGTTTACTTACTGTGAGGATCCCATGCCACAGTCCCACATCCTTCTTAAAGTCCAGAACGTTAACTATGGTTTCCGCTGGAGCAGAGAAGCAATAAGGCAGCATGTTATTCACTCTGCACAAATACTGGGTTAACAGTTTATACTGTACACAGGTTCACTACCATACACTCTATAGAGACAGGTTCGCCACCCTTTGCAGCCTAAATGTTGCTTTTGTTCACTGCAACAGTTGAATTAATCACAAGTGTTTTGGAGCATCCATATCGCAAAGCTTTTGGAAAAAAAATAAAACTGAATTCACATTCAGTGGAATTAAAGGAATTAAACCCTTTGACTCAAAGATAACTTATCTGTTTTCCATGACATATCTTAATGAAACAAACAATATTTCCTTTTACACAGAATTAAATTAAAGTTCTTTAAAAGTGTCATATATCATGATGATCATGGTGACTTGTGGCATTAATTAAAGAGATATATCTATAATGACTACAGAGAAACAGTAGGCTTAAAGGTAAACAGAGGAACATGTACCTTCTGTGTATCCACAAGTCTGGGTTAAGGCTTGGCAGTGGGTCAACATGGCGATCCTCATAATCGTTACCCCCAGCACACTTCCATCCTTGCAGGTCTTATACTGCAATGTATGGCACAAGCACAGATGACAGTACAGATAGGAATTTGTCATATCTTGATTAAGTATCTGTCATACTTCTAATGGGAACAGCACAGGCAAAATCTCATTATTAGCAGCTAAAATTCATGTGAGCATGATCATGTTCAACCTAATAACTGAACACTTTGAAGACACACCTCTATGTAGGCTGTGTCACTGTTTGCATCTTTAATGTGTGGGAACCAGTCCCGAGGGGGCTTGGACAAGTGCTTTGACTCTGTGACAAACCAGAGGAGCTTTGGCCAACCTGGAAAGGGAATGACAAGCACAGTCAGTGAAAGCTACCACAATGGATACACCATATATCTGACACAGCCACCTGCTGTTTCTGACCAGATTTAGTAACAACATTTTCATTACTAACAAATTATTGCGCAAGACAGGGGAAGACCACACCAAGCTCAGGCTACAAATATGACAATGGCTTCAATCTCTACCAGTTATATAATCACAAAAAAAGAACTGACCTTTGAACTGAGGGATCTCCCCTGTGGCACTTTTGGGCAGTCCCTTGTGGCAGGCATCACTGGTTAGGGCCACGGTGACACCACAACTGCCTAGGAGGAAGCCAATTTGCTGGCTCCCAGCATCCTGGGAGGAGACAGGGATTGGAGGGCAGAGACTTTAAAATTTCACAAGGAAAGTCATTGTAGTGAAACACCAAAATAAATAAAACATTTTTAAAAACAAACAAACAAGTAAATAAAAATAAAAAAACAAAACAAAAAATATCAAAATTGTATCTGAAATTCAAAACAGTGTTGAATGGAAAGAAACATTCACCCTGACTGAACTAGAAAATAAATTCAATTCACAGGCATTTAAAACGTACAAATGTTAGGGTGTAATGATCAAAGCCATTAGCATGCCCTGAAAGGACATGTACAGTAATCCCTGCTCCTGTAGTAATATTCATGAACTTATAGCAAATTACTTGGGAAAAAATAAATAACTCTGTAAAATACTAAATAAATGTAGGCAACTTCTTAGTATAGAAAAACCTAATATTGTAAATCATCTTGGACAAAGGTATCAGGTAAACAAAGAGTTAAGAATAAAATACAACCTGCCAGGATATACACATCCAGGGACCCAGAATGAAATTCTCAAAATTTTGAAAAACCAGAACAGATGGGTCTTGCTTCTATACCAAACATAGGATTTTATTTTAGGGTCCACATGTTAAACAGATTAATTGGTTCTATATTAAGTTGGTCGACAGTGTGTTACCCAAGACATCCGGCTTTCATTCTGAAGTTTCTTAAGATTCTATCTTTATTCAAAAATGTTGTCATATTCACTACTCTGCTAGTTTGTAAAAATGCTAACAGATATCCGTGGCTCTCTAACAGACTATCATTATGGTCTCCCATTACTCTGAACCTGCATCTCTCCAACCTGCTGCTGAAAATGGCTGAGTTATCTGGGACTGCCCAGGTCAAAAAGGGTAGACGTGGAAAGGTAAAGAGTAATAACACATTATATTTCACTAAACCGTACTACCCTAAAAGTGGTTGCAACCCTACCCCATCAATTCTTCCTCTCAAACCAGCACCCATCACCATTAAATATATTGCCAAATGTTTTATCTTTAAATTTGTTGACTGTAGTGCATGTGAGCAAGACAAAGCATAAATGTCATAGGGGTTATTTATGCTCTGTGTTAGACGGCTGCACATGCTGTGTGAGATTTCAGGACTCGCAGCTTGTCTACCTCACCATCAGACCTCTCTCTAACCCCCCACAAGCACCCTGTGTCATTGTAATGAGGTGGTCAGATGTGAACGAAACTTCTACTCATGTCTATAACAAAAATAAGTTTATTGTGAGTGTTGTGTTCTTACCGACACCAGTAGGTAAGTTTTAAAGAGAGGCACTTGGAGGCGGAAGAACGCAGAATAAGTCAACTTTTATTAATGCAGAATGTTATTAGTTATGTAAGAGAACCATAGCATAACCACTGAGCTGCAGTGCTACATGGAACATTCTGCATAATCTGTTTTTAATATACACAGCAAATCATCACCCAATGACCAGTCATGAACAACATATTTAGACATACATCTCCTTTTAAAGACACAACAGCAGGAGCTTATTTCCTCTCAACTCCCCCCCAAGTATGCCTATTTTCCCCTGCATGTACATAAACAAATTCATCTGCCTTTCCCAGGATCCAATGCGATCTTAAATGGATATACAATTCATATAGAATGCCCATTATTATGTCACACAGCCTGCGTTTGACTGTGCGCATGCGCACGCACGCACACACACACACACACACAGCATGTAAGTCATTTTAAAATGCTTTGGATGAAATTCTGATGTAGGAATTTTAAACTTTTTTGGGCTGATTTTTTTGGCCAGAGCATGTTGTATCGAGCAGATCTGCATGCAAATTGAGTAATGGCATCAAAACTCAAATGGCATTTTAGCGAAAACATTTAACGTATAAATCAAGGGGTGACTGTAATTAATAAATCACTATTAGCACAAGACTAGCTCAACTCAAATGGCATTTTAGCAAAAACATTTAATGTATAAATCAAGGGGTGACTGTAATTAATAAACAAATAACTATTCGAACAAGATAAGCCATGGAAGTATGTTAGTGTAAGCACTATTTCAGCCATACCCATTCCTTACAGGTGCATAAAGTCAATCATACAGCCATAGCTCCTTAGACAAACATTTGCAGTAGAATGGGTTATACTAAAGAGCCTACTGACTATCAATGTGGGAGTGTCATAGGATGTAACCTTTCCAACAAACCGGTTTGTCAAATTTATTTTCTGCTGGATCTGCCCCAGTTAAATGTTAGTTTTGTTACTGTGAAGCGGAAAAGTCTAGGAGCAGCAGCAGCTCAACTACAAAGGGGTTGGCCACACAAGTTCATAGAATGGGAGCACCAAGGGCTGAAGAATGCTACACATAAAAATCATCTGACAATGTCAACTGTAAGGTCTGATGGGGGAAGAACAATGTTCTGGTGTTGATTTTCATGGTTTGGCACATGCACATAACTACACTAGATTTCCTTTATACTAATTTAAACACCCATATCTGCTTTGAGTTCACAAAAGAGACTTGCTCATGTGTTGTAGACAGAAGAGCAGCAGAAAGGGCATGCCTCGGAGCAGGCTGACATTGCTACTGTAATGGTACAAACATTGAATCATCCCAGTACAAAACACTCACCTTTCTTGTGAGTGGTACCTCGATGGGCACAGGCACCACCTCTGCTAACAGGCAGCCATAGAATGCCACCATGAAGGCTGCTGGGTCATTGTTTGGAAATACCAGCGCCACCTGTTGTAGTGGGTAGTGAAGGTCACAAATATGGGTTAGATGACAGGAAAATGTCTGGGTCACACAAAGGTGCCCAGGAGGGAAGGACAGGCAATTTTACATAAAAGATCTTATAGGTCTTAAAAGTAGCAATCATAAAACTAATGTGGTTGACCTACCCTAAATTCACTGTGTGAAGAATGCTGTACCTGCTATAAGGCATGGTGTATAACAATCAGATTTTACATGTTACATTACTTACACATTCCATTGTACTCTTTACCCTCAGCATTTCAAAGACCCTTTCAAACACTTCTCAGCTACTGTGTCTGTCATCAAACGCTCACATGCTATATTAACCAAAGCATGTTTTAGACCACCCCAACTCATGCTCATTAAAGCACTTACCTTGCCTGTCTTAAGCAGACTGATGTACTACTCAGTTCAAAAGCATAACCACATGTGGATGGCCCAATAAACATTTTCATAAGGTACCACAGTGAATACTACTTGTCTAAAATAACTGCTGCACTGCAAAGAATCTTTCCTATAATTAATTTTTAAAAAAGCATCGAAGGGGGTGCAGATTCACTTAATTTCCGACTAAGATAACAGGGACTACAGGAGAAAGTCAAATTGATCAAGTTGTAAAAAATTAAAACAGCCTTTCAAGTCATATACAATGCCAAGAATCACAAGAAATCTTTCATATACTGCCAAAAAAGGCTGAAAATTCCATCTCAAGATGACATTCTTCACTGTCAGAATCAGTGAACTATACATCTCATTGTCGAGAAATATTAAGACAGAATAAAAAATTCAAAAAACATCTTGGAGGGTGTAAAATTAGTTGAGAGCTCATGAATATAAAAGACCCAGGAATTTTGAGGCTGTATACTTGTTTATATACTTATTTTTTACTGATCTCAAAGGCATCTGAGTACAAAGTAACAATTTGGATACCTAATGTATCTGCAAAACAAAGCAATCCGGGCTAACTGAAAGAACACCAAAATCTACAATTTCAGGAATTACCTCTACAACCATGATAATGCATAAATGTCACAGCAGGGTTAAAGATGTCCTACAAGTATTGCAGGTATCCCCAAGGACTCACCCGGTCTCCTGGCCTGAGCATAGGTTCTTGCTTGGTGCCCAATTTGTGGAGGATGTTGTAGGCCACCTTCATGCTCCTTGTCCACAACTTGCCTGTGTGGAGATACAAATGCAGTTATAACTAGATACACTGCATATATCATCTGGCATTCTCTCTCATATCTATTTAAAAAAAAAAAAAAAAAAAAACTTTTATACAACAAAAAGGTTACCTTACAAGCAGTGTGATTCTGAGGCACATACACAGCTGAGTGATTTGTTTACAGACCTTTCAGCATCCATGGAGATGCCATCGTTGGTACAAAGGAAGCGAAGAAAATGGGGTGTAGTATAAACAGCACATTTATATAGCCACTACCAGATAACCCTGATAGATGGGTAGTTATAAATGGCTGATTGTCACTGACCTTCCATGTATGTCCAATGTTTTCATTATGGTAAACAGCAAAAGATTAAGGTCAGTGAATCACAACTGCCCACCTATCCAGATCACTTGATGCTTTACACTATCCTCCCCTTTTCTCAGTCATTGCACTGCAAATGGCGTCTCCATCAATGGTGAAACATTTGCAAACACCTCAGCCCTTTGTTACAGACAAAATCAAAATAATTCTCAAGTCTTTTTAACCTTTACTACAGGCAATGTAATTTTAAAAAATGTAACAGTGAAATCAGAAGAACTGAAAAATTAATCTGAAAGGACAAATTATATATATTTAAATAATAAAATCTCTTTTTGATGGAGACAGCATTTTTCATTTCAAATTTTTTCATATTTGCTATCCAAAATATACTGTACAATAAAAATAAGTTGTAACTCTATAGAAAGAAAGTAAGCAGAAAGAACACAGGGAAGGCATCTAAGAATCTGGTCTTAACCCCTATGTTTCCTGTTTGTTCTATATCCAGGTCCTTCCTGCCTGTCATGTGGCCAATTTTGTGGCAGGGGCTGATGGCCAGTTAGGATTCAGTGTTTAGCATAATCACTGCGATCCCTCATAAAGCCTCAAGCAGATGTAAAGGATACACAAGATGTAGAAACTCGCTTAGAAGAACGAAAGACACCACTAGAGTCTAGATGCATGTGCAGTGAAATTCAACCCTCTGCTCCAGTAAATACAGTAAATGCAAATATGTAACCACTCCCCTAAACATTCCCAAAGTTACCTCACTCAAACAAAGCTTGTATGGTTGAATCTGTAAAACTAGCTCGTGTGGTTAAATCCCTAAAACTAGCTTTCTCTTGCAAAGCTAGCGTGGATTAATCTGTATAGCTAGCTCCTTGAGGTAAAACTTACTTGGGTAAATCAGTAAAATTAGCTTGCTCAGCTAAAGCTTGTTTGAGTAAATCTGTAAAGATCACTGGCTCCGGAAAAGCGTGTTTGGAAGCAAAGAGAGAGAAAGATAAGAGCTCCACCACAGCACATCAGGGTCAGACAACTCTCACCACACCTTGCCATCACAATCTCCAAAGTGCAGGGGGTGTCCAAAGGGCTGGAGAGACAGCACAGTATGGCAAATGTAGTTACAACATAGCCATAACACTGAAAAGTTAAAGGGACCAAAACTATACAACCTGTAGTAAAATTATACAACATGGCCCTGTAAAACAATTTAAAAGTAGTGATATTTCACAACATGACCCTATCCTCTTCGAGAGTTTTTGGGTGTAAACCAGCCCTTCAGGAAACCTCCAAAATAATTTCACCTTGCACACTAGAGATTGAGGTATGAATCTGGCCTAAATGGTGAACATGTGCCATTGTCAGTATGTTGAGTTTATTTAATTAGAGAACTGCTTGAACAATCTATTCTATTCAGTGGCTCAGTTAGTCAGGTTGTTTTGGGCTGAAGGTAAATTTATCCAGCAGTGAAATGGATCCCAACAAGGGGCATGCTTTTGGTAGGTGAGCTCAAGTTGAGGAACAGAAACCTCAAAAGGGTTGATCAACTCTGTGGGTTTGTGGGATAAGATCAAACACCCAGTCAGTGAATCTGCCTAAAGTAACTAGGAAGTTCACTAACCAGCTGAACCCATCTGGCTGCTTATGGTATTTGAAAATATAAAGTGAAGAACTGCAGTTATTACCGTAGGTAAGAATGTACAGCGGCTTGCCATTGGTGTCCATGGTGGTCAGACAAGGGGCCTTAGGTGAGATTGTGCCCCAGCGCTGCAGTGCTGCTTCCAGGGAAGGAGGCCAGTTGGTAACTACACCAAGCTGCTCCCCCCTTAAGGGTAGCATCTGGGCACCCTCAGGACGAGGTTGGTTTGGATCCGGTTGCTGGACTGCAAACAGAGAAAAGACTGCACCATTAACAACCCATTACATTAAGTACAACCCATTACATTAAGTAATGACAGTACTTCTACAGAACACTTCCCATCTCTACCACAGACTAGTGCCTAACTACTTTGGGGTTAATGGTATAGGATTAGATAAAGCCAGGAAGACCAAACAGAAAGCATACCTTCCAGGAGCTCCTCAAAATCGTCGACGAAGAACTCCCTGAGTGGAGGTCGCTTGGGCTGCTTCAGTGTGTTCACTAGCTGCTGGATCTTAGCTGATACTCTGCTGCTGACTGGAACTCCTGGGTGATGGGGACCAACACGGACATAAAGGTACCCCATGCATATGTGCTTGCATACATACACAAACAATTATAAAAGTGTGAAATCCAGAAAGAGCATACACATACAAATATCACTTCAATTTAGAATGCAGTTACTGAACACTTAACAGTATACCCAGGGTATAGTTAGTGTGTATCAGGAATGCAAAGCAGAATCTTCTGAAAGTCCTGTTGAACAATGCACTTAGGCAAGTCAAAATAAGATGCATGTATACAGTGCTCCTTGTGCCAAAGCTTTTCCCTATGCATATGATTTCAGAGCAAGATTTTCATGCCACAATGAACAATTCTCTCATGCTTCATTATTGACTAAATTCTAAGCTTCAGCATGGTAATAAGATGTCTTGCAAAAAAACTTTCTTGTACTGCTCCTTGACCTATGCTCCCCATTAAAAGCCTCCCAAGAGCCTGGAGAGAGCTGATACATCCTTGATTTGACAAAGCTTTAGGTTCATACAGTACCATTCAGCAGGAAGTATTTTCTGGCAGGGCCCTGAAACCAATCCATCATGAGGTACAGTTGCTCTCCCTGGAGGAAAGGAGCTTTAGGTATAGGTAACCAATAGGCCTCGCTCCAAAGTTGCTTGTCATGCAAGTCTGACAGGTTTCCTTTACTGTGTGACATAAAGGACCCTTGATTTTTTTCCCCTCTCTCAAACACTTAGATGTACTCACGACCCAGAACTCACCATCTCCGGTCTCCATGAGCTCTGCGTTGCCATATTTTTGTGTTGATCGGGGGACTGTGGACACTTGTGGCCTTTCTACCTGGGCAATGTGCTCAGAAGTATATGTGGTCACATCCGGGGGTGCCGAATGGTTTTCTAGTAGGAGGTCAGAGGAAACAGAGGCACTGTCATGTGATTCTTTACACCCTTAAACACTCGTGTCACTACAGGTGCAGCCAACTCAACCAAGGCTAATGTTAAATTAGTTTAGGTCTGCCAGTATGAAAGAAAGAGTGTCATTTGTGTTTTGAATATATGTATCCACTTCAGTAGGCACACATTAAGCCAGGAATGTCTTCAGATAATGGCCTAAGAACACACTCCTGTTGGGGGTTGATTTTTATGCCTTAAATAATGTTCTATGTGCATGTGTATATGACTCAGTGAGTGAAATATCAGGACAGGACTCTGCAAGTGTCTTAAAAACTGAAAAACCAATCTATCCATTACATTAACCTCTTGCCCGGATCAGAATCACTGCAAAAACCAAAACATGCCCATTTATTAATTATTTATTTTCAAAATCTACATAGTTCACAGAATAAACTTGCATATGGACCTGACGAGGGGGTGGCTAGAACTGGGGAAAACGCCAGCACCAGTCTTTTTGGACTCCCCCAGTATCCATTGCACCTTGCTCTGACCTTGTCAGACAATCCTTACTGCAATACTTACAGCCAAAGAATCCTCACCAATGTAACTGCTTCACTGTACAGTTGTCATGTTTTGTAGACAGTTTATTATAACACATTGCTGTATTGTATCATGTGTCCATAACAGGTGACATTTCATGCTCTTCCTCATGTTGTTGCATAATTCAGCTGTCTTGGTTTTGTTTTTTCAAATGGTCTTAAAAGGGAAGTTTCTCTGGCATTATTCAATCAAACTGGTGAACTTCAAACCACTTCTTACAGAGCACTAAACAATAAATGTGCAACCAGTTAATATGCTGGAAAGCTGGTCATTGTGAAGATGACTCGTGCAGAACATATCTAAGCAGACAAACCACACAAAACAGAACTACACATCACAAAAAAACATGAATCCAGGATAGAAACAAACACACACACACACACACACACACACACACACACACACACACAGTACTATGTGAGGACTGACTACATAAACCCAGTAGGGAAGAGTGTCTAAAAGCAGACAATTGGCTGTCCAGTGCTATCTCAAAGCTAAAATGGCAGCCATGTTTCTTTCAAACAGAAAAATAAAAACACAAAAAACGTAGAAAAAGGCTCAAATAAATGATATTTCCCCAGGTCAAACACAGAACAGACGCAAAGGTCAAAGGTTATATTAACGCAAGTGTTCTGCCCTTTTAACACAGCGAGTTTCCTGGACACCACCAGAGAACACGCAGGTCACGCATAACATGCAGAACACACTGCAAGGCACAGGAATGGTCTGCAATAGATGGGGGCATGGGCACTCGCAATATACTGACCCTCCGACTCCAGTGGTGGTGGCCAGACGAGTTCTGATCCAAATTCGCAGGAGCGGCGGAACGAGTTCCCGTTCTCGATCGGGCCAAGCACAGTTTTTCTCTTCAGTGAAAGGTGCGCTATTGAGCCTGGAGGTGTGGGGTTAGGGGGTAGGTGGGAACTGAGAACCAAAAGCTTAGACCCCACCCCATTCCCCCTACTGCTGCCACCATAATATATCGATAGGCCACAGTTAATAGGATTTGGGGTCACTGGAATGGAGGTGAGATGGTAACAAACAAAAACACTGAACTTCAAGGCTTAACAGGTTTCATGTTTCACGGCCCTTACAGAAGGTGCCAACTTATGGTGTCTTCATTAGGGAATGCGCATGCCCTTGCACACGTACACACAGACACACACAGACTCTCACAGACTCTCTCACACACAAACAGCAGCTACTCTGAACCTCATTGAGTACAAAAGCAATCGGGAAACAAAAAAAAAAAATCTTTCTTGACCTGGGAAGGACGTCCTCCGTACATCATATTTCCCAATGTCACAAGAAATGACTGCCAACACATTCCTCTCCATTTAATTTCTTTACGGATGATTATGCTATTAGTCTTTGCACGTGTCTGCTTTTAGATGGTCATCCTTACCAATAAGAACTATGTCCAGAAACTAAACTGGAACAGCCACTTTAATGTAATACAAATGCATTTCATACAGAATTACATACATAAATATTGAGCTGAAACATGCAAACCTAATTGTTCTTTCCATTAGTATATTTTACTTTTCTCAAAATATTCAAATGTTGTGGTTTAGAAAAAATATATGAATTTCCTGTGGGGAATGACTCATGGAATAGGTGGCAAGGCAAGTGTGATGTTGTGGCTCCATGCTTTTAGTACTACAATGGAAGCAATAATAATAAGAAGGCAAACTTGGACTCACCAACATGCGCATGGGCCATGACATCAGCCAGACGGCCAGCTGCTCCGCTGCCCCCACTCTGTGTGGAGGAGGAGGAAGTGGTGGAGGAAGGTGTAGAGCCATGTATAGCACGGCTGATCCAGTGCTCCATACTGATGCTACCGTGGCTGGAGCTGGGTGTACCCCCACCAGGAAGACAACCCTCCTCTTCTGAGCCTGACGATGTGTCTGTGGAGGGTAAGGCAAGGTTTAGTACTAAAACTTCACCAACATCCAGATCTTGGAGCTCACTGGATCGAGCAGAGCATCTAGAAAGGATGAGGTTGCAGTGCAAAAATGTCAAAGTAAAAGAGACACAAACTTTAATAAATGTGTTTTGTGTGTTTGCAGATGAAAATGTGCAGTCATTTGCATATTCAAACAGTGCAGGCTAACATATCAAACAGTAACAGTCTTCTAATCCAGATAAAGTTGCAAGAAAAAGTTTGAACCCATTGCAAGTACCTGGTTTTCTGCATTAATTACTTACAAAATGTTGTCTGATCTTCATCCAAGTCACAATAACAGACAAACACAAGCTGCTTAAACTAACAACATATACAGTTGTATTTTTCATGTCTTTATTGAACACATTGTTAAATCATTCACAATCCAAGTTGGAAAAAGTATGTGAACCCACACATTACCAAGTAGAACCTCCTTTTGTAGCAATAACCTAAAGCAAACATTTACTGTAGCTGCTGATCAGACTTGCACAATGATGAGGGAGAATTTTAGACCATTGCTCCCTACAAAACTTTCAGTTGATTAACATTTGGGGTACCTTGCATAATCAGCCCTCTTCAGGTCATGTTAGAGCATCTTAATCAGATTAAGGTCTAGTCTTTGACTTGGACATTCCAAAACATTCATTTTCTTATTTTTACACGTTTTTGTTGTTGGTTTACTCATGTTTTGCATCACTTTTTTTTTTTTTTTTTTTGCATTGTCCAACATCTATTAGGCTTCAGGTCACAGACCACTTTCCTGAGATTCTCTTCTAAAATTTCAAAATAAAATTCTGAATGCATTGTTCCTTCAAAAATTAAAAGCTGTCCAGGCGCTGAGACAGCAAAGCAGCCCAAACCACGATGCTCCCTGAGAGTTTGGAAAAGGTTTTGGTGTTGTGTGGAGTTCCCTTTTCCCTCCAAATATAGCAGGATAGCATTCCTCTCCTCAAAAAAGTTCAACTTTTGTCTCATTTGTCCATAAAACATTGTCCCAAAAGTGTTGTGGATCATCCAGGTGGTCTTTTTCAAACTTTAGACGTGTAGCAATGTTTTTTTCCTTTTTCTGACAGCAGTGGTTTCCATCCATAAATACCATTCTTGTTCAGTGTTTTTCTTACAGAGGACACATGAACCAAAACTTTAACAATTTCTATATATTTCTGCAGGTCTTTTGTTGTTACCCTTGGGTCCTTTTTCACTCTCTTTACCATTGCGTGTTGTTCTCTTGATGTGATCATTGCAGGATACCCACTCCTAGCGACAGTACTGAATTTCCTCCATTTGTAGACAGTTTATGCAGACTGATGAACACAAGTTGTTTAGAAATGCTTTTGTGGCTTCCTCCATCTGCATTCACCCCTCAATTCTTCTTCTAAGGTTCTCTGCAAGTTGTTTTCATCTAGGCATGATGCAAATAAATAGATCTTTCTTGAGAAGAGCAGACTCTGTTAGCATCTTGATTTTGTGTGTCTTTTTCATAGGCTAGGGCACCTCTACAACCCACACCTCTAATCTCATTTCATTGACAGTCCTTCCCCCAAGGCTCATATACTTTTTCTAATGTAGACTGTGATTGCTTAAATGGTGTATTCAGTATTGACAAGAAGTACAATTATTTGTTTGTCATTACATTAAGCAACTTGCGTTTGTCTATTATTGTCACTTAGATGAAGATCAGACCACATTTTATGACTAATTAATACAGAAATTCAGGTAACTGCAAAGGGTTCACAAACCCTCTTGCAACTGTGAGGACGTTTGGTCAAATTATCCATGTTTAAAGTAATCCATTCAGATTGTTGAACAAAATCATAATATAATTAGAAACGTTCAGTCAATTACCCTTTTCTATTTCTTCACTGTATAACTGTAAAATTTGCTTAAATGTTACCATTTGACAAAGAAAAAGGATACACACTACATACCAGCACACACCATCTCTGTTTGATCTGACAGAACTGTTAGCAGGCCAAGGTAAATGTCAGTCCGACTAGCAAAAGTTTTCCGAAAGACAACAGTGATAGGAGTGGCACATGTGCATTTTTTGAGAACTGTTGATCTCTGAAGATCTACTAAAAGGCATGGAGAGAAAATACTCCTCTCTTGTGTCAAAATAAAATTCTTTTTCAACTGATGTTTCAGTACTGCTTACATGGCCTCAATATGATTAAACATTGCTCTACAGCACCTGGGTAATTTGGTTGCAAAGTGCAACTAAGCATTAAAGGAGAAACAAATTGTTGAAACTGGATTCTTCAAAAGCATAAAGTATGGTGTTTAACAATATATAATTATTTACTATGCAATGTTTTTGCAAAACACACAGGAATCAAAGTACCTTCAATCTTTTATGCATAATTCCTGTGTCTATAAAGCTGAATCGCTTTTTGTTGCTCTTTATGCATAATTTTGTTTTTCAACACACAGACCTAAAATTTGGCACACTGGTACTGCTCACACTGTTAGTTGTTTGTGTAGTATAAAGTTCATCAATCTGCCAAAAGGCTACCCAGAAAATTTATTCTGACAAGGGTCGCCGAGTTGGGAGTAATAACATAACATGCATTTTCTCTTACTCACACACATGCTCTACACACAGTGAAAAATTTTCTTGTGCTCCCCCAAACACAAGAGGGTGGTGGACACCACATAACACAACCTACTTTCAAGACATGGAAGAGTTTTATTGCTATATAGAGACACATATGTACTGTGTACACAACTATACAGTCAACAGGTGCATTGTTCTCAGTGCCATCTAGATGTGTGCAAATGAAAATGCAAAAATAATTAAACATTCAATACGGAGAAAAAAGGAGATGTACAGTACTGTGCAAAAGTCTTAGGCACCTGCGGGAAAAATTCTATAAAGTGAGGATGGTTCCAAAAATAATTCTGTGAATACTTATTAATTTAATAAACCTTCTAAAAAGTGTAGTAGACAAAAAAACCTCAATCAAATCAATATTAGGTGTGACCATCCTTTGCCTGTAAAACAGCATCAATTCTCTTATACAAACTTGCAGTTTAAGGTAGAGGTTGGTAGGTTTTTCCAAACATTTTGAGGAACTGGTTTCGGTTCTTCTGCAGACTTTGACTGTCTCTGCATCTACTCCCAGACTGACTTGATCATGTTGAGATCAGGGCTCTGTGGGGACCATACCATCTGTTCCAGGATTCCTTCTTTTTGCTGAAGACAGTTCTGTATGACTGAGATTGGGTGTTTGAGGTCATTCTCAGGCCGCAGAATGAATTTGTGACCAATCAGAAACCTCCCTGATGGTAGATAAGAATCTACCTGTATTTCTCAACAGACATTGAAGTTGCATGCCTAAGACTTTTGCACAGTACTGTATGTGTAACTATCTTGGTCATGATTGGTCAGTGTTATGTCATGCTATGTATATTAAAACAGAATGTGCAGAATGTTCCATCACTCTCATGACACTGCTGCTGTGTAGTTATGTTATGGTACTCTTTTGTAATTAATAACGTTCTGCATTACTTAAGAAATGTCGAGTTGTTCTGCGCTCTTCCACTTCCAAGTGGCTTTCTTTAAAACTTTCCACCTACTGGTATTCCTCAAGGACACAATACTCTCAATAAACTTTTTTTTTGTTATGAATGTGAGTAGAAGTTTCATTCACATCAGTACACCTCATTACACTGACCAGCACAATCCCCGTGTGTGTATATTTTCAAACGATTCCCTGCATGCTGTGCGTGGTACAAGGTTTTTTACAGTGATTTTTAGGAAAATTAGTTTGGGGATTTTTGGATGGGATGGGAACCATCATTATTTTTGCCATAAGAAATAATGGAAACAGCTGTCTTGATTTACACATTTTCGATTTATGCTGCCTTTTCAGGAACCAATTAAATGAACAAATTGGGGGATGACTGCATATAAAATATACTTAAAAATAAAGCGCTGTGTGTGTTTACATTTTCATTAGTTTACATATAACAGTTATTGGTTTGTGTGGTTGAACACCAACAGCAATGCATGTGCCAGCCATAGTGACGTGCCTACAGTAACGAAAAATTAAATATCACCAAACTTTATTACCTTTCAACTACCGCGTGTAGAGTGTACGGCATGTGAGAACTGACGTACTGAACAAAATATTACCACACTTTATTAACTTCCAATTTGTGTGTATCTGAGTGAGATAGTACATCTGTGTGCACGTGGTGAAAAAATTCATCAGCATCTTTATGTACACTCTGCATGTGACATTACTATACTCTTGCTTCTCCAAGCCTTGTCAGAGACCAAGTTTAAAATGTTCAAAATGGTCAATACCCTTTTTGAAGTTTAATGAATTTTAGGACTCAACAACCTCAGCTATGATGAGAAGTACATGTGTACCAAATGTAAAGTCTGTGGTTCGATAAATAATGCATAAACAAACAGACAAACAAACAGATTAACAGACAATGAGCTGTAGAGACAGAGATTTGGTTACTAAGTACAAAGTATTTTTGATATCCAGTGGCATTAAAAATCAGACCTCGCATTCTGTAATAACCTTAGTAAATATTAAACCTATAGCTAAGGTAAACTTTTTTATATCTGTTATATCTTTCTAGTATGTTTCTTGTTCAGTGCTCTGTGTCATTGACTGAGAAGTGCATATTTTTATTTACATTTACATATCCAGAGGAAATGCTTTGAACTTGCAACACTGAGTTAGGTTTACCTGGTACACCTATAATGACCTTGTCATCCACAAGGGGTTACCTGGCTCACCTGGAGGGGTGTAGGCATCCATGGAGGTCTGCACCACCAATGAACGGCGCTTGGATGGCATGGGCACTGCCATCTTGCGCTCTTTATGCTTTGCCAAGGCTGCCTGTACTGCCTCTGTATGCACATCTGGAGGGAGAAAGTGATATCAGGAAGGACAGATGTAAAAGGAGTCAGATGGGGGAGAACAAGACAATGACTATCAGACTGTATTAGCCACTCTTTTTGTCATACACTTATTAACAAGGATACCTTTACTAAAAATGAATTTTTATAGAGAGAACAGAGATATATAGTAAGAGAACAGTATATATAGTATACATTACTGATGTACTGAAAATTAAAGGTACTGATGTATAACTATACCATGGTACTGTGCTAACTGAGCTGAATACTGCTAGCCACCAGCCAGACAGTCCACGTGCCGTGAGCCAAGCTGAGCCAAACCAAGCCGAGTTCCTTGTGCCTCAGCCAAGCCAAACCGAGTTCCATGCGCCGCCATGGAGTCTTTACTAAATTTAAGTTCCATCTTTAATATATCTTTGAAATCTGTGCTTATGTGTTGTGGGTCCTGCAGTATGTATTGCATAGTTAAACCTGCTGACATCACAGACAATTTTATGTGTTCAAAATGTATGGCCAACAGAGTTGTTGGTAAAAATTTATGAATTGGAGGAATGTATAAAGAATTTAATTTCTTTTGGGCAGACGGACAGTTGGACTCCTAATTTTACCAACAATGTTTGTATGGTTTTTAGACTCGATGTCGGCCCCTGCAGGTCCTACTGCAGTTAGCATGCAGCATTTTTCTCATGATCAGTTTCATGGTGACTGAATTACAGTGAGGAGGGGGCACTAGTCATGTCATTTTGATAATCTGTGCATTCCAGATAGACTCCTTTGCTTAAGGAACACATGCCCTGTGACTTGGCACTGATTCCGACAAGGATGAAAGAACACTGGCTGTCTTTTTAATAGTTTTGTATTGTTGTAGGTCCCTTTTAGTGTTTAATGGATGTTCACTTTCATACAGAGAACGAAAAAAATATACGTAACACAAATGAACAGGACAAACAGAAAGACCTGATCTGTATCTTTCATCTCGAGAACCAGAGGAGCGGCGGCGATGATACCGGGAAGAGGATGGGCCCATGGCAGTCCGACGGTCAGGGGCCACAGGCAGCTCCACCCCTGCAACAGAAAAGGGCTGGAAGCACTGCTTTCTTATGTGGACTAGACAGTCGGGGGAAATCTTCAGGACTAATTATTTACAAATGGGCTCCCAGGACTAGCCTGGATCCCACATTAGCACTGCCTGGACCAAACATCAATCACTGCAACTTGAGCTTTCTGTGACCACTTAAACATTTTGTTAGCAAAAATGAAACTTCAGCACCACAGAGCGACCATTCCCTGACACAGGGATCGTTAATTCATCCTGTGTAGCAGGCAGATATAGAGAAATAGCAAAATGATTTTAATACTAAATTTCTAGTATTTTATTGGGCAATATTAAAAAGCAGAACAAAAAGGAACAGTTTATGCACCTTCCCTGAATGTTTCATTAATCTATGACTGTGTTACATCACCCTAAGACAAAGACAAACAATCATGTCAGATGTTCCAGGTAACGATCTGTGAGCTGTTGCAAATAGCATTTCTACATCCTCTCTAAAAGAGCACACAAGGAACAAAAGACTGTATTTGTGATTTTAGATAAAGTTAATTCAGTAAAAAGTAATAAGATTAATTATTCAACAGTTATTCTCAGATCATTGTCAACTGCCACACTTATAATGGGATGTTATCATTATGAATCACAGTTCATTGCTGTGGTTTAAACTTTTTTGGGTGGTGGAACCACTTGGAGACTCCAAAAAATAATGATAACAGAGATAAATCTTTCAAATTGATACATTGAAACATACAAACAAGAAAAATTACTCGATAATTAAATGTACACTGGTTAAATTTTATTTATTTATTTTAGTTTTATTCATGTAAATTCTGGTGTCAAACACAGAGAACGCCAGTCTTGCTTAATATTTTCATTTTTACCGCACTTAAAAAAAGGAGCTCACTTGATAATAGCACTGTTTTTAACCATATCTTACACTTATTCTAAAAAAACAGATTGCAAACAATTCACCATTCCATCTGGTATCTGTTGGTTTTTAATGTTTTTGCTGTATGAAGGAATATCATTGCCAAGAACATGTCCCAGCAGAGGATAATGAGAAAATTGAGGACAAAAAAAACCCACAGACAAGCAGCCTACTCGCTGGGACCTGAGATACTACTGCAAGGGCTCATTTGGTGAGATGAAAAATTAATGAGTCAAGAAAATTTGAATAAAAAATGTTAATGTTACTTCTCTCTTACTTAAATGTTGGCAATGCTTTGATAAAAGGTAAAAAAAATTCTTTAAACAAGACCATCATAACTCTGAAAATATAGACCAGTAAAAGTGAGCATTCACTGTAATTTAGTACTCTTTTCAGATATATTATACTAATCCTGCCTAAAAAAAGACAAAAGACAAAAGTGTTTGTAACATTCAGTGCTGCGGTTCTGTAAATCTCGAGGGTGCAGATCTGCACAGAGGTGGAATCAGGAAGCAGGCAGTCTTACCTGGAGGTTGGGGTAGGTAAGCACCAAGCAGCTTGGACCGTTTCTTCTCATATCCCTTCTGCGTGATGTCACCTGTGAGAGAGAAGATGATAGATGTAGGTAGGCACTGTCACACTCAGGTTGTGCTAAAGAGGCAGGATTATTACAGAAGAGGGGACAGAATTGGGTGACATTCTGTGTACATCTGCTATAATGTCAAGGTCGTTACTCTTGAGTATTTACCTAATTACATAGCCACTATAAAACAGACAGCCTGATTGATGTTTTGTTTAGTACGTGAGGCAAATAACTTCATATTATGACTGTCTTTTCTTATCTCAGTACCATTCTTCACTACCATGGAATTTGCTTGTGTTAATATACAACAATTTCTTCCATCTCTAACAGCAAATATGGAACTGCAGCAAATACACCATTTACTTTCTGACCAAAAACTACCCTACTATCATCAACTTAAATGCCTCTTTGTGGTGGAACCAAAGAGAAAGATTTTCACTACACAGAAGCAAGTCCCAGAGAGTAAACATGTAGAGATCTACAGGCACATTCAATCTTGCTCTTTCTACTTGGCCCTCAGCCTAAGCTCCGAAAGTGGATGGGCTGGCACTCGGTGGCCCATGTCCATGGAACAGCACCCCAGATGTTTCAGTCAATGGAATCTTTCAACATTATTATTTTAAGAGCCAAACATTGAATTGTATGTTACAATGTACTGCCTGACCTATTTTTTAGCTCATTTAGCTACATTTATCAAACACAGATCACAGCCCTGCTACTTGGACTAATGTAGAATACTTTTTGTTTAATGTATTAACATACTCATACAGAAATAAAAAGTATTCTATGTTCATATGTCTTTCAGCAAAAACCTTAAGAACACATTCCAACTAAAGAAGCTGGGGTCTTGTTACCTTGCTTTTGGATGTAGAGTGCTTGTTGCGGGGTTTATCTTCAATTGTGGGTAGGCTGCAATAATACTTAGTCCACAATTTGTGCCAAAGGTATTCATTAAGGTGCCAAAAAAAAAAAACGATCTAGTTCATTAAAGCTGACTCTGTTTTTATGCATTGCTTTGTTTTTTAAACCACAGACTTGAAATTTAGCACACAGGTACTTAACCCACATTAGGTTTTAATGAAGTAAAGTTCATTGAATTTCAAAATGATTACTTGAAATTTTAAAATTCAGGCTCTCTGACAAGGCTTAGAGAGGTGGAAGTAATGTCACACACAGAGTATGAAGTCATGCTGATGAAGTAAGAAATATTTATTGAGCAAAACCAAACCAAAGCCTTCTGAATCTAATACCAGATGGCACTGTAACTTTGATACCACCACCAGGAAAGTTGTAAGGAGCCTGATCCATTAATATGCAGTTAAGATGGGTCATTAATTGCCGTGTGCTGACAGCCGAGCTGAACTGCCTTCCGTGTGCTGCCAGCCAAGCCAAGCACCGTGTGCCACCAACCGAGCTGAACTGCATTCTGTGTCCTGCTGGGTGAGCCAAACCGCGTTCCATGTCCCGCCAAGTGAGCTAAACTGCGTTCCATGTCCTAACAGGTGAGCTAAACTACGTTCCGTGTCTCGCCATGGAGTTTTTACTAAATGTAAGTTCCATCTTTAATATATCTTCGGAAGCCGTGCTTATGTGTTCTGTGTCCTGCAGTATGCATTGTGTAGTTCAACCTGCTGACATCGCAGACAATTTTATGTGTTCAAAATGCATGGCCAACAGAGTTGTCGGACAAATTCATGAATTGGAGGAATGTATAAACAATTTAATATCTATTAGGCAGATGGAGAGTTGGTTGGATTCTGTCTGTCCTGATGTTACTGACGATTTTTCTATGATTTTGGGCTCGATGTCAGCCCCACCAGGTCCTATTATGGTTAGCATGCGGCATTTTTCTCATGAACAGTTTCATGGTGACTGAATTACCTTGAGGAAGGAGTCCAATAAGGCCAAACCTGTGTTATTGCCGCCGGGTTCAACCATTCACACTCAAAATAGATATTCAGATCTTACCAGTTCATCTGCTGAGCATGCTAGCAATAATATTAACAATAATGTGCTTATTCTTGGGGACTTGATTATTTGGAATGTTACTCTTCAGAAGCACGTAAATCGAAGAGTGAAAGTTAAAGTGAAGTGTTTCCCAGTTGCACGGGTGTCTGATGTCGAGGCCCGTGTAAATTCTCGGGCTGATGCCGAGGTTTCCACTTTAACACAGAATTTCGGCAGCAGTGATATTCGCTACCAGCAGTTTGAGGTCTAAGAGGCGCTTTATTTTTGTATCATAAAGCTAGAAGGAAATGCCGTTATTTAGTAGTAGCGTCAGGTCCTTTACCTAGACTGTCTATGGGGGATACAGTTTATAGTAGACTGGTGTCCTTCAATAGGTAATTATTAACTTGGTGCCACTCTAATTGCATTTCTTTCATTAATAACTGGGACGATTTCTGGGAACGGCTGAGATTTTTCAAGTGTGATAGTGTTCATCTCAACTGAGAGTATCTTTTGTACTCTCCCAGAACTTGGCTTCCAAGTTGCAGGATTGACTCAGCCTTGGATACCCCTATAACTGTAGTCAGCAGATAATGACTATTATAAGACCACGGTTTTTGACTAGGATTAGTGATAGAAGTGCACGTGCTAGAAATGTAAAATATGTTAAAATAATTAAACCTGACGTATAACCGCCTCCGAGTACTAATTTAAAATGCTGTTTGTTAAACATTCACACGTTGACCAATAAAGCCCCCTTGGTAAACAATATGATTAAACTACAAATCCAGTTTTTTTGTCTTACTGAAACCTGGCCTTATTGACTCAGATTTAATTCCGCTTATTGAAGCTGCTCTAGTCGGTTATAACTGTTTACATAAATGCCGTTTTATATGTCACGGAGGTTGAGTCAGCGTCATATTTAACAATGAGGTACAAATAACCTCCAAAAAACCTTGATAATCGCTATAATTTATATTGTTTGAAGCATTAGCTTAATTTCTTTTAGCTTAAGACCTCAAAACGAATACATTATAACATTGCTTATCTACCGCCTGCCTTGACTATATTCTTTGTTTCTCACTGAATTTAGTAACTTCTTAGCTGATTTAGCCATCACCCATGACAACATAATCTTGATGGGTGATTTTAATATTCATACAGATGAGGCATCCAGTGCTCTTAGTAAAAGTTTCATGTCCTTTTTAAATTCTGTTGGATTTACTCATGTATTGGACAGTCCGACGCATCACCGTTTTTGCATGCTCAACCTCATTGTAATTTATGGTGTTGATATTCTTAACATAACTATTATTCCTTTACATTAAACCATTTCCACACGTTACTTGTTAGTCTTTGATCTGCACCTGCTGGTGTTGCCCCCGGCTATTAAAACTAAAAGTAAAACTGTACGATGTTTAGATCATGATGATAGCACCCCTAAATTTACTGATTGCGTGAATAAGTCAAATTTTATGATCAGCATGTATATTGATGCACTGGCTCTAAATTATGACTCCATGGTAAAATTCACCTTAGTTTCTGTGGCTCCACCTAAAACTAGTTACCCAGAATTTAAAAAACTCGCCGTGGTTTAACGAGTTAACTTGTTCTTTAAGGTTAGAGTATAGTAAACTTGAGCGAAATGACATTTAAAGAAGCTGCGAATTTATCATACAGACTGGTCCAATGGTCTGAAAAATTATAGGAAGAATTAAAGTCAGATCCGAATATTATTCTAAACGAATAGATGATTATAAGAATAATCCTCGTTTCCTGTTTAATACTACCGTTAATTTAACAGGTAAGAATCTAAATAGGCAATGTAAGCCTAACTGTATCACTAATGATGAATTTGTCATTTTTTAATAATAAAACAGAATATTAGGACATCTATTATACCATCTATCCCATTCTTAGCTAATGTAGGTGGATCTGGCTCTAACACTGCTGCTACTGCTGACACTACTTCTGTGTCGGCCTTTAAATCACTGCTTAAAACTCATCTCTTTTCTTTGACATTTCTGATATAAGTACTGTTGAATCCTGCATGTCACGCTTCCGCATCTCATCTACTCTGTTTAATTATGTTGTCTCTAACATCATTAGATACTAACCCCCACTTGTTCTGTTTGAGTTTCTTTGAACCACTAGTGCAGATTATTGACCCCTACCACTGAGGCCAGACGGAAACTGTGGTGAGACCAACAACCCATGTCACCAGGAGCTGAGGACCCCCTGCCTTGATGATGTGACAAGTTCACCTGCACCTCAACATCACTTGATTCAGCTTCACTGTCCTACGCAGTGTTGTCCTTAGTATAACCTTTGTTAGCTATTACTACTGGCATTATTTTCTATGTGTAGAATGCCGAGGAGGGGTGGGCAGTTGCTAGCACTTGGATCCCCAAAGGTTTATTTTTCTCCCTTGTCTCCTGGTTGGGAGTTTTTTTTGTTTTTCTCTCCTCAGTTGCTGGCAGGCTTACTGTTTTGCACTTTTACCCTGTATAGTTGTTTTCATTAACATTTAGAGGTTATTTATAGCTTTACTATATATTTGCTTTCTGGTCCATTATCCTAATCTACTGTTCAGTGCTGAGTCACTGTGAGAAGAAGCGCTGTATAAATTTTTTTGTTTTTTTTTGCCACAGACAGACATCACCAACAGATTTTCAAATTCAGCCATAACTGAGCATGCATAACCTAGAAACAGACAATATATAAAGCTACATGATACTCGGACCTTTTGCCAGACACAAAGCGGTGAGTACAGGTCAAGCACTGTAAACATTATACAGAAAGGAGATGAAGTTAATTGTGTCTGTCATGAAAATGTAACAAACTTAGTTGTGTGCACCCAACAAGCTAGGTAAATAGCCAGGTGGTACTTTTAAAGGCACTTCCACGATCAATTGTTTTCTTCTCTTGCTTGGCACTTAAAACCTCCATACACAGGATTTTTTCAGGAAAAAGACAACAGTAACTGGAAATGACATAGAAAGCTGAAACCAGGCACTTTACTCCACCAAGGAAGAGGGAACTGCCTAGCCATCAGGGGGAGAAAGCTGTGGAGAACTGGCCACTGCTGCTAGACTGTGGGATGTTGACTAACCACCTAATACCACCCAGAAAACACACAGTTCTCTCCAGTGAGTGGTTGGATGGTTTTGCAGCTATATGAGTGTTTGAACAGCATAAGGCATCATCCCCACAACTTCCAAAATGGCTCTGACAAAGAGGCAAACTCCTGGTGTGCTCATCTGACCTTGCACATTTATTGGGCTCTTCTTGAAGAGCACAGTCAGCTCAGACATGAGGGTCAGAGCCTAGGTTTGAGAAAGGCTCTGACCCTCATGTCTGAGCTGACTGTGCTCTTCAAGAAGAGCCCAATAAATGTTCAAGGTCAGATTCATTTAATTCTGCATATACAGTACCAAATGAAAAATCAAATCTTATCCAAGGCTCCAGAAGTCATAACTGACAGGTTACTAAATCCAAAACAGCATACTAAAGCAAAAAATAACTCCTGCACACATCACTCTACAATCCTACTGAGGAAGGACTATGGAAGGTAAGAGAGCTATGTGGGGTGCCAGGATAAAGATAATTTTTGCCACTGAGGCAGGTCTAACAATTGAAACATCAAGGCTTCTCAAAAGGACCTTCTCTCAGTCAAATATTACCCTACAGCTACAATGACAGGTTTTCAATTCTAGTGATGCTTCTGTGTACCTTACACTTCTTCATTTTTGCTGTACAATCTAGATGCATTTGACAGGGTATAACAGCCGTAGGCATTAAGCTAGACAAGGAGTTAGTCCAATTGGCTAAAAGTTGCACTGACAGAGCCAACAAACACATGGAGCACAACCTAAACAAACCTGAACAAAAATGGGAAATTACTAATGTCTAAAAGCTTTCCTAACAGCCCATGCTAAACTGAATACGGTTTATGCTTGTTATTATACCTAACTACTGTTTAGCTGTAGGAGGTATGGTGATGCAAAAGATAGTACTGGACTGTGGGTTCAGAAACTGGTTTGGCTAAATTTGTGTGGAGTTTGCATGTTCTCCCCATATTTGAGTAAGTTTCCATGGGTCCTCTGGTTTTCTCCTAAAATCTAAAATGTTGTGTCTGAGGTGAACTGGTGACTCTAAATTGCCCATTGAGTATGTATGTATGTATGTGTGAATGAATTAATGTGTGCGATTATCCTGTGATGAGGTTATATCTCATTCAGTGTGTACCCTGTCTTACGGCTGTGCATCCGGGATGTGGTCCAGACTCCTGTGACCCTGCACTGAACAAACTGCTAACTCTTGCAGTTTGCTTATCAGGTCCACATTGGTGAGGATGATAGAATTTCCTCAAGATTTATTCATACATGGAAAGCCCAGCAAGACAGTGATAGTCATGCTTTTTACTTCTCCAGTATCTCCAATACCATCTAGGTACTCTAGGTGAGCAACTAATTCACCAAAATAACAGTGGTTGCATTATTGGTGTCCTGGATTCGGACTTGCTCAACAGGCAGACTGCAGTTTGTCAGTATTTGGGACCAAGTCTCTGACACAATGGTGAGCAACATTTTAGCTCCCCAAGGAACAGTACTATCTCTACTTCTGTTCACCCCCTGCACATCTGACTTCAAATACAAGTTTGGACAGTGTCATAAGCTCTAATGACTCTGCAATAGTGGGGTATACAGAGAAAGGTGATGAGGTGCAGTACAGGTATCTGAGGACTCTGATTCATTGTATAAGTCAAACCAGCACAACATCAACAAAACAAAGAAGCCATTTGTGACTGGTTTATTACTGAGGGTGCAGATGTGGAAGCTGTTCACTCATACAAGTATTTGGGCACCCATAACAACAACAAACTGGACTGTTCTCACAGCACACAGATGTAACTGTATAAAAAAGAATAAAACATGCTTTACTTTTTAAAGAAGGCTATGGTCCTTTAATATGTGTAGTAAAACTCTCCACACGTTCCAGCAGTCCATAGTCATTATTATCTTTTACGCTACTGTGTGCTGGAGGAAATGTCTCATATGGTGAGAGGTGCAGATGCTATAAACTCTCTAAAAAAAAGGGGGCTCTGACATGCATCAGACAGGATGAGGAGGAAACTACAGTCTCTCAGGAAGAATATCTCACATGAAGTGATTTGCATGAGCTCTTTTAGCCACCAGGTTATTCAACTTTGGTGCACAAAGAAACACTTTTGAGGGTACTTCTACACCAAAGCAGCCTTGGGATCTCAGAACTGTTGAACTCAGAACTTGTATGTCTAGTTTTACTGTAAATGTCTATTGTTATTCATCAATAATTTTTTCACACCTTCTGTTACGCATCTTCTGTTATTTGTCTGTGGATTAAGATGCAATGCATGCAAACTTCCATGCAGAAAATATAAATTATATATTAGACTATCCTATCCAACTGTTGATGGATTGATTGTATATTTAGCTGATCTACAATTCTGGATTTTATATGCCAAGCTACCCTTTTACACAACCATTTTTATTTACTACAGCAGTTCAAGGTAGGTACCTTGCTCAAAGAGAAGCTCAAATTTGAACCAGGGTTTTATAATAGCAAGAAAATGGCTGTAACTGCTAAACTACCCACCTCCCATACTGACACATCTAACTTAACCAATGTATATAGTTCTCTGAAGTCACCTTGCTGAATGGTTCAATAACTGTGATCTTCTAAAGAGCTGAAGCAGTAGCACCCTATCGCATCCCAAATCCTGGTCATGATCATCTCCACTTACCAGCAGTTCCATTGAATCTGAAGAGAAATACCAGAACGCAATGATACTATTAAAAAAAACCCACAAATGCTCAGATCCGCTGAGAAAATTCAAGTCCTCCTAGAAAACTGGTTTGTTTGCAGCCAATCCCAATATACACAAATTCCTCTGGAGTTACATGAGACTGTTTAACCAAAACTCATCTACACAACCATGACATCAAAAGTTGCAGTTCAGAAGACAGGAAAGCTAGAAAAAAGTATGAGGTTAGTAGGCACAAATGTTAACAAAAACATCTTTCACGTGTATCTTTTAAAGTCTATATATTATGTCCCTCTACACTGTGAGAACTACCTCTCTCAAACAATCTGAGGATAATTTTCTTATTGTACCCATGCTGACTTAATGGTTTTTTGCTTATAATTCCCTCTGGCAGGTTTGTGTAAAACACTGACAAGTTTTGTCTAAGAAAAGCAGAACTGTAAATAAAATAACTAAGCGACAGCACTCACAAACTCCAAGGCCTTTGTTATTTATCCTCTCTTTCAGGATCAGTCAGCTGCTGCACTCAAAGGGATCTTCCTCAAACACCCCCCTACCTCATGCACTCATCCACACCCCTCAAATGTCTGAATTCACATTGCAATGCCACATTCCATCATAGAAAAATAAAAGAATCTTCTGGATTAAGAGGACATCAAAAATAGAGCACAGCAGCTGTGTGACATGTGGTTGATTCTGGACTTCATTAACTGATAAGCTGATGAACAGAAGATAACAGGAAGACAAATAGGTAACTTGACAACACACATTACACCACTCCATTGGACCAGACTGAGCTGCAGCTCTGAAACAGGAAGAAGACAATAAAAAAGTCAGTAGGTTGTTCACTCCCTCAGCTGCAGCTTTACCCAATGGTGTCAAAAAGCAAACAGTCCAAAGCAGTTAAATAAAATTATTACAACTTGGGCAAGTAACCAGAGGTGTAGCATGGTCNGGGGGGGGGGGGGGGGGGGGGGGGGGGGGGGGGGGGGGGGGGGGGGGGGGGGGGGGGGGGGGGGGGGGGGGGGGGGGGGGGGGGGGGGGGGGGGGGGGGGGGGGGGGGGGGGGGGGGGGGGGGGGGGGGGGGGGGGGGATCAATGAGTTGCTCGATGTGACATCTGCTAGTATTTCTTTGCAAATAATTTGTGGCTAACAGAACTGTAAGTTAATTCCACCATGGTAGTTATGATGAATGCCTTGATTTAAAGAAAATGCAGTCATATAATCTATAGCTAGTTACAGATGTGGCTGAAAGTATTGGTACCCTTGTATTTTATTTAAATGATGCACCATTCTTCCTGAAAAGTGTTGAAATTAAAAGACATTTTGTCACCCATACATGCATTTGTTTGGTTTGCAGGGGAACAAAACAAAAACCTGTAAGAACAAATTAATTCTTGCTTATTCTATAAAGAGATTCTACAACTGCCTGGACATTATTTTTAGTACCCCTTAGAAGTTATAAGAAATAATTGTTTGGCAGTGATACTTCAAGCAGACTATTAAACTTTATTAGTACCACAGGTGTCTTCAATCTTATAATCAATATTCAGACAGTTTAAACAGAGAAAAGTCCTCACTTGGCTGTTTTATGTCACTATTTGACACTAAACATGGAAAGGAGAAGGGAAAATAGAGAGTTATCTGAGGAGGTTAGAAAGAAGGTAATAACCAAGCATGGTCAACGTAAAGGTTACATGACCACCTCCAAAGAGTCTGTAACTACTGTTGCCAATACTATCAAGAAGTTTAAGGTCCATGAGACTATAGCCAATATCTCTAGACATGGCTGCAAGAGGAAAATTGAACCAAGTGTAAAGAGAATGATTGTTCAAATGGTGGTGAAAGAACCAAGGAAAACATCAAAACTGACCAAGCTGACCTTTAATCACAACGTGCAAGTTTCAAGGCGCATCATCCATCAGTGTCTGAATGAACATGGGTTCCATGGTAGAAGATTCAGGAAGACCCCACTTCTAAGAAAGAAATAGAAAAAAGCCCATCCAGAGTTCGCCAAATGCCTGTGTCCTTTGGACAGAAAAAACAAAATTAGAGCTTTTTGGTAAATCACACTATGTTCACATAAAACAAAGAAGCTTTCAAAGAAAAGAAAAACCATCCCTATTGTGAAAGATGGAAGAGGCTCAGTGATATTTTGGGGTTGCTTTGCTGCCTCTGTCACTCGAATTTGTGCAGGACACGATGAAACTAGAAAACTACCAAGGCATTTTGGAGTGAAACATACAGCCCAATGACAGAAACTTGTTTCTCAGTCCATGGGTTCTGCAGCAGGATAATGACCAAAAACATGCCTCAAATAGCACTCAGAATGGATGAAAATATCATTGGACTGTTTTAAAGTAGCCAGCTATGAGTTCTGATCTGAATCCCAAAGAAAACCTGTGTAAAGATCTGGAATTCAAAGTTTGGGAGAAGCATTCATCAAACCTGAGAGACCTGGAGCAGTTTGCTCAAGAAGAGTGGGCTAAACTACAAGGGGAGATGCATAGAAATCTCACTCAGAGCTACAGGAAGTGCTTGATTGCAGTTCCTGTTTCCAAAGGCTGAGCTATAAGGTATTAGGTTGTGTCTCAATGTTTTTGTCCATGCCATTTTAATGTTTTATTTTTACAATATATGTTAAGTCATAAATCAAAAGCAAAGCTTCTTTTCCATTAAATAAAACAAAGAATAGTGTCAGTTTCAACATATTTTAGAGAAAGTGGTAAGTTTTTTGGAAAAACTGGTACCAATACTTTTGGCCATATCTGTACAACAGCAAGGCATGATGGAGTGCTACAGCTCTATAATAGCTTTAGGCTAGTGACACAGACTGTATTGAGTTCAGATTAGCAGTTTAGGGGACACTGGTGCTGATCTCACTACATGAGCTCTCTTTGTAGGGATGTTATAAACAACTAAAGGGAAGCTGTATTTTAGTTATGTTTAATAAGTGATTCAGTGTATTGTGCAGAGTCTCTGATGTTAATTATAGATTAGAAATTGTGTATTTCGAAATTCTCAGCTGTGCATCATTTTGGTGGGGGGGGGGTTGAGCAGACTTTTGTAGCAAGTATTTGTAGTTCAACAAGTTGCAGCATTGATGGATCAAGGGATGACTATATAAAAAATTCCAGCAACAGTTTGAGAATTGCAGGTTTACCAAAGAATACTGAAGGAAACATTCCTCTCAAACTATTTCTGTGGGATGAAATTCCCCAGCTGCACTCCCAACACAAACCCCCACCCAAGGAATATTCTGGTTCAATTTCCTAAGAGTCTCTGACAAAGATGACATCAATATAAGCCACAGTAAAGAAACGCAACATGACTATCAATGACTCACATCTGTATTTCTACCCTCATCTACCAATTCAAATTATGCCTAAAATCACAAATTCTTTGAGATCCTCAAAGATCAGAAGATGTCTACACAAGCAGAGGGAAGGGTGGTGGATTACAGAGCTGTTGTTTTATAGCCATTTATAAATTTTGGATTTGTTATTGCTTATAAGATCTGGATTTCAGGTTTAGGTCTATTTGTTTCAAACACTCTCTTACTCAGATCAGTTTCAGTGTTTCATTGACATTACAAAACTGTAGATTTGTTTTGCCAAAGCTAGTCAACAAAATTCAACAATTTGACAACAACTAAAACATTAATGAACTTTAGCAGTAACAGTTAGCTCACAAATTAATAAACGACAACAACAGCAACAACAACAACAACAATAATAATAATGTGCAAACAGACAGGTATCCCTCGTTATTTGATTCTAATTTGTTCCGGAAAATGTGTCTGATAGCAAATTTTCAGATAGCATGAGCATATATTCCACTACTCAAAGGGAAAAATCAGCCCAAGTCTACCAACAAATTTCCCCAAATATCACTAAAACACTCTGTGGCAGGCAGGAACTTGTCCATGCCCAGTCCCAGCCAGGACTCAGTTACACCTGATGTGGACTCATTTCAAGAAAACAAGCAACAACTGCAGCTAGAACAATACAAATTTAAGACAGACTAAAGTTTTCTCTTAAGACAGGGGCGTTTGGAAGAACAGAAACTGGAAAGATTTGTGAATTCATGGTTGGATTTTGATTACCACAATAATTAATTTTTATAGTATCTGGATAATTTTTTTGAAGTTTACATGTTTGCATCTCATTGGTTGTTTATTATGAAGAGACATTTGAGTTTAATCTTGATTTATTGTTAATTAAAAATTATGGGGAAAAATAATAAATCTAAGTGCAAAACACTTACCACTGGTCCCCAAATGATCATGTTGTGAACAAGGCACATGCACGCTAACACCTATAGAATAGTCCACCAAGGACTAATAAAAAGCATTTAAAAACCCAGTTACTTAATTAACACAGACTCATCAGTGTGTACACTGAGTTTGTTAGATACACCCACCTTCCCAAAAAACTATACATTCCAACAAGTCATATGTCACGTGACTGGTATGTGTGGTATAACTCATGCAAGACCAGTGTTGCTAGCATCAGTTAGTGTTCAACTGAGCATTGGGGGAAAAAAGTGTTCAGCTGGGCAAAATGAGTGATTTGTGACTTTAAACGTGGCATGATAGTTTGCGCTATGCCTGCCAATTTTAGTATTCTCCCAAATAGCTGTCACCCTGTCATTTCATGCACAAACATTTCAAGGGTTTACCAAGAATAGTACAAGAAGATGGGCCACATCCAGGTAATTCACACCCAAATTCAGTACCAGTGTGCAGAACGTCACCTCAGAACACATCATTTCTGGTTCTGATTCTCTCATAGAAAACAAAAGAAAGCATCTAGAATGGGCACAGGAGAATCAAAACTAGATCACTACAGAAGACAAAAAAGTTGTTAGGTTGGATGCACCCATGTTCCCATTGTGAATGTGTCATGTATAACTCCCTGTTGCCAATTTGTGGCTTCCTTCAGGACCACCTGGGGCAGCACCCTTCCCTAGTGAGTGTGTGTGTGTGTGTGTGTGTGTGTGTGTGTGTGTATTTAACTATTCAAAACCCTTACTTGCCTTAGTGTGAGAAGTACCTGTGTGCCAAATTTCAAGCCTGTGGGTTAAACAATAAAGCTGTGCATAAAGAACAGATAGATGGACAGAGATTGAGCTATATCGATATGGTTCGTTTATTTAAATTAAAGTACGTTTGTCGTAGTATAGAAGGAAAAAAATTTGTACCTAATACTGTACAAAATTATTGCATGCTGCATGTAAAAATATTCACTAATAAGTTAAGTGTTTAATAATTAGATCATTGGTCTCAATGCATTATACTATGCAGAAATCTTTGGTGGACTGTTTAAGTATGTAGGTGTTTGTGGGATGGCCTGGCAACAAATTATTATTTTTCTTATTTAAAATAGAATATTGGCTTCTGCTGTTCAAAAATTTGCTATCCAACACATTTTCTGGAATGGATTACATCTGATAACGAAGGATGCCTGTACTTTATTGGTATCAGTAATAAAATATAACACTGACTTAAACAAAATACTTTTTTTGTAATTATATAAATCAATGATTACATTCTGGTTAAAATANTTGCTATCCAACACATTTTCTGGAATGGATTACATCTGATAACGAAGGATGCCTGTACTTTATTGGTATCAGTAATGAAATATAACACTGACTTAAACAAAATACTTTTTTTGTAATTATATAAATCAATGATTACATTCTGGTTAAAATTAAAAAAAAATCAAAATGTTAAAAAACACAAGCCTGTTTATGACAGTATTTTATCAACACCTTAATGCAAGGTGACTTACAAGGCTAGACATACTACACTAAATTCACTAAATCCAGCTTTCCCAATACCTAAAACTGAACCAGACAATAAAAGGTTTCAGTACAGCTATATGAACAAATTATGTTCACCACACATCCTATAATGAATTTCCACTAAAGGCATTCCCTGCCAGATTCCCTGACATCCTGGACTAATAAGTATCAACAGTCTGTTCAATAAAATTGCCAGTTATAAACTTGCCTTTGTTGTAGCATACGTGAATACAGTAAGGTGTATACAAACACTAAAGATAAAGGTACACAATTTCCTGGTAATAGGATGAAAAAATTCTGAAACTGTTGGGACACAAGTTTTCAATATTACACTGCAATACTCAGCAAGGTGACGCTCAGTGCAACCCCGTCTTGTATCACATTGTCACATAGCGTCAAAGTGTCGTTTATGAACATATTCCAAAGATTTGGCAATAGCAAGAAAAAGCCCAGGTGGTGGGATCTTTTGTTGGGGCCCAACTACACACTGCTGACCAAAAGCTAATTTGATGGCAGAGAACCATTGAGTAAAACATGCTCAAGCTCCACACTAGCATATCTGTTCGTATCCCATTTGAGATTATGAAGCACAACTTAAACATCTCACACAGCAGCAGTCTGGAAAACACCAAAATAACAAAAAACATTGTTTTTAGCTGTATGTATTTTTCAATTTTTGGTGTCCCTGAAATCAACTGTAAGAAACATCTGTCCTCCCAACAGCAGACAGCCCAAATAGAATTTAAGAGGATACATAATGAAACGCTGGATCATAGTTGCATTACTTTTTTGCAAGCAATTTCATAACATCAATCAAGTTGAACTAGACCAAAAACTCTACAAAATCATGCTGGTAGCAAGACTTCTTGTTACAGTTTTCTCAGCTACAGAAATAATCATTACTTTGACTACATGACCCCTATGACACCCATTGAACAAATTTTGCACATTTCGTGTGTGGAGAACCCAAAAACCAACACATTTTAAGTGGCGTACACCAAGTAGAGCCATTTCAATCACATGGATCATGTTAGTCACATGACAACACACTCACATGACAACACACATGACAAAATGGTAATTACTACAATTAAAACTTCAGATTCTTTCAATCAATTCATTCTAATTTATTAGATGAAATCTATGACCTATCCTTTAGATCCAGTCCCTACTAAGCTACTAAAAGCTGCAATTTCTGTTTTCACTGAACCAGTGGCTAATATTATAAATACCTCATTACCTAATGGTAATGTCCCAAACACTTTAAAGTTGCCGTTATCAAACCATTGTTAAAAAGTCCAACCTTAACCACAATGAGCCAGTTAATTACAGACCTATCTCTAATCTTCCATTTTTATCTAAAGTCCTAAAAAGACTGTAGCTTCTCAGCTTTAAAATTTCCGCTGTTATCATAATGTGAATAAAATTTTAGACAGGCTTTTACACTGGTCACAGCACTGAAACAGCTCTAACTCGCAATATCTTACTCAGTAGACTTGAATCTCTAGGTGGTCTAATGGACTCTGTCCTTAGACCTCTGTCCTGGTTCCATTCCTACCTAACTAATTGTCAACAGTTTGTAAACGAATCTGATGACTGTCTCCCTCCCTCCGTTACTGTTTTCCCTTTATATGCTGCCACTGGGTGATGTCATTCGTAAGCACAACGTGAGCTTTCATTCATACACTGGTGATACTAAGTTATACGTTTCTTTTAAGCCCAATGATCCACTGCATATTGTATCATTAGCAAATTGTTTTACTAATATACAGCAGTGGATGAATAATAATTTTCTGTGCCTTAACACTAGTAAAATTGAAGTACTTGTGGTGGGTGGTGGTGCTGCAGCCTGTAACCTAATCTCCTCACCCTTTGGCACTCACAAAGTAACTTTAAAGTGTACTGCGTGTGTAAAAAATGCAGGTGTTCTATTAGACAGTGACACATCCTTTGACTCTCATATTGCTGTTTTGACTAGTAGATCCTGGTTCCTTCAGTTAAATATAGCTAAACTATGGTGATTCCTACGTAGGCAGGATATTGAGAAGCTGGTTCATGCCTTCATCCAGCAGGATCGATTACTGTAATGCTCTGCTATCAGGCTGTTCGGACCACACCACAACTAGACTACAGTTAATATAGAATGCTGCTGCTACAACTGTCACTCCAACCAGGATGTACAAGCATATAAAACTGGTTCTTAGGTCCCTACATTAATGTCCTGTTAAGTTTAGAGTAGAATAGAAACTCTTACTCTTAATTTATAAGGCCATACATGTCATTGGGATCACTGAGATCACTGACTTTTATGTTCCATAGCGTTGCCTACAATTATTAAATGCTGGATATCTTAAAGTACCTGTCATCAATAAGATTACAGTAGGAGGACGTACCTTTAGCTACAGAACACCTAAACTTTGGAATAGTCTGCCTGGTGATGTCAGAAATGCCCCTTCTGTGTTGGCTTTTAAATCACTGCTTAAAACTCATCTCTTTTACTTGGAATTTCCAATATAAATACTGCTGAATCCTACATGTTACACTTCTGCATCTCATATACATTGTTTAATTATGTTGTGTTTAATGTCATTAGATACTAACCCCCACTTGTTCTGTTTGAGTTTCTTTGAACCACTAACGCAGATTATTGACCCCCACCACTGAGGCTAGACAATATCAATGGTGAGACCAACAACCCATGTCGCTGGGAACTGAGGACCCCCTGCCTTGAAGATGTGACAAACTCACTTGCACTTCAACATCACTTGACTCAGCTTCACTGTCCTACGCAGTGTTGTCCTTAGTATAACCTTTGTTAGCTGTTACTACTGGCACTTTTTTATGTGTAGAATGCCCAGGAGGCGTGGGCAGCCACTGGCACTTGGACCACCAGAAGTTTATTTTTCCCCCCTTGGCTCCTGGTTGGGAGTTTTTCCTGTTTTCGTCTCCTCAGTTGCTGGCAGGCTTACTGTTTTGCACTTATATCCTGTAGAGTTGCTCTCATTAACATTTAAGCACTATGTATAGCTTCACTATTTACTTGTTTTCTGTTCCTTTATCCTAATCTACTGTTCAGAGCTGAGTCACTATGAGAAGAAGCGCACTATAAAAATAATTAATTAAAAAATATTTTCTTGCCACAGACATCAATAGATTTTCCAATTCAGCTGCATGTCTAACCTAGAAACAGGCAATATGTAAAGCTACATAATACTAGGGGCCTTCTGCCAGACACAAAGCAGTGAGTACAGGTCAAGCACTGTAAACATTAAGCAGAACAGAGGGGAAGTTAACTGTGTCTTTTGAGTGTTTGTGTCTGACATGGATATGTAATAAACTTAGGTATGTGCACCCACCAAGTTAGGTAAACTATTTAAAGTGAGCATGTTTTCCTGTAAACCCTTAACTGTGACAGACCTCTTTTTGCCAGTTGGTACTTTTAAAGGAGCTTCCAAATATCAATTGTTTCCTTTTCTTGCTTGTGTATAGTTGTTCTCATTAACATTTACCGTTACCTAGAGACTCAGTATATACTTGTTTTCTGTTCCATGATCCTAACATACTGTTCAGTGCTCTGAGTCACTGTGTGAGAAGCACTCTATAAAAATAAAATGAATTGAACAGAAAATCTGTAATATCAGGATTAAATGTAACAACTGTTTTGGTTCAAGTGTCACTGTAGAACATGACATTAAAAAAATTGAGAGATGGTCCAGGTTTTTGTGTTTATCATTGCACTGACAAGATATACAGACACAGACAGACACACGGTGTACACCAATCCTGAAATATGAATGTGAATATCCTGAAAAAATGAAAACGCACTATAACAGATTGTGAAAATACACACCCTTATACACAGGCTAATAAATTCAGTGTCACATTTGTTCATTTTTATTTCATAAATTTGCTTTGTACAATCCGGACAAAGACACAGCAGAGAATACAACTGTACACTTATATTCAACTAAATATAACTGATCCCTAACAACACAACTCCTATCTCTGGTTAGAGAGCTGTCGTTCAACAGCAACAAAGAAAACACAGACTAAACACTCATTTGAACATTTATGAAAGATACAGAAGAGACTAAATTGATTCAGCTACTTAAGGAAACAATCACGCTTAAGGCAAGAAAGGCAAGACAATATGGGTGAGTAGTGCCATATATAGACAATCTCAACAAATCACAACTAATTCATGTCAGGCTAGTATCACAACTGAAACATAAGAATGATCATCATTATTATAATAATTATTGTTGTTAAGCATTTAGCCTTTCCCCAAAGTAACATATAATGTTAAGCTATCTACAGTATAAATATTTACCTACCTATACAGCTGGATGCTTTTTTTTTGCTGCAACAATTTAGGGCAAGAACATTGCTCAGAGATATTTAAGTAGTAGGGTTAATAATAAACCTGGTTCCTATGAGTTCATATATAAATATGCAATAGACAAATAGTCGCTAACAATTTAACTCATTTTGGAAATATGTGCTGTTTCAGAGAGCCAGGCTAAGGATTTTTGAAACTTGTATTTTTATTGGTAATGGGAAGGTATGACAGCGATGGGATTTTAATAAGTGGAATGGCTGGATTCTCTAGCATTGCTGTGTGCCCTCATGCTTAGCTCCTCCCTTTGAATTGCTGTGTGAATGTAGCCATGTGCACTAGTCAAAGGCATACTATAAACAGCCTTAACATGAGGCGCTACACTATTGTTAGAAAAAACCTTAATCTCACACCTAAATGAACAACATCTGGAGTCAAACATTTGTTAATATTACTGGACTGTTTCCAAAGTAACAGGTAGTGTGATCTTGGGATATACCCTGGATATTTCTTAAAATCAAACATTTGTGAGCTGTAAGAAAAAATGTTAATTTGATCCACTCAAAATAGGAACCCTTTAAAGGGTGATATCACAGAGCTCTGTGCAAAACAGAATGAGTTCAGATCAGCAGTTTAGGGGAAACTGGTGCTGATCTCACTACATGAGATCCTTTTGTAGGGATGTCATAAACAACTAAAGGGAAGATGTACTGTTACAGCTCCTGAGAAAATTCTGGCAAATTTAGTTGATAAACATGTCCTGCTCTACCCCCAGATATTCAACATTCCATTCATATCCATCTCAGTCTTTGCCTTCCCAACATTACGGGGGGAACAGGCCATCCCTAGGCTGAGTCACAAACTGCCATCAGTCCAACAATGGCAAGGATTTATACATTCTGGCCCAGGCTATAATGGAGCCCATTTCCTATGACCTCCTGCTGAGTGACCTTCACTGCAGCTTACTCTTGTTCTAATCAACAAACAACACCAAAAACTAAGAGGAAAGGCTGCTCCAACCATTAACATTCAGTTAAGCTCTGATAGAGATATTGCGACACCACATCAAGTCTCATAAAAACATGCCAACCATCCACAAGGGAATAACTAAAATATATTTGACATCCATCTGATGTGTAAGGAAAAACATGGGTAAAATATTATATGTTTAAATGAATTAATAGCTCCTTAAAGTCCTTCCCAAGCAGGTACCAGACACATGGACTGCTTAAAATCCTAATCTCGTACCATCACCCACCCCAATCTGGAAGCTAGCTACAAGTGGGATGCCACTAGACATCTACGCCATCACCCTGGACAGACCTCCCCATTTCCCAATGTTTCCTTTTCCAAGTAAGCCCTGCAAAGCTACATGAAATAAATGAAGCCCTCACAGGGGGGAATAACACATGGCAATCACTAGTCATCTCTAGAATCTAGGAAGTAACAGTCAGTGACCTGCTTATTACAATGAACATCACAAGAACTATTTCATCTGTTAGAGTGGCAGTTAATTTAACATTCTTCACTGAAATATCCATCTGTTTAAACAACTAAGAGAGGATCACAGCATCCGCTGATACAATAAAGCAAATATAGAATATGGTGGAGCCACTTCAGAAAAATAGATAAGCAATCTTTACAAATGTTTTAGCTGACAATGTTACAGTGAAGTTCATGGCAAGCCTCTTCCGTTAAAGCAGGACTGTAACTAACTGTGAGGTTGAGGACAAGGTCATTGTACACGGAGTAGCCGTAAAGGTTGTCTTCTGAATCTCTCGCCTTCCCCCACATAATCCCTAAACCACAAGAAGGCAAGGTCAACAATAATCTCCTACCTCACATAACACAGATCAAATGGAGTTCTCTCCTCAGCCTGAGTTAGTAGGTGAAGGCCAGGGTCAGTGGAATAAAAAGAAGAACAATACAGTGGCCCAGGCCATTGAGAATGCAGTGCAGTAAATAGGAAATGTGTGAAAACATCATAAAGCATGACAGCTCAGAACCACCCTAATCAAAACATGTGTGTTTAAATTTCATCGCTATTGGTGACTCTGAGCACAGCAAGATCAACCATTATGCCTAGATGAGTCTGACTACAAGATAATAGTTATTGCAACCCCCAGTAAGTAATGCCAGCAATACAATTCTCCACAGGAGGCAATATCACAGTAGCAACTTAAATGTTACACTTTCCCATTAGGTCATCTTCTATCTGATTCGGAATAAGATATCACTTTCCCCTCTTGGTTCTCCTACCCTGCACAGATCGCCATGTTTCTCATATTCCACCTTTCCAGGCATTCCAATAAATTTGCACACAGATCTTCAACTGCCTGAAGCTGCAAAACACTCTCACATGCTCTCACCCTGGACCCTGGTCCTCCTCTGTACTTGCTGTTCTTGGACATTGGAAGGTGTAGCTGTGAGAAGGCAACATCCTCCAGGTGGTTTTTAATTCATATGCAAATAACACCTTCTATCTGTGAGGACTCCCCCAGAGCTCTTCCCATCTGCTTAAAAAAGTGCCAATCAGAGGAAACATCTTAAACTGATTCAGAAAGCTCCGTAAGAAGAAAACAACAGGGACTGTGCAACACCCAAGATGCCAAACACAAAAAAAAACAGCAAAATTCTGCACAAGACAAAAGAATATAGATGAGCTCTTTCAAATTCATTGTATGAGAATCACTTCTGAAACTTCATGGTAAGGCTTCACACAGCATTCAGAATAACAATTTATTTTTTTAACAGTGGTAAAGCTAGGTAAGAGAAAGTCTCAGAAGGTCCTGCTGTAATGATTGAACTAAAAAGAACATCAGAGACCTGTGTTCACATTCACACAACTTTATTGGGGCCACATGTGCAATCTGTAGCAAGGATGTCCATGCTTACAGTTTGAAGACTATGAAGGCCAGCCTCAGTGTCCCCATATCTCAATTCTTTTCAGCTTGAATATTCCCTGAGTTTTCTAAAGAACACATTGCTGAATGTTGCACCCTTTCTGACAGTGCTAAACTAAGCAAGAAAAAATAAAGTAGTTTGAAAACCTCTTCTGCAGGCCCACAACTTGTTCCCCAGCTGCTCCTGATTTCTCTCACCAGTAGATTTCTGGCAGTCATAGCATGGGTACATTTTGGACAGGGTCAGGGTTGGGTCATGGCACGATAGAGAGGCCCTACAGGCCTGGCATACTCAGCATGCCAACACACCCAAGCTCTTCCCACATAATCCCCACAACCCTCAGCCACATTCTCAGCTGACTTCAGCAAACAAAAGAAAATACTGATTCTGGTTTTTCCTTGAGTTCTGCTTATGCTAAAGACAATCACTCTGCATATGTGGGGGTGTTTGACTCAACCAATCAGTTTTGATTCTTCTTAGTCACATATAAATCCCATGCATATAAACCAGGGATACTGTTGAACTGGAAACCGAGATTTGTATGACTCTTGCCCAGAAGGTTTGTTCCCTTCCTCGTTTCCTTTTATATAACAAGATAAACATAAGCAAACAATGCCACCTTGCCTTGTGGGCTCAAGTGCCTTTAGAAGGCACTCTGAACACTCAAGGTCAAGAATCTATGCACCCCAGCCACTCTTGGTTAATTAAAACAGGCTGTTAGCTTCATTCGAGTCTTAAAAAAAAAATCACCCCACTAACTAACCTTTCAGGAGGGTGCAAGGAGCTAATCTGCAGTTCCCACTGTATATTCTGACTGATGCATTCCAAATAAAGCACTGAAACACCCGGAAGCAGCAGCTGTGCCTCCTCTTACCCGTGAACCATGTTTTCCATAATGTTGCCAAAACCCGGGACAAAAGTGAGTGGGGTGTCATGGAAGATGCACCTTATTGGCAAGCTTACAGTGACCCAGCAGATCGCCAAAAGCCAACATGATGAATGTTGATAAACCATGTAGGAGAGTAACGAAACCTACAGAGGTGCTGGCTGCTCTTGCAAAACATCAAGATCAGGCTGGCAAGGCTGCAGTAGAACTCCCAAAGATGAACCCAGCCATAATCCTGAGAATGGTGACTACTTGCAGTTGACCCCAGGAGAAATTGGCCTTCTGCTTGACCCCATTGCTCTTGAGCAATGCTCTAGTGGCTGCTAACCAACTCCCCACTGAGATCATTACAGAGTACAAGGCTGTGCCCTAGAGAGACATCATAACAAGCTAAGAAATCTCTGCAACAAGAATGTTGGGAAGCCCCTTGCCTTCATCCAACAACTACTTGATGCCTGCACCTGCTGGCTTCTCCTCCAGACCAAAGACTCCCATGAGGTCATTGAGTTTGTCATCTTGGACTAATTCATAACGGTTCTTCCAAAGAGTATGGCCGAGTAGCTATGCTATAACAACATGTGAACCTGAATGGGGTGATTCAGTTGGTAGAGAATCATATGGCAATCTCAAATCCACCCCCATGCTTGGCAGAAGGTGAAGGAAATCAAAATTATCCAAGCCCAAATAAATGGGCTGGGGGAACACTTTAGTAAAACCTCGAAAAACATTACATTCAAGTTTATGGTTAAAGATGTAAAGAATTGGAGCAAAATGCTAGACTCCCAAACCTCCATGGGCTTCTCACCCTTCGAACTTGCTGCTGGCCAAGAGGCATCTTGAACATTATCAGGGAGACCTGGGAGGATGCACCCAACTACAGTAAAAATGGAAGTCCAACATGTCCTGAAGTCGTGTGCTAAGCTCCATGCCCTTGGACATCTGAAATGGGAGCATCTGCAAGGCCAGTCCTGCAATTGCAATGCAAGTCAGAGAATGTTGGGATCAAGAGATAAAGTACTCCTCTTTCTGACCTCCCAGTCAAAATTTCTAGCCAAATGGGAAGGACCTTTTGTGGTTATTGCTGGGGATGTGGTGCTCCCCAATGGGGGGAATGCCTGTCAACTCTATCACTTTGATTTCTAAAGAAGTGGCAGGTGGACCCTGCCTGTTTCCCCAGGAACTCTATCCCTGGTAACACTGATGCCTGTCAATGCAGAGTCAGGTTGGGAAGTCCCTATCTCCCCTCCCAGTCCAGTCCCTGTTGTCAAGGGACTCCCTGCAGCTCAGTAGCAGGCCATAAACAGGCTACAGGCTGAGTTTGCCAAAATCTTCTCTCTCTCCTCTTGACACACTGACCCAAAGCTGGGGTAGTTGTTTCCAACATGTCTCATCTCCTGCCTGTCCACCAACGGTAAATCGTGAAGGAAGAGATAGAGAAAACGTTAACTGTGAAATTAACATTGAGGAATATAAAAGCAACTGGAGTATCCCTATCATTCTCATCATATCCCTATCATTCCTAATGCCTGTCTGACCTCACCTACAATAAAAACTCTCACCCAGTCCAATAGACAGAACAGTGCCAGAACACCTTCTGATCCATCAAAGAATGCCTTTGTGTGGCTCTGCATTGTTGTGTCAGGATTTCTCACTCCCCTTTGTGTGGCCGACTGAAACTTCAGATAGAGGACTGGGAGCCTTCCTTTCTCAGGAAGTAAATGGAGTGGCTCACCCTGTGTAGTACATCAGCTGAAAGTTTTCTCCAAGAGACAGTGCAACCAAAAAGCACTGCTTGGTATTAAAAGGGGCCATTATAACCCTCCAATAATACTTCCTGTAATGGGAGTTCAGGTTTTGTAGTGACCACACCCTTGCCTCTGTAGTGTACATTCCATGAAGGACACCAATGTCCAGCTCACGCATTAGTATTTGGCCCTGGAGACTTTTAAGTTCCAGGCGGTCCACTGGTCTGGGTCCTCTCTGGTTATCCTTGACCTCCCCTCTGTGTGGGGGAGTGGTCGCAGACCTAACACATCAGAGTCAGTTGTGTGACCCCTGACTGGTTTGGAGTGTGGCATGCAGGATGAGACAGAACACAGTTCACAACCCAAAGTTCATTACAGGTCATTCACAGTTCACACCATACCACTTTACACAACCCACACCTGGACACCATGCCCAGTTACGATTAAAAAACACAGTTGCCATAACATTCCTATTTAAACCCTTGTGGTCCACAGGATGAAGACTCCTTCCCCCGAGGCAATAAGCTGAGCCTCCAGATCTGTCTTGACCACTGTTTACTCTGACCAACAAGTTCAGTGGCACTGAAACACCAAAAAGTAACAGCCATGCCTCCTCTTGTCCCTGAACCAGACTTGCCAAAGGAACATATTATAAGACAGGGAAAAATTAAATGTATGCATCAATTTGTTTTTCTTTTTTTTCCCTTGACCTGTCCCCCAGGTCTATGATCCTTTATGTTGTTACCAATATGACACCGAGCTTCAGTTGCTCAGTAGAACAACAAACATATCAGTGTCCTATAACTGGCTTCCCTGCATCTCTTCACAATTCATAGCTATTGTCAACTACAGATGTCTCCAAAATTAATGGAAGTTATTAACACAGGCTGTGATGGACTGGCATCCCTTCCAGAGTGTGTACGTCTCCGTGCCTTAAAGCCCAGTAATTCTAGGACAAGACATGCTATAAAGCTGACCAGGACAAGAGGTTAATGAAAATGATTGAGTGTGACAGTATTAGCCTAGTCCATGACAGGAACACCTTCCATATTCAAATAAGCCTCTGAATTTTTCACTGACATGGACAGAGCAGCAACAAGCACCAACCCTAGAAGACAAAAGTGGCCCAGCAGGGTTTCTGCATGTAGCAGTTCTGCATTTGGAGGTGGATAAAACTTTTGCTCCTCTATGTTAATTATAAAGATGTTGGTGAAACAATTCCAAACAGTCAGTAGAAGGAAATAAATGACCAAAAAAGCTTAACAGCCTTCATAGTAGTGGGCTGTTTGAGTTCTTCAGACCTCTATACCACAATGTGATCAATATGATGGTGATATTGATATTGAGTGATATTGAGCAAAAGACTGCCACCACAGCAAAGAAAGCAAAACTACCTTATTTACATATTTTTTAGTCTTGTGAAAGAAACTGCCTGAAGGAAAACTGGATCCTCATTAAACGGGGAATGACAAAAAAACCTCCCTCTTCTGAACTACAACTTTTTATCAGGCAATGCATCAAACAAGAATCAAACTACATGTCGTGTGCAATGTTACGAAAAATACTGGAGACAAATCATAAAAGGAGAAACTATGATTGTTCTTGTCAGGCTTCCTGCTTACAAGCTTGATTTCAGTTACAAAACCCAACACCCGTTACCAATTCATACCTCAAAACACAGCCATCAACTCCTAGCAGTAGTTTTTGTCCAAGGGTAAGAGCCAGGAAGGGTTAGGCTGCCCCAGAGGCCTCAGGTTCTGATTTATAAATGGTCTCCGTCTGGAAACTTTACCCATCAGGGCAGCTGTCCTTGCACTTTCCACTTCTGATTCCATAGTCTCTCTTGAGAAACCAGTTCTTTTTAATTTTCAAACTTTCTTCCTTTTATAATGACTGGACTATCACAAAGTTACATCTAATGTCGATGTATGGGGTTCAAAAAAGGATGAATGGTTAGGAAATTGTGATGGACAAACCTATGTATGACAGCAAAAGCAAAGTATGACAGGAGGGCCTTCGACCATATTCATACACTGATGGTGGGGTCACATGACCCCCACACAGCACTCATGCTATTTTCTACAGGCCTGACACCAATCCCTGAAGACCAGTGTTCCCAGAGCTTAGTGTAGTGTTTTCACAATACAACTACAAAGCCTGGCACATTTAAACTGCTGATGTCATCAGAAGACTATTCACTGCATGCATGCGCTACATGCTGTACTTATACTACCAGAGGTTTATTTTTTCCTCTTCTTGATGTTGGGAACTTTTTCGTTTTTCTTTCCTCAGTTGCCAGCTGGGTTATTCAGACAGCTAATGTCCTACATAGCACCAGATAACCTGTGTCATGTCATTCTCTTCCTTTTGTTCAGTAATGTGTCAACCATTGAGAAAAGCACTTTATAAAAATACATTTAAATTCAAATATTGGTAGTCGATTCTGTTTTGTCCGTCCTTGTACAGCAATCCCTCAGTATCCAAACTTTTGTATTTCCAAATTTTCACTATAAAGGCTTTTGAAAATGAATACCTATGTATCAATACCCAAAGTGAAACTTTTGTTATAACATTTAATAATGTTTTACCCAAGTTTATTCATAAATTTTAAATCAAACAAATAGAAATGCAAATAAAATTCAAATTTAAATAAATTAATAAATCAGTACAAGTCAGTACAATTAGAGTGCACTGCAATTAACAAAATACTATATGTATTGCAATAAACTGTATTTTATACTTTTGCAAATTCAATTGAAAGGAATTTCAAAACATAGACATGTCTCCATGTCGGTATCTTCAGTTGTTTCTGCTGGATTCACTTTGACTGTGTTTGTGTAGGGTCACTGCATTTAGTGTGATTTAAACTGGATCGTTCAGCTGGACAGCCTTTGGTCCTCAGAGGGCAACTGGACAATAAAATTTTAAAAGAAATTTTAAAGCAGGAAACTCGATAGTTACGGAACATGATAGTGACATGAACACAAGCCTTTCTTTCAACAATACAGTGGAAAATGCTGCGGCAATTTATAAAGAGATTTACATAAGAAAAATTTCTGAAGGCAAACAAAGTTCCATACTGAGTTTTCCCCCCACCCTGTGCCTACCCATCCTCTACATGTCCACTGGAGAAAACTGACACAGCTGCTTCTATCCACACAACATCACAAGTCTCTCTTCATTTTATTCCATGAGTAGCCAGTACAAGTTGTTAGCCTTGTTCATTTAAATTATCTGCAACATTTTTCACTAAATTTGTTTTAATAAACATGTAAATGCTGGTGGCAGCACTAATGTGAAATGTCCTGTACTGTACATACAGTACCACATATAATAAATCATAAATGTAAATTAACAATATTAAGTCTTTTATAGTTTCATAACTGGTGTTTACAATTTTATCTTGCTGAAATCATAGTAGTTTATAGCTATATGGCTGTTTCTGAATGAACTGAAAGCGCTTTTTTTCCTCCATTTAAAATGATGGGAAATAGGCATTAAGCATTCAAAAAAAAAAAAAATAAATAAATCACGCATCCGACCCATTCATAGAGACAAACTAGATTCCAGAACCAAGGAATTACTGCATATCCATATTGATTGTTATATATCAGTGCAAATATGCCAGTAACTGTAGATTCAAGAATGCTGGAAAATGAGAGGGTTACAGAAACAGAACAAGGTCTTAATTGGTTAGTGAGTGGATATGGACAGGTCTTTATTGAATACCACACTAAATAAGAAGTTAGTTTCATAATTTGAAATAAGGACTGACTGCTAACTTGGGAACTGTACAGCCCAGTAGACACACCTCCGTACACCTTGCTGCATGGCCCCCACCATTTGGGGTTCCTAATATGGTCATGTTATCAAAACGAGTCCAATTCCAAAACAAGGGGATGTTTCCTTTCTGTTCTGGAACAAGTTCTTTTCATAAACAGGAAGTCTCCCCATCCCATTGGTAAAAAGACAACACCAGGGATATATAACAGCATGTTAAAATGGTTATTAAAGTTGTTGTAGGACTGTTGTTTTAAATAATCTGATAGCATGCAGCAAATATATTATATAAAATCTGACAGACTGAATGATTTATTAGTTACTTGATTAATAGATAAGTATGCAGTCTTTAGATGGTGTTCCTGTACCTCAGGGAGTGACATAGGCCCTCAGCGTCTCATCAGGGTAGAGTACAGACGTGCATGTGCAGACAATTAGATAACCAGCAGGTAGCGATCACAAAGTCACATTTCCCACACCTGAGTGGATAACTGTGTCAGGCTTCTCCCTGACAGCCAGGAAAACATGGAACGCAGAGAAAATCAGACAAAAAGAATTTTTGAGCACACGCTAAAAATGTCTACATTTATATGGCTAGACATCTTCCCATGGAGAAATTTGTTTAAGTACGACTCAAAAGAGACTGCTAGGAATTAGACATGTAAGCCTGCATTACCATAGCAACAATCATCAAAAAATGAGAAAAAATACAGAGCGAGAGAAGAAAAATTATAGCATCTAGGAGATGAAGAGGAACTCTTCTGCCCAACAACACACTGCTTGGAGCTGAGGACAAAAAAAATTCATTGAGAAGCAAAAAAATAGGTGTATATTGTAATGTTACTGCTAAGTATACACAAATGTATACAGTATTATAAAAGCACAAAAGAGTACAGGTAGTGATGAAAGATGGAGGTGAATGTGACAGCCTTATTTGCAGATGGTGTATCGTTGGTCTGTTAATATGACAAAGAAACCAACAATGGTGTATGCTTCTTTAAATATAAAGAAGAGACATGTACCAAAACACATATACCTCCTATTTTTGATAGGTAAGTACCAGATTCTGACAAACATGTTTCTGGGATTAATCTGCCTTGTAACCAAAGAAAATACAGTTGGGATTTTAAGGTGAAAGTTTTTTTTTTGTTTTTTTTTTTTTTTTTAAATATTCTCCCTACGTGATCCTTTACACTGCAACTTTTTTCTACCCAATGTTTGATTTTCCTGTGGTCCCTGAAACCCAGAATTAACAAATGAAGTAACAATAAACACTTACTTGCATGCAACATAAAATAAACCGGTGTCTGGTCCATTTTGCATCTTGTCTCACACCTAATGTTTCTCATGAGAGAGACTAAGCGCTGTATTGCATGAACTGTTGATATAGTATGGTAGAATACATAAGAGTACAGGTAGCTTTAGCTAATATTTTAGTACATAATAGGTAAATAAACTGAGGAATTAAGCCATATTATTAAAGATTTAATTGACTGTGATGTAGTGGGTGGATTTACAGACAATTCCAGTTACCAATAGGCATACTGTCCCAATTGCAATTGTAAATTGAGGTACACATGTAATTTGACTGACCGGATGTCAAACAGTGTACACAATTAAATATCTTTCATACTAGCATAAATGTATGGTTGTATCTATGCACACTGATTAAGAACAAAGCTTGTGTTTTGGACCTGTCCAAACATTGGCTATACTCTAAAATAATTTGGTTGTTGGTTACTGCCCAGGCATCCATTATGAAACAATCTCAGTAACAGCATTTCATAACACAGATTTTACCAATCCTGTTAGCCTGTATTTTTAAATTGAAGCTTTCAGTTGGTGTTGCATCATTGTGTTTGGGGTTAAATAAGTTCCTTAGTAAAACAATTATCTGATCAAAAAACATTGATGCCCACCAAAAAAAAACATATCTGTCAAAGTATCGGTGCACAAGAAGAGTCACACAGCCAACAGGGCAACTCTGTGTACACAGGTGACAGTCTGCAGGAAATACTGAAATTGTCACCAAGTATAGTTGGTTCCTCTGCAATGAATAATAATCCTAGTGATGTCCAGCAATGTGAAGCACAGATATTTTATCAGCTTTCCTTGAAATCTAGCTGTTCCTACTCATAAGCAGTGCTCAATAAAAAGTCAGTTTTTTTTTTAAACAAGGAGGAGACAATTCATAACACAGTTTCAAGTACATTGTCACTGCTACCTTAACATCAGCATGAGGAAACAAAATGTTACCAGCAACTACAGGTGTATCTGCTGGGTTAAATGCCTCCTCCTGAGATTCTATGACAGGTATGTTTTTAGTTTAACAGTTGGGAAAGCGATCATATAATCACTATTTTGGTATAAATTGAAACCAGATATTACATATTTAAAATATGCACCATGGGTGCAAAATAAATTAAAAAACCTAAAATGATCAACCTTCTTTCTCATTAGCCTCAGGCACAGTATTTTATAGATTGCTAGAAGACAGGAATTATCACACTGCAAAGCCATGACTTGTGCAATGAAATTGCTGGTGAATCCTCTTGTCTTCCATTTTCCTATGCATTTTGTGTTTCTAATATAACACTTTTTATTTCAAGCCTCATGCCTGGTCATTTAACAACCCTGGCATTCAACAAAATATTTAATAAAGTAAATTAATATAAAGTAATTACTTACTGTTATTTGTAATGTAGTACAAAGCAGTACATACAGAATACTCTTTTTGGCATAAAATGTAATCAATAGAACTTACTGTGCATATGTGTACAAGTTTATTTTACAGCTAATTTCACAGGAAACCTATTTCTCACAACAGGTTTAATTTGTTCCATGAAACTGCCCCAGAATTTTCATTCTGAGAGGATCAAATTAACATTATTTATTATGGGGGAAAATGATCAGTTCCCAGATAAAACAATATCACCTAAAATTAATTAAAACCTAAAACAAAAGGTATTATGTATGACAATGACACTAACATATGTTATATTTGTAATGGAAATTTTGAAGGTATCCTTTATTGTTACACTTTCATTATCAATAGTGACTTGTCTGTTCCAGGATGGCAGCGGATCTGAGTCTCTACTGCAAGCATAGGGTATTAGAAGCTATACATGTTGAACTGGATGGAGACATTTCCAAAAACATTACATCACTTTGCAAATCAGGTGGACCTTATACTGTTAGAGAAAACACCACCCAGGCTTTATTTATACTAATGCACTGATGTTATTAAAGCTGTCTGAATGATTGTTGCATACATACTTGTGGCCATCTAAGAATGGGTGTGACAGCATAAAGGGGGGGGGGGGCAATGTATTCACCACCATTCATTTAAAACTCAGCCACAGGAGAGCAGTGACCCAGAGAAAGAGACTAGAGAACACATTTATTCCCAGAAAGAACACACTGTCAAAGTAATTAAATGAACTGAGTTAATTGTTATATTTTAATAGCTTATTTCTAAAATAACTCAAAGGAGCCAGGTTCATATTCTACACAGTGCTGTAGTACCTTTGACTAAGGTACTTACTCTGAATTGCTCTTTTAAAAATTGTATAATTAATACCATGAATCACATTGGAGAAAAGAATGAGCTAAATGTTATAACAGATAACAATAATAATGGGCAGCACGTTGGCTCAGCAGGTAGCACTGTTGCCTCCCTGGGCTGGTTGAGCACGAGTTTGAATCCAGCTCAGTCTGTGTAAAGTTTGAATATTCTCCCTGTGCAGGTTTCTTCTCACTCTGCAAAAGATGTGTATTTCAGATTAATTGGTGACTTTAAATTGGCCATTGTTTGCACGTGTAAGATCACCCTACAATGAACTAGTGGTCCATTCAGGGGCTGTTTCATAACCAAATGCCCATTGCTTCCAGGATAGGCTCCAGACCATCTTATCCCTCCTCAAGATAAGCAATTACTGAAAATGGATGGATGGTTGAACAATAATAATGAGTCTGCTGTTAACATTGCAGTGTTAAATCTGCATCATTTGATAGTTAAGACTAAGTATTACAAAATGATGTTCTCCAGTGTTGCCTTACACTTAGCGTAAAGATTCTGTACAAAGCTGAATGAATTCATTTTATTCTGCAATTCTCTTAAGTGTTCCCATGAGTATTTATTACGTTTACTTTGTTATTGTATTCAATGATAGGTCTGAAGTGATAAACAGGGATGAGAGTTAAGTTGTCAAGAATCAGCCATGTAGGGTTGAGTGTCAGGATTATAGACTCAACCACACATACATGTAAAGACAAAAATCAATACAGTTGTAAAAGTGCATCATTACTGACCACATATGCCGTTACCTGGGTAAGGACTAGATTTCTGTTCTTGGAACAAGCAAATCTTTGTCAAAACTTGTATGCCACAAGGCTCATAAAGACCTTTTTAATAAGTGAAATCATCACAGCTGTCCCAAGACAGCTGTGCCATGCAGGAATTGGGACACCTTTTATTTATTAGATTTGTTAGCTCATCTCTGTTGTGCTTTGACCTTACACAAAAAAGAAAAAAAAAGTCATCTGAAAACTTGGGAAAATATAATTCTTATAGAAGTTGTGTAGTAAATATGTAGTGTATTTTTGTGATAGCTCAGGTTATAATTTATATTGAACGAAGAATATGTTCACAAATGTAGTTTGATTTTGAATTGGTATGTGTTCTGGTACTCTTCTGTCTATAATAAAGCACCATCCAGTAAGCTACATAATACTCAGAACCAATAAAGCACTATGACACACATGTTCAGTGAGACAGACAGGAAGACGCAGCTGTTAGCATACCATTCCCAGCCCAATTTGCCCCTTTCTGTTCCCTGAGAAGGGGGGAGTCAATATTCCCTGCAATGTACGCATGAAAGTACAGATGGAGGAAGTTGCCTAGCAACTAATTTCCTGAATGCAATGGCCATTTCAAATTTTCAGTTTCTCATTAGAATTTTAACAGTTATGAACTCCTGTGTGAGCTTTTCTACAAAAAGCTGGTATGACAGTCTGTGCAGAGACTGTTTAAATATGGTAAGAAAAATAAGTATTCACATACGCTGGTGATAAAGTAAATTGTGCTCTTCAGCAAAATCACAAAAGGTGTCTGTATATATTAATGATTTCTATATTCAGTAGTGTACATGTGGCATTTACTGTTCTAATTATCAATAACAAAAGAGCTACTTCAAATTTTTTCCAAGGAAGGAAGCAAACTAACACACGCCATTTCAAAGGGAGGGGTGCACATGACAGAACTGTACTCCTGGAGGTCGACCTTTCAACTCTAGACAGCAAGAAATATAATATATAAAGTATAATAATTAGACCATATTGTAGCACATGACTGGTGAAATATCTGGGGCTTAAAAGCTCTCAGTTCGTTGTCTCTCATGCACCTTGTACACTGCAGTGTCCCATCATCATGGCAGCAATAAAAGATGTTGCCCTGAGATTTTTTTTTTAAATCACCTGATAACCTTAGAAACCCAGTAAAATTACATCAGGAGTCAGTTTCTAATCAAAGAAACAATGAAAAGCCATTTTCCTGCAACTACACAGTGTAAAAGTAAATGAGATATCTTGCAATTTTACATGTGGCTTAAAAACCATGCTCACTATCTCACTTGTTTCAACAGATGAATGATAGATGAGAGATAATGCAGGTAGGAAATAGCAAAATAAGCAAAACCTTCCAGTGAACCCTTCGGTAATTCTGTATTTAAGTGGTTCGATTACTACTTATCTAATCGCTAACAGTTTCTGCTGAAGTATTATGACCCCCCCCCCCCCCGGCAGGTATGGTGGCAGAGTGAACCCCATTCCTGTAAACCTGCATCTTACCACAACTGTATCAAAGTGCCTAGAATGGTTTTACATCTAAAATACAGCTGGGACGTCTCTGGGAGTATCCTGTGAGGATCTACTAGGTCTGGGTAGATTTTGTAGATGATGAAATATTGTTCAATGAAGCACAAATAGCTGTAGTCTGGGAAGACTCCAGCATATCAACATGACTGTTTATAACTGCTACAATGCAAGTCAAGGTCATGTTCCTGTATCTTTCAGTACATTGTAAAAACCAGAACTAACAAATGTGTACCCTTTTCCTAACTCATATGATTCTGCAACTTCTTCTCACTTCTGTAGTATGTTCTTTCATCCTCATTCTGACACCTTTCCTTCAGATTCACAACCTCACCAATGATCCTTAAAACAAGGGTAGAAAATGGGATTATTGCTGGTATGGGTCGCAGGTATAAAAACCAATTACAGTCATGCCTTCATGTTCATGTCTAGTTGGTTCATGAAAAGGCCATGTTGTGTAAAAATGCGAGACTTGAAACAGCTATTTCCATCATTTTTTTTTACGGGAACAATAATTATGCGTCGAAGCTCATTCAAAACCACAAACCAAATATCCAAAACACCTTTAATGCAGCACAGTAAAAAGGGGATTGTTGTGCAGCACACACAGGGATTGTGCCCCACAATGCATGCACACACAAGGATTATGTTGTGCAGTGTAATGATGTGGGCTGATGTGAATGAAATACATGCTTATCTTTATAGCAAACAAAACTAAGTTTATTTCAGGAACTCATTTTACCTTTAAACTTGCACATGAAAATCACATACACCTTTCCCGTGATCCAACACTAATTGTTGTAACAATTTCTCTTCAAGGCATATACAGTTTATGTATAATGCTCACACAGCACACAAATATCGACAGCACACAGGAGATTTGTGTGCAATTTATGCTTTTTAAAAATATTTTTATGTTTTGATGAAATTTTTATTTTGGAGTGTTTCTTTTTTTGACAAATTTTTACCCAGAGCACACTGCATCAAGCAGATGACGCATAAAAAGTGTAATGGTAATAAAAATTAAATTGATTTATAATGAAAATGCGTTGTGTGACTGCACATAAATTGAGGGGGTGCCCATGTTCAGTTAAGAAACAACTGTTTTCTTTGTTAAGGGAATAGTTTTTCCGTCTATATAAACTAGAGTTTCCATAGCTCAGGGGTTTGAATATTTATGCAGGCAGCATGTTTACATAAAATATCAGAAAACAACTTATTTTAGCTCTGACAATTTAGAATTAGAACATGAGTTCACAATAATAATACTGATTTAAAACAAACAACAGTAAAAACTTTCACTACTTTTCAAACATTATGATATCGTCACTTGCAAAAATAAACAAATTTTCAATTTCACTGCAGTATAGTATAGGTGGTTTACAAAATATTCTAAAATAAAACATTTTTCATATTAAGAAAACAACATCAATTACGTTCTCTAAAAAAATAATTTACCTGCATCCACACTAAATGTAATGGAGTTTAACACAAATGAATAAGTTATTACACAATCATAGTTGCAGTGATCCAGTCTGGACATAACACACAGCTATGCTGTGTCAAAGGTACAGTGTTGCAGGGGTAATGGACTATTGTCCATTGCTTAACTACATTATCACTAAATGAGATGGGGTCCAGCTAAGTACATTCTGACAACCAGTTTGGTCCTCTCAGTTACCCACAAATTATTTTGAGTGCACAGCAAAATTGTCAGAGAATGTACACATAAGCAAGCTGCTAATGATGATCACGGAGAATAAAAACTACGAGGGGCAGTTTTCACACCACTAGTGTCACACCGTTAAAGTTGAATTCTAACCCGTCTTCCTAAAAATGACGTGATTAAATGGCGATGATTAGAACAGTTTTTTCAGGCTTTCAAGGTAGCCATCTGTCACATTCTAGTTGCAAGCCTAGTGAAGTTAAACACTTAAATTCAGTCGTGCAAGTATACTGAACAAAAATAAATGTAACACATTTGGTGTTGCTTCCATTTTGATTAAAAAAACAAATTAATGATATTTGTAGATGCACAAAAAAGCATATGACTTTCAAATATTGCCAAATAAAAAGTTTACATTTTTTGTTCAGTGTTGTTAATTTATTGTTATCATCAACATCAGAGATCTGTATACACTTCCTGGCAGCTCAAAACATCCCAGTTCTTTCATACCCTGCATACTCACTAGACATGTCACCCACTGACCATGGATTGTCTGGACTGTCGCATATGACAGCAGGTTCCAGCTCCCACCAAAATATCAGACTTCACACAGCTATAGCTAAAGAGTGGGACAACATCCCACAGGCCACAATCGATAACCTGAACAACTATACACAAAGGAGATGGGCTGCTACAGGCAAATGGTAGTCACATCAGATACTAATGTGGGACATTTGCTCTATGATCTACCTTGTTTTTCAGGGTATCTGTGACCAAGACAGCCTAATGAATAAATGTCAGCTGTCAGATTTCCATTTATTAATTTATTTTCAATAACATCTTTGAAATGGTTGAGTGTTGTACTTATATTTTGGTTCAGTGTATATTAGGGATTTTTTTTTGGCAAAGGTCAGCTTCTTATATAGGGTCATTCACTGTAATCTTTTGAATTATACAGTGCCTTGCAAAAGTATTCAAATCCTTGACAAAATCCACATTTTACTAGATAAAATGATGCTTCAAAATGTTTTCCCATATGATATTTTAAATTAATACTTAACGTTAACATATTTTGCATTATAATATTTTTTAAAGAAGAAAAAACTGAAATATGTCATTTGCACAAGTATTTAAATCCTTGAACTCAATATTTAGTGCAAGAACCTTCGGCAGTAATTAAGACATCATGTCTTTTGCCTTAAGTGTCTACCAGGTTCTGACACTGGCTTGGTGCAGTTTTTGCCCATTCTTGTTGGCAAAGTTCTCGCAAATTGCTTGCAGACTGAAAACCTTTGCAAAGCACTGTAAATACAATTTTCACCAGCTCAAATAACTTCATTAAAGGAACTGGAAAATAACTGGAGAACCTCCCAAAAAATGAACAAAAAACATCAAAAATAAAAACGAACTTTTATGTTTTTAACAGTGTAATGAAATGAATGATATGCAGAAGCAAAACACCTGGCATTGCTGCTGATGCTACTAAATATTGAAGCGTCTGCTGACACTTTGCACCACTCAGGAAGTAGCAGAAGGAACAGCCTTCTAGCAGATGACTGTACATACTGTATTGTAAAAGGATAGGAATTTGTTGAATGCATGCTTCTCCAACATTCCACCCAGCATCCCGCAGTCAGCGTGGGATGATGAAATGTTCCCTGTGGGCTGAGCAGGCTCATGTCTGGCGCCTTGTTCATCAGTAGTCATCAGAAGCAGAGCGAAGTTTTATCCTACGTGGGTTCCTTTCTAATAATAGGCTGAACAAGCAAAATTATCTTCTTTAACTGACGAGACAAAATACATACATTAAGTAATTGTGATGGGATGCAGGGGTTGAAGTGGGTCTTTTCCACCACAAACACGACGACAGTGCAGATGCAGGACTCTGATGCAAGTAACTTATTTACAGTGCTCTTCAATTAAACTTCTCAAACTGCACAAAACAGGATTTTTCAAATTTTCGACTTCTCTTTCTCGAGTGCTCTTAGAATGTATTAAATAACAAATCATCAAGCCATCAACCACACTGCAATATATACTCAATGAGATTATACTCTTTCACATGCAAAATGATTCAATGGTATTACTCAACTGAAATATATCTTCAACAAAACAAACAGGTAAACTGACAAAACAAATCTGTTTCATGTTTAACTATAAACATAAAAAGGACCATCCATGCAACCCACCATTCTGATACCACCTAAACCAGCTCAGACCAGGTGCCCTGACTCAGGACCCTTCCTAATGTGACATCATGCCTGAGAACAAACATGGATGAAAAAACCAAAAGCAAAATATGAACCAACAGACCCAGTGACATGCAAACAATACACAGACAAGCAAACAGATAGACAGAGGGCTTTTAGACAAGTTAAATAAAAAAAAAATACACTGTTGAGAGTACATGTCTGTTTAAATGTGTATTTGTGGTTTTTCCTAACATTGCTGGCATGTGCACCCACTCAGCAAAATTACCGAAACATACACATGAGCTCTAAACTTGGTGAAGTCTGCAGCTGACAGAACTCTGTCACAGTAATATTTAACTACAGCATGGTGGGTGATATACTCAATGGACAAAATCATCTACCAATCAAATAAACGTAAATAAGAGACAGTCTTGGGATCCAACTAACACAGAATTCATATTCTTTCATATTCAAAACAATCTATAAATATTTCATCCCACAAGCTGCAGGACTGAGTGATGTATTTTGCTAAACACTTAAGTAGTTTCTATTTTTGTTTATTTGTACATGTAGTCTGCAACTGCATAGTTCGACTCCTGGATGGCATTTAGATTTTTTCCCCTCATTTATTCTGAAATTCCAATCAGTCATTTCACTAAGTTTACCGTTTCAGAGATAAGAATTTTTATCATGGTCACAGACAAAAAAACGTTTGCAAATTAGTCTTAAAGCGTGACCACCAGATCTATTAACATTTAGCAGTAGCACAAACCCTCTTTCAATGCTAAAAGCAGATATCAAGATTTAGTGGAAAGGTGCAGTGATCTTCAGGCCATATAACACAAACGGGGCGGAGCACTACTTTTGGCACATTAGCCTTACTGCATAAACTTTTCACAGGAGTTTCCCTTCACAGCTCAAAATACAGGGAAGAGATTATGCAAATAAAATCCCAAATCCGATTTACTCAGGCTGGTGATAGCTCAGTTATTGGTTCTGTAATCATGTGTTCTGTAATCACAGCTAAAAGCATGTCAGCTTTCTGTCTTGGATGACAGAAATGTTGTAAAGTACCCAGAACTTATTTTTCTAAGACGACAGATCAGTTAGCCTATAATTCATGTTTTGTTTGCTTAATTACCAGAATATTTCATTTCTATTATCCTCAAAACATTAACTTATGCAATGTATTACATGTGTTCTATGGCAAAAAAAAATCTCAAAGAAAAAGTACTCAAAATATGCATTTACAACCTTAACATCAATTTGAACAGTACAGTCTGTTCCAAAGTCAACAGTAAATTCTCAGTAGGACCCTGACCTGAACATCTTATGGATGCTTTATTAACAGCAAGTTTAAAAAAAAAAAAAAAAAGGTCACTGTTGTACTTGACAATGCCCCCAGCATTCATATTGAGGACTACTGTTGTCAGTGCTTAAACTGAAATTCTAATGCAAGCAAAAAAGTAATTTATAATCTTGTGAACAATAAATGCTTGTGTCCATTAAGAGATGTTTTAAACCTAAACATGCACTTATTTTTATCTTTTTGGTATCTTCCTAAATTGGATTGGTGCAAAATTTGATATAGGTGAAATGGGAAACGTTCCTGTCGTATCAATGAGAAAACAAAAAAATTTGTCAAGTTGACTTCACTAAATCTTCATTACTCTGTTGACCTTTAGTTATTCTTTTTAAATGTTTTTTTCTGTTATTAGGACAGCTTTTTCCTTCTGGTATTAGGCCTTCAGGGTTATTCTTGAGCAAACTTAGAATAGCACTGGAAAAAGTTTTACATTAATTTAAAAGAGAAAAATTCAAAATTATGCATCATTTTTGCTATAAGGATCATTTCTAGGAAAGACATGGAAAAGTAACAGGGGAAGAGTGTAGCCAGTGGAAAACATCCAAATCAATTTGTCAGGTCATGTTCAACCAGGCAATTTTTGGAAACATTTCTGTAAAACAAGGGGCCCATGGGACACACAACTGCCTTGCTCCTCTGAGATCAGAATTATCCACATACACAACACATATTACTGAACGAGACATTCATTTTACTTAATTTTCCACAAAGACATACAAATATTTTACAATGTAAACTGCTCAGATCAGCTAGGTTATCAAATACATAATCAAATCAGCCATACATAATAGTAAACACCAAATGACAAGAGTACGCAACTGATCACCCACCTGCTGCACAGCCGTTATCTCTCTCGTTCTTCCTCTGTCAGTGTTTGTATTATTTTACAACTGGGGAGACACACCTCTGTCTTTGTAACCTTACATAATACAAAGTGATTCAAAAAGAGCTGAACACTTATAAATTTGTCATTCAGTAAGTATCATATGAACATGTACTATTTGTATTTGAGTATAAGATAAATAAAAAAAAACTGACAGTTATTTTACAAATTGGTTTAGGCAGCATGTTAAAATGATAATTAGCTTGTAGCGTGGCCGTCAATGAAGGAGGTTAGTATGGGATCCTCGGAAAAGATGAGGAAGGAAGATATGCAGCATCCATCATTAACTGCTTAATTCTGAGCAGGCTTGCAGAGGTCCACAGCCTATCCTACAATCACTGGCTGCTAGGCTATTAAACTACCAACCAATGAGATACTAGTCCATCATATGGTCGCCATAAACCAGTGGTGTGTTTTAATGTTTTAATTATAATAAATGTGTTGCTATTAAATCTCTGAAAGAGAGTAAACATGCTTTAACATGAAAACATTAACTGATATGCAATAAATTCTCTCATCAGATAACAGTTCCTAGCTAGACTGCAGTCAGTACTTTACTGGTGTAGTTCATAGTCATCATTGAGACCATTCCAGGATGAGGTTCATGGAGCAGGTGCACAAGTGCCACAACCAAAAACACACTCTGCCTGAAAAGTAATAACTCATGCTGGAAGCAGTGTACTTGTTTAACTGATTTACAGTCACCAAAGGGAGATATAGTGTGTAGGTACTTAATAGCTGTCATAAACATAGGAATATAGGCTATTAAGACTAGAAAATTTTATCCACTAAAATGGATTATCCACTTATCGGGTATGTTCAAAAGACAGCATGCCCATTTTTGTTCATGTCAGTAAAGAGAATAAAGTCATTGATCCAAAATCCAAGTGTCAGTCATTGCTAAAGTCAGAATGATGGATGTCAAGGATGTCAAGTGAACATAACACAAAATAGTTGCACTATGTGATCATTTACTGAGCTTCAAAAATGATAGCAGGGCATTTGATTTCCCCTGTCTTAAGCCAGTATTGCCAGGAGACTTATTAAAGGCATCTCATTAGCTTATGAAAACACAAAAAAATTCTGCTTGGTTACAGCTCCAGACAGATCAATCACCTTAAGGTCAAGGACCAGTTGTAACTTAAGACTATTCACTGAATGGTCAGCTGAAGAACTAAACTCTGCAAACGCCTGAACCGAGTCAGCATAGTTCATATAACAAGAGTAGACCTAGGGCTTACTGGAGACTTTCAGTTTAGGATATGGAAAAATCAACATACATAACAGCACACCAAAGGTCTCTCAAAATTACTGTATAACTATATAAGCCATATGAACAAAACACTAATGTTAGCTTCATTTTACATAATATATTAATGAAGTTTTCATTGCAAGTTCAGACCTTCCTCTTAGCAATAGCATAATGGCCTGTTCCTTGAGAATGGGCATTAACATGCACCATTCACTTAGAATCCCTATGTGCTGTGGAGAAGAGCAGAGGAGGTAATGCAGCCTGACAGTGTAAATTAAATTGCTCTCACCATTTCTGAAATGTCCATTCTCAACCAAGATGTTTACTGAGCTGATCTGAACCCAGTAAATCAAGCCCAGATTAACTGACAATCCCTGATAAATATATGCTGGAAGTGATCAGTCATACTGTCGCATTTTACACATAAAATAAATACTATAGTTACATTTCCCACAACAACAAAGGGCCATTGTTGATAAAAACCAAGAAAAGACCATACATACAACACTTGAAGGCCCTCAACACAAAGATTTCATTGTAGATCAGAAATGCCACTGTATAAACTGAGAAATAAATTTCATAATCTATTAGGAAAACCCTAAAATAAAGAATCATTTATTGTTGAGCGTCCTTATACAACAAATATACAAGGGAACGTGGAATGAAGATCTGCTGGTCAACAGGTGTACAGAAGAATGGAAAGAAGTTAGGTGAATGATAAAAATTTAAAGAAAGATAATAAAAAGATAATACAATATAGATAAATGCAGTTGAAAGGGTAAAAGTATATATAAATAAATATAAAATGGACATGTACAGACAGGCATAAGCATGACAAACATACAGTGGCACACACATGTGGTGAATGGCAGCAGTTATGAGCAAAGCAGGTAGTTAGTGGTTGAGAAAATGGAGCTGAGATGACTGAGTTCAGCAGCCTTACAGCCTGTGGTAGAAAGATGTTCCTGAGCCTGGTGGTTTTGTCTCTTTGGCAGTGACAAGTGTTTCCCTGATAGCAGCAATGAAAACTAAGGATAAAGAGGGTGGGAGGGGTTCGTAGTGAGCTTTCCTGATGCACTGCTTATTGTATGTAGTCTGGATGGTGGATGGTGGATGGTGAAGTCCTGACTGCCCGTCGTCACTACCCCCTGCAGAGCCCCCCATTCAAAGGCACTGCAGTTTCTCATACCAGACTGAGATGCAGGAAGTCAGGATGCTCTCGATGGCACATCTGTAGAAGCGTGTAAGAATGGGGTTGGAAGTCCAGCTCTTTTCAGTGTTCAAGAAACGCTGACAATGTATCCTTTTTTCACCAGATGAGTTGTGTTGTGGGTCTTTGGTGATGTGCACTCCCAGTAACTTGAAACTATGTACAAGCTCCAGTGCTGAACCACCAATACTGAGAGAAATGTGAGCAGCTTGAGTCTTTCTGAAGTCAAAAATCAACTCCTTGGTCTTGTTGGACACACAGACAGATTGTTGTCCTTCCAGCAAGATACAATAAAACTGAGCATAGAAGTCATTCAACTCATTCGGCAGGGATGCATTCCCATCATTGACACTGTTGTTCTTTTTCTTGTAATTGGGTGAGGGTCCATATGCCCTGCCACCTGCTCCTCAGGTGTCCACAAAGTGCTTCTGGATCCTCTGGGTGTAGACTGCCTTGGTTTTTCTTATGCCCTTAGTCAGATTGGCCTTGGGTGCTTTCAGCACTGCTCTTTTTCCAGAATTAAAAAGCAGTGTTACAGGCTTTCAGCAATGCATGGACCTCAGAGTTAAGCAAAGCCAGAATCCTCCAAAAATTCAGATTTAAACCAAGAAAACATAAAGGGGGAGTCTATTTTGCATAATTTAACAGGAAAAACTGTTGAATCACCTATAGGCATGAATGCAGCAGATTAATTTGGTACACATCTGCCTGCTTATTGTGCATCTCACATATCTAACCCCAAAGATCTGAAAATCCTGTGAAGACATCACATTTCCTATGCAGTACTGGAGTATCTCATAACCCAGCAAGACAGCAACAGGCACTGTGTACAGACAGAACAACCCCCCCCCCCCCCCCCCCCCCCCCCCCCCCCCCCCGCCCCCCCCCCCCCCCCAGG